>CP135549.1:4328794-4342964 GCA_032402905.1 Khaya senegalensis | reverse complement strand
AATTTTCTTTTTTATAATATGTAATATTAAATCAAGTAATAATATAATATCTTTTAAATAAATTATTATATATTAACTTTGTTTATAAATTATTTCTATTATCTTTCAATCACTTAATTTTTTATTTATATATTTCATTACTTCTATAATTTAATATCATTATTTAAATTTTTTTAAGAATTTTTTTGTAAAGTTAAAAATTATAAAATTGAGATAATTAATAAATAGAGTACTTTATTTTGGAACTGAAATCAAAATAGAATTAAATAGAATTGAAAAATAAGGTACACTGTTAAATAAGGTAGGTTTTGATTCCACGTAGAATTGAATCGAACTCGGTTTTACACACTCTTAACATTAGTGTGTCAGGTGAATTTTATAAAGAGAACTATGCTTTTATAAATTATTAATAAATTTTATTTTCTTTAAAATAAATTTTATTTTCTTTAAAATAAATTAAAGTTGTGTGTTTTTTTTATAAAGAAATACATTGGTGGATTAGAGTGTGTCTTAGTTAGAGTACAACTTTAATAGAAATAGTAAGCCTAAAAATATTTTAAAATGAATTATTTTAGTATTTCTACTCTTTTTTTTTTTTTTTCTAGCCAAATTGTTTTACTAAATTTTAACTCACTGGGTATATTTTATATACTCACCCTCTCATTCCCATATTCCAGGTTCAGGTTCAAAATAGAGCAATGACACGCATTAGAAGTAAACTCATTTAGCATATACATTCAGGTATAATATTCTTGTCTCACAGTTGAATTTCATAAGGTCTACTAGATTTTTTGATTTGTGAGATATATTTTGTATTAATGTATTATTATATTTTAAAATTTTATTTACACATATTTATGTTGGAAAGGATTTTATAAATATTTTATGAATTTTGTACATTTAATTTATAATTTTTGTGTACTTGTGGATGGATTTTCAATGCCTTCTTGGTTCTCAAGAGATGTACCTTGTTAGCAATATGTAACTCAAAGGCACGTAGTGATTGTGACATGAGAACTTCTAAGTTAGGACGTGACAATTTTATTAGTATCAGAACTTGAGTTTTACATGGTTTGCTTGAGTTTTACAAGAATTTGAAATATTTTTCATATTTTTATTTTATATGTTAGTGGACCTCATGTGAGTTGAGAAAAAAAATGTTCAGTAAATAGGATTTTGAATGAGGGAAAAATAAATAATCATTTCTTTTTTAGAAATCATGCATCTGCATGTAGGTAGAGGTAAGGGTACGCTTCGTAGACAAGTACCTCTACTAAAAGTTGGACAGGAAGAGGCATCACATGTTTCTTAACCCCACAATTAGAATAGTTTTCCCTGATACCACTCTTCACTCAACCCAAAGTGCATATGCCTACTTTTATGATGCCGGAAGTGTGGAATGCTTATATGGCATATTGGAATGCTTAGGCCTTTACACAAGCTTAATTAAAACAAAAACCTTATCCTTATCCATTCATGGTACCCTTAGTTGCTCCTACTGCTCTTACAGGACATGTTAAGACCTTCAAACTTGTTTTGAAATTATCTAAGCTAATTAAAAAGGTGAGGCAGCTTAGGAGTGGATCTTTTTCAGGTATCACTAATGCAGTAGTAGCTAACACATGGCTGAAGAAAGTCAAGAAGGATTTGATAGACATAGGTATTAATGATGAAGTCAAGTTAAAGGTAGCTACTAGATTATTAAATGACAATGCAACTATTTAATGGGAGAACATAGTTTTCAATCTCCTAATATGTTGACCTGAGATGATTTTGTCAGAGAATTCATGGATCAATATTATTCGAATTTGAGGATGTCTAGAAATGTTAGTTCGGCTGGCACGAGTCAAAATCTAGTGTAGAGGAGGAGTTAGTTAATGAGCTAGCCACCGGCTGTAGTCGCTTTAGGATTAGGTGTAGGGAGTGCATTTATTGCTCAGGGTGCTCAGAGATCACAGAGTCAAGTTTAAACATGGGTGTTTGCTTTGAATCAAGAAATGGGCCAAGCTAATTTAGATGGGGTGACAGGTACCATGACCATTTTTAATCATTTGGCTTATATTTTTATTGATCCTGCATCACATAAGACATTTGTTAGCACTGTATTAACATTGTATACTGCTAGAAATCTCACACTGTTAGATCATGAATTAGTTATATATACTCCATTAGGACAAAAACTGCATAGAAAGATGGTGTTTAAAGAATGTAAAATTATAGTGGAAAAAGCTATTTTGGAAGTCAATTTAATTTCACTGAAAATGCAAGACTTTGATTTCATTTTGGACATGGATTAGTTATCCAAACACTGTCTTTGTGAATTGCTTAGTAAAGGAAATGTTAGCAAACCAATACATATATGTAGTGGAAAATACATAAATATATGATTTGCTTTCTAAGATCCATATAATAAATCCTAATGTTATTATATATATATAATTCATTGCTGTAAATACATATATACCTCTAATTAGACGATTTTTTTTATCAAACTACGAACACAAATCATTTGCCCCTATGTCTATATGGTATCCACATGATCGAGAATCTAATTCGGAGTTCTAACTCCTAAAATTTGAGTGTGTGATGTTTTATGTGTTTTTCTTTTTTCAAAAGCAAGGATGCAAAAAATAGTAATATAAATATAAGATACAAGTATTATACATTTATATTACTATCTTAGGTTTTTAATTTTGACTTAAGTTATTTAGTTGTATTTTCTTATAAAATTTAATTTATTTAGTAAAGTAGGTTACAAGTAATGAGCGGTATCTAACAACACTAAAATATAGTGTTATTGCTAACATTATAAAAACATATTGGGTTGCACATTAAGATCGAGAATATATATATATATATATATATATAAAATCCTAAATGTGTTTAAGATTCGTTGAGCTATTTAAGTTTTAATTTTGGCTAAACCCATTATGTAAAAATTAAGCTGAATTTATTAGTGTTTACTTTACTAAATAAATTAGATTTTATAAGAAAACCCAACCAAATAGTTTAAATCAAAATTGAAGATCTAAAATAGTAATACATAAATAATGATATTTACGTTTTTAAAGGTATGCCTAGAGTTTATTTTTTTTTTGTCTTTACTCTTAAAAAAAGAAGAACACACAAAATATTATGCACTCAAATTATAGGAGCTAATATTCTGATTAAATTTTTGATTGTGCGGATATCATAAAGACGTAAAAATAATTAATCTATGTTTGTGATTTGACAAGGATCATCAATTAAAGGTATGTAGATATTTACAGCATTCAATTATATACATACGATAATACTAGGGTTTTCCACATGAATATTGGAACGTGAACCGTTTATTTTGTGTAATTCCACTGGTGTGTGTATTAGTTGCTTACAATGGTATCAGAGCCAACTTATGAATAAACTTAGTTGTTTTTCTTTGTATATAAGTTCATATTAATGTGTTACGGCATGTGATTGTGACTAAATATAGCTTTAGTTATTTTTCTTTGTATATTAATTCATATTAATGCGTTACAACATGTGATTGTGATTGACTATAACATGATTTTATGTTTACCAATGTATGTTTTACTGAGCATGATGCATATTTATGGTCCAAAAGACCAATATGATTGGATTGATGAAATTACAATTAACTACATTTGATGAAATTGTATTTACCCTAAGATTGGAAACATAAATGTGATATGGGCTACAAATATGTTACATTTATTTTCTTGTTATATGTGAATTGCATGATATATGAAGATATGTATAATACATGTATGAGATGCATGATATAAGAAGATATGTTTAATATATGTATGAGATGCATGATATATGAAGAATTAGTTAAATAAACATATGGGTAAATCAATGTATGAGATGCATGATGTATAATAAAATGATGAGATTGTTTCCAAAATCAAAATCTTTCATAACTAAAATATTAAGCCAAGTCTTCTAATGAAAAGCATTCGTCAAGGCTTCGATTAGATATATGTGTGCTTACCAAAGTAAGGTATCATACCAATTTTAGAGAGGCATGATGAGATAATTGTGATATCCAAATTGTTGTCATTAGGTTAGACTTAACTTGGTCATCTTAATAGGATTGAAAACCTAGAGGCAATGAATTGAGTATATTTTATTAGACAGACTAAAATAAGTGTTGTTCACCCAATATCCAAGAGTTGCATATGATGTAATTGACAAATGTTGCCTACTTAAATAGCCAAATTTTGGGTGATTAGTCAAAACTAACTCAAGATAAGGTGAAATATGAATTTTGGCCTATTAGAAAATTCTAATATAAATTTTTTTAAATTAATAGTAAGGGTTATTAATTTAAAAAAAATAATAAGAGTAACATTTAATTAAAATTTGATTAAATGTATTATTTCATGATGCTTATTTTGCAAATTTACAAGAAATAATTGAAACACAGATGGAGCTTGAGCAGAGTTCATAAATGGTTGGAGAACAAGAATTTGCACATGAAACACAAGCCTTACATAGGTCTAGTAGAGCATGTTGTAAGCTAGAATATATGAATTTTTTATGACTCAGTATAATGATATATTGTTCATGGATCAAGATGAACCTAAGACTTATCAAGAAGTGGCAGGCTTAGATTTTAAGAAATGGTTTGAAACTATGAAATCTAAAATAGAAACATATTTGTTAACCAAGTATGGACTTTGGTTAACCCACCTAAAGGAGTAAAACCCATTGGGTATAAATGGGTCTTTAAGAAAAAGATCGACATAGATAGTAATATACATACCTTTAAGAGGGCGTTTGGTTGCAAAAAGTTTCAAACAAATTCATGGTATTGACTATGATGAGACATTTTCTCCAAATGCCATGTTTAAATCCATTTGAATTTTAGTTGCAATAGCTGTATTTTATGACTATGAAATCTAACAAATATATGTTAAAATTGTATTTTTTAATAGAAATGTTTTAGAAGATGTGTACATGACATAACCTAAAGGTTTTGTCATTCTAGAGAATGCTAGAAAAGTCTGTAAGCTATAGAAATTCATTTATGGATTAAAGCAAACTTTTAGAAGTTGGAATCTTCATTTTGATAGTGCAATCAAAGAGTTTGGTTTCATTAAAAATGAATATTAACCTTGTGTTTACAAGAAAGTTAGTGGGAGTAATGTAACCTTTCTACTATTATATGTAGATGACATATTACTTATTAGGAATGATATCCCAATTTTACAATCTATAAAGGTCTGGTTGAAAAAATACTTTTCAATAAAAGACTTAGGTAAAGCTACCTATATATTAGGTATTAAAATCTGTAGAGACAGATCAAGAAAATTGTTTGGCCTAAATTAGAGTATTTACATAGATAAAGTGTTAAAGAGATTTAATATGCAAGAATCTAAGAACAAATTTTTATCTATATCACATGGAATAAATCTCTCTAAAGATCAGTGTCTTATAATACAAAAAGAAAGAGATAGCATGATAAGATTCCTTATGCATCTGTTATAGGGTCTATAGTGTATGCCATGTTATGTACTCGTTATGATGTTTCATATGCTTTAAGTATGATAAGTAGATATCAAGTAGATCCAGTGAGCATTACTAGATAGCTGTCAAGAATATCTTTAAGTACTTAAGAAAAACTAAGGATACATTCTTCACATATGGGGGTAAGGAAGAGCTCACTGTAAGGGGTTACACTGATACTAGTTTTCAAATAGATGAAGATGACTCCCGATTGCAATTAAGTTCTATGTTTTGCCTTAATGATGGTGTTGTGAGTTGAAAGAGTTCAAAGTAAGGGATAGTAGCCAATTCTACGATAGAGGCTGAGTATATTGTTACTTCCGTTGCAATTAAGGAGGTCGTTTAAATCAAAAAGTTTCACAATAGAGCTCAATTGTGATAATAATAAGGCTATTGCATAGGCAAAGAAACCTAAATCTCACTAGCGATTCAAACATATACTTTATTTGAGAGATTATCGAGAGAGGAGATGTTAAGATATGTAGAGTACTACTAGACACTAATATTACTGACCCATTGACAAAATCTCTAACGTAGCGGAGACATGATTGCCATACTATATCTTTAGGTGTTAGATATATGAGAGATTAGATTTAGTGCAAGTAAAAGATTACTGGTATATACCCTAAATCCAATACTATTTTGGATGTTTAGTACAATTGTGTCATGATATTTTGATTTATATATTTTATTTAATTATTTTATTATTATATATATATTTAATAAATATAATAATGTCGTTAAAATAGTAAATTCAATTAATTAGACACGATTTTTAAATATTTTTAATTAAGTATTATTGGGATAAGGTAACAATAAAGCCTGGAGATTAATATTTGTAGTGACTAATAACAATATGTGTGTGTTATAATATTAGATATCAAGTTAACGCATGGGTATAAGTTAGTGAACTAATGTATTAGACTGACCTATTATGAGAATACTATGTGAATCATTATATGAGTGTTATAAGCGATTCTCATAGTGATAATGATGTATATGATTTTTGAATTTGAAATCACCATGGTTCCCAACATAAAGAATAATATATTTTGATATTTTTAAATATCATCTATGACAAGATAGACTATAAAAAAAATAATCTAATATGTCATAATTTGTGTGATCAAAATAGAATTTGTTCCTTTTACATAATAAGAGTGATATCTTGAACCCTTCGATTGAATGAGATTTTGAAAAATATATGGTTATACTCAAATAAGTTAATATGTAATATTGAGTTTATTTGATAGAATAAGTCTACTCAGAATATCAAAAAATATGATTAAACTATACGAGAATAATACATTTCATGTTTCATATTCAATTAAGATATTTAGGATAAAATGATTGAATTACACAATAATATTGGTCATGGATAATGTAATGCAAAATTACTGATATTCTTATCACTTGGGTAGTCATGATATATTGATAGTTATCGCTTATTATTTGTAATACTAAAATTAAATTTTAGTATTACTGCTAATATTACGAGAGCCTATTAGGTCATACATTAAGATCGAAAATATAATTATATATATATATATATATGTATATAATATCCTAAATGGGTTTAGGATTTATTGAGTTATTTGAGTTTTAATTTTGACTAAACTCATTATATAAAAATTGGACTAAATTTATTAGTACTTACTTTTCAAAATAAATTAGACTTTATAAGAAAATTCAACCAAATAGTTTAAATCAAAATTAAAGATTTAAAATAGTAAAATATAAATATATGATATTTATGTTTTTGAGGATGTGCTTAAAATTTGTTTTTATGTTTTTACGTTTGAAAAGAGAAGAACGCACAAAATATCACACATTCAAATCATAAGAGTTAACATTTTGATTAAATTCTTGATCGTGTGGATACTATAAAGATGCAGAGGTAACTAATTTATGTTTGTGGTTTGAAGAAGATTGTCAATTAGAAGTATGTACATATTTACAACATTTAATTATATACATATGATAACATTAAGATTTACCACTTGGATCTTGGAAACAAACTATTTATTTTGTGTAATTTTGCTACGTGTGTGTATTAGTTTACTTACAGAAAGATGGCACTTTGACATTGTGTATAGATTATCGACAGTTGAATCAAGTGACTACTAATAATAAGTATCCATTATTGCATATTGATTATTTATTCGATTAGTTACAAGGGGCATGCATATTTTTCAAGATAGATTTGAAATTAAGATACCATCAATTGAGAATAAGAAAAGATGATATTGCTAAGACTACTTTCAGAACCAGATATGGAAACTATGAGTTCTGAGTTATGCCATTTGGGTTAATCAATGCCCCAATTATGTTCATGGACCTCATGAATTATGTTTTTCATCTATATCTGGATACATTTATGATTGTGATTATTGGCGATATCTTGATGTACTCATAGGGAGAAGAAGAGCACACTTAACATTTGAGAATAGTGCTTCAAACTCTAAGACAATGACAATTGTATGCCAAGTTCATAATACGAATTTTGGCTAAAAGAAGTTGGTTTTCTTGGGCATGCTGTATTAGGAGATGAGATCTTTGTGGACCTTTATAAACTAGTAGCCATAGTGCAGTGGGAATAACCAAAGAATGTTTTAGAGGTATAAAGTTTTTTGGAGCTAGCTGGATATTACCAAAGGTTTGTAGAGAATTTTTTGACTTTGGTTGTACCATTGACTTAGTTGATTTGGAAGGAAGTTTAGTTTGAATGGGATAATGAGTGCGAGTAGAGTTTCTTGATTTTGAAAAAATGTCTTACCTTTACTCCAGTCCTTACTTTTTCTATACCAAGTAAAGGTTATGTGGTATTCAACAATGCTTCGAGGCAAGGACTTGGTTGTATCTTTATGTAAGATGGGAATGTGACTATGTATGTTTGTTAACAACTTAAGAAGCCAATTATCTTACCTATGACTTAGCAGTAGTTGCTGTGATTTTTACATTCAAGATATGGAAGCACTACTTATATGAAGAGCAATGCTGGATATTCACCGATCACAAGAGTTTGGAGTATTTACTTAGAAGAAATTGAATTTGAGATAGTAGAGATAGTTAGAACTGATTAAGGATTATGATCTAACCATCGATTATCACTAAGGTAAGACGAATGTAGTGGTTAATACATTGAGCAGGAAGTCTTCGGCCATTCTAGCACATGTTCGTATGGTTTACATGCCCATATTACTTGATTTAAGGTCTATGAGAGTGGAATTTGGCTATGATGGTAAGGGAGCTTTGGTAGCTAATTTTGTGGTCAGACTTTGGTTGAACAGATAAGAGATGTACAGATGTAAGATAGTGAGCTAGTCAAGGCTTATCAAGGAATAATGAACGAAATAGAGAGTGATTTCCATGTTACTCAGATGTGATGTTGAAGTTGAGAGATTGAATCTATATACTTGAAGTTAAAAAATTAAAGAGGACAATCATGGAAGAAACATATTGCTCTACTTTCATGATGCATCTAAGAAGTACTAAGATGTATAGAACTATTAAGGAGAATTATTAGTGGTTAGAAATTAAGAAAGACATAGCTGAGTATATATCCAGATGCCTAGTATGTCAGCAGATGAAAGCTGAACTACCAAAGCTTGTTGGAACTCTTTAGGCATTACCCATTTTTGACTAAAAGTGGGAACATATCACTGTGGATTTCATAATCAATTTACCTTATACACAAGCTGGTTACAATACCATTTGCGTGATAGTGGATTAGCTTACGAAATTGGCACATTTCTTTTAGATTTAGAATGCTTATTTAGTAGAGAAGTTAGCGAGGTTATATGTTGCAGAGATAGTCCAACTATATGAAATGTTGGTAACAATTCTGTTATACTGAGATCCTCACTTCACATCTCAGTTTAGCCCAAAGCTTCAAAAAGTATTGGGCAACACTCTAAATTTTAGCACCGTTTTCACCCTCAGATTAAAGGCTAATCAATGTGGACCATACAGACCTTAGAAGACATTCTTCAAGCTTACGTGTTGAACTTCCAAGGTGGTTAGGATGTGCATTTATCTTTAGTAGAGTTTACTTACAATAATAGCTACGAGGTTAATATAGTAATAGCTCCTTATGAAGCATTATATGGGTGGAAGTGTAAAACCTTACTTTGCTAGGATGAAGTAGGTAAAAGGAAGCTAAACAATGTTAAGCTAATTAAAGCTATAACTAAGAAGATCAAGATCATTTGGAATAGATTAAAAACTACATAAGATTGCCAAAAGAGCTATGCAAACAGCCGACATAGGAATTAGAATTCGAATGAGAAGATATGGTTTTCTTAAAAATTTTACCTTGGAAGGGAGTGATCAGATTTTGTAATAAAGGAATGCTTTATACTTGTTACATTGGTCCCTTTAGAATAACTAAGAGAATAGGCCTATTGGCATATTGTTTTGGAGTTGCTCCTAAATTTGGAAAGAATTTATGACGTCTTTCATGTGTCTATGTTGAGGAAGTATGCACCAAATCCTTCCTATATCTTAGAATTGCCACCTATGGATATGAGAAAAGATCTTAACTATGAGGTTTTATTAGTTTAAATTATAGATTGAGCAGGAAAAGTACTAAAGGGCAAGATAATTCCTATGGTTAAGGTGTTATAACGTAGCGATCAACTCAAGAAAATGATGTGGGAACTCAAGCATGTCATGCGAAGGCAATATCCTTATCTATTTCAGTGACACAGGCATGCTAAATTTTGAGGGAAATTTTTTTTTAAGAGGGATAAAATTATAAAACCTATCTTTTGAACCAAAAGAGGTTAGAATAGTTATTTCACAAGTATGAGTTGTAAAATATTTATTTCTCATAAAGTGTGCAGTAGTTTATATGAGGACAGAATGGTCAAAAAATTATTATCTCAAAAATACTTTCTCTCTCTTCTCTTTCTCTTTACTGTCTCTATTTTTTGGGTGAACAATTCCATTTTTCTTCGATGATCGGATTTCAACACCACTAGCATTATTGGTTTCCTCTTGCTACCACGATCATAACCATGTAAAGAATGTTGCAAGTTTTGTTGGACAAATTTTCTATCGTCGACTTGCGACATTTTTTGATGAGTAAATTGGCACCTTCAGCGTATTTAAATTCTTGCCATCATACTTTACACTATAATGTGGTATTTTATGGTGAACTCTCTCATTTTTCGGTTGTAGGTTTACTAGTCGACAAGCCTTTATTTTTATGCATTTTCTAGCAAATGATAAGATTCTAGAATTACTTAGAAATAAATTTTTAATGAATATTAGAATAAGGATTTTAGTGACCGGTATATTATATGGCTGTAGTACTATAGAATGTAGCATATGGATGGACCTATTTAGATGCCTCATTGGTGAGGTGATTTAGGTAAGACTATTTTCTAGATGAGTTGATGAAAAGACCACAAAGTGTCAGTATCTTAAAGAGTGCCATGCCAATCACCCTATTACTCCCAGCTAACACCAGTGTGTTGAGTGGGTTTTATGAAGAGAACTACATTTTCATAAATTATTAATAAATTCTATTTTCTTTAAAATAAATTAAAATTAAGCATATTTTTATAAAGGAATATACGGGTGGATTCAAGTGTGCCTCAACTAGGGTACAACTTGAATAGAAATGACAATCCCAAAATCATTTGAAAATAAATTATTTTAGTATTTTTACTCTTTTTTTTAACAAAATTATTTTGTTAAATTTTAATTCACGGAATATATTTTATATACTCAACACCAACCCCCCACCTGCCTTACTTCTATATTCCAAGTTCAAGTTTATGATAGAATAACGAAGAGCGCTAAGAGTTGACTTGCCTAGTATACATATTCGAATACGATATTTTTGACTTACAACTGGATTTTACAAGGTCTACTAAGTCATTTGATTTGTGAAATATATTTTTTATTATTATATTATTATATTTTAAAATTTTATATTTATACATATTTATATTGAAAAAATTTTTATGAATATATTATGAATTTTCTACATTTAATTTATAATTTTTATGTATTTGTAAATAAGTTTCTAATATCTTATAAGTTTTCGATCTATATACCTTATTAGTGGAATATAACTCAAGAGCACACGACGATTGTCACGCGAAGAATTTTGGATCGGGACTTGATATATACGTAAGATTTATACACTAAAAGAAAAGATAGAATTTAATTATAGTAAAACTGCAGATACGTGCAATTTACTAAGTAGAAAATTAACATTGAATTAGCTAGTTTACGAAGATCCATCTTTTTCAAGATATAAAATTAACTAAATTAATGAGTTAGTGTTGGCTAGCAATCGAATAGATTAATAATAACACTGCAAACTTAGATTGGTGAAGTTAATTAAATTATGTCATTGTCATGGCTAGTTATTGATTTGCCTCTTTCATGGCCGGGCAAGGGCGGCACCCCTACTGCCTACCAAAACGATCTCCAATATCTACAGTAATGTTGACTTGGTGTGGCTGGAAAATCTAGCTCCTACAGTACTCGTCAGTCCCACAAGCTTGCTAACTTCTGACATATGAAAAAGAGATTTTATATATAGATACATATACGTGCTCAATGTCAGATTGGATTTGGATTGTCATACTTAAACGTGAAAATAACCCTAACCTCACCTCCTTTTCTTCTTTTTTTCTATTAAAAAACGATTGCACCCTTTGGACTTAACCAAATAAAAACGACAGAATATATGTATATAAATATGTATCCTTATCTTTAAAGGGTAAAGTTTGTAGGGTTGCTTTTGAAAACAAGAAATAGGGTAAACCAAATTAAGTGGTGGATTTTGGCTGGCTGCATGGCGGTTTGTCGGTGGGGACTGCTCCAGATAGCTAGTGAGCGTCCCATATACATAAATAAAATTTATTTATTTATTTATTTATTTATTTATTATTATTATTATTATTATTAATGTATAATTACAAAAATTTCAAACTTTTCATTTGGTATCAAAATACCTCCTTATAGTTTGAAAAAATAACATATAAATATACATTTCATAAAAACTAACAGAAAGTATCTACCACTAATCAAATTGATTGATAAAAATAAGAAAATTAATAAAATAATCTTATATCATATATCTCACTTGAGATTTGAAAAAATTATATAGAAATATATAATTTATAAAAATTAATAAAAAAATATCTCTCAATAATTTTGATCGTAAATTGACTAATCAAAATTAAAAAATGATCAAAATAAATTTGTTATTTTATATTGATAAATAACAATAAAATATTGTCATTAAAACTAGTAATAAATTCTTATAAATTATACTACAATTTAAATATAAAACTATCCAATATAAAAATATAACAAAAAAAAATATAAAATATAATGAAATTTATTATAACATATTAAAATTATGCTTATAAAATGTTATAAAATTTTGCTTTATCCATAGAAAATATGTTGTATTAAAATTTAAATAGAACATGTATCAAATAAAAAAAAATACATAAATACAAAAGTATAATAAAAATGTTTCAATTTGAGATAAAATATATTAAAATTTATATCAAAATTTTTATATTTTGTATTTGATATATTTCATATTTAAATTTCAATGCTTTTAATTTTTTTTCTTACAAATATAGTAAAATTTAATTACTTTTATAAGCAAAATTTTAATATGTTATATTAAAATTTCAATATGTTTTATATTTTTTTTTTCCAACTTGATGCATTTTACCTAGGTTTCAATCATAATATTGTGTTTGTATTTAATAAATATTCAAAATAAGATTATTTTAGTTATTTTACAATTTTATTAGTAAATTAACTGTCAAAATGTTAATTTTTACAAAATATATATTTGAGTGTGATTTTTTCAAACATTAGAGAAGCTATGTAAAAATATTACGTAAGATTATTTTAGTCATTTTTAGTTTTTGTTTGTTAACTAATAATCAAATATAATGATGTTGTTATTTAGAAATAATTTTTATTAGATTTTACAAAATATACATTTATGTATTATTTTATAGAATCTCAAAAAAAATGAAGGTATATAAAAATACCCTTATGCATATTGTTATGTGCACTTTTTCTTTCAATATAACCATAAACCTTCTAGAGTATTAGCAAAAAAGGAAGAGAGACAACTTAAATAGATTGATAATGATGATGTAAAAGACAATCCGGATCATGAGTTCAACCTTTTTGTTTGTTTTTGTTCATATATTTATATAGAGATATTTTCAAATACCTCTCATGAGATTTGGTTAAATCACCTATAAATATAAATTTGTAAAAAATTAACAGAAAGTATCACTCAATAGTAAAATCACTATATTTGACTATTTGTTAATTAATTAAAATAATAAAATGGTTAAAATAACTTTATATATAATTTTAAATATTAATGATATTTTTTATATGCTTCTTTTGAAATTTTAAAACTTAACAAAAAAATATTCCTAAAAGTTATTTTTTATATTTTGATATTTAATTTAATAAATATATATAAATTAAGTATTAATTTTAATTGGACAATAACATAAATTATTTGTTATATAAAATATAAATTATTTAATTTAATAAACATATATAAAATGATATGATATAAATATATATAAATAAATATTATAAATTACTTATTTGTATAGAAATATTTTAACTGTTGTAAAATATTTCTATA
>CP135549.1:4308710-4328654 GCA_032402905.1 Khaya senegalensis | reverse complement strand
AATTTAATATATTATAATTACTCAAATATTTAATCGTATTATAAATAATTTTATATGTTAAAAATTTTAAATTTAAATTCAACGCGATTATTAATCATGTAGTATTTATTTATTTAATAATCATATCATTTTATGTCAATTCAAACCCAAAAATTTGCATTAATTTTATATCAGTTTAATGATGTCAAAAATTATCACCCCAATATTTAAATATGTAAGTGTTGTATATTTGATTACAAATTAGGATAGATATTTGATAGGTGATTTATATATTATTATTGTTATTATAATCATTATTTATCGTATCAATCACAATACAAATTCTTAGCTTGATTGCTTTTGGCTAATTGGTCTATAGATGTATTGTAATTGTAGTTTGCCAATTGCAAAATTTGTCCCTTTTTTTTTCTTGAATAAAAATGATTGGTTGATTGTTTTCTTCAAAAATTGCTCAATAAAATAATTTGCAATAGGGAAATTCCTCAAGCCTTGAATATGTCACTATTTTCATAGAAAACTCTCCACAAGTCTACTTAAGTCCCGATGAATAGTTTTGTACAATTTTTTTATTTTATGATAGCCTTAGATAATGAAGAGAAAAGTGAGACAATTTTTATTTTTTTTTTACTTTAAAGAATCATTATTTTTGAAAAAACAAAACTTCAAAAAGGTTGCTCAAACCCTAAACAACAATTTTGTACAATATTTTGGCATTCTAACAACTTTATGTAACGGCAAAAAAGATGAGACAATTTTTTTTTAACTTTCAAAATGTCATTTTTTTAAAAAAAAAAAAACACTATAAAATACTCCTTAAGTGCTAACAAGTCATTATTTTTGCCAAAAAAACTCTAAAATGTACTTAATTTGTTTTAATTTTTTTTTTGAAGTTTTATATATTACAGAATAAGGCAAGACAAATTTTCTAAACTTTAAAATGTTATTGGCTCTACTAAAAATGCTTTAAAATGCCTCCAAACCCAAACCATGTCATTGTTTTCGTCAAAAACACTCTCCACAAGTCAGCTCAAGCCAAACAACATCAGTTTTGTATTTTTTTTTAAAGTATTTTGATTCTTTTAGATAATGTCAAGAAAAAAAAAAATTATAAAACATTAACGTTTTTGCCAAAAACTCTCTACAATATTACTCAAGTCTAAAATAATAATTCGTTTCATTTTTAGCATCTCAAAAATATAAGATTCTACTAAATAAGATGAAAATAGTTTTTTATAATTTAAAACATCATCATTGATGTCAAAAATATCCTAAATATTGCTCAAACTTCAAAATACATGCGTGTGCAATTTTTTTAAAGATTTTCGAAAGATATAGATATTGCGAAATAAGGTAAGACTTATTTTTTACTTTAAATTGCCATCTTTTATTAGAAATATTCTTAAATGCTTCTAATACCCTAAACAACAATCTTGTGCAAGTTTTTAGCATTCTAACAAATTTAAATATTGTGAAATAAAGGGAGACAAGTTTCTTACCATTAAAAAGTTAACATTTTTGCCAAAATCACTCCTTATCTAAAAGATGGCCTTCCGGCTCTTTGAATTCTATTCAGTAAAACTACTTATTGATTAAAGAAGAAATTGTTTCTATAGTATTGAATATCTCTAAAATTCCAAGATTATTCACTTAATAAAAAACTCTAACTAAAATAGATTGTAGATCAACCAACGAACTTTTGGAAAAAAAAAAGTTAAAAAGCTATCATTTACAAAAATATTTGCAAGATAGCAAGCTATTCTCTTGGTTTTAAACTTTGAAATTGAATACATCAAAGGAGAAGAAAATTATTTACCTAACTTTTTGACCGATGAGTTTTAGGAGGGCTCTAAAGAAAAGTGAAGGCTTAGGCATGATGGAAGGTAAATTTTTTTTGTTTGAATCCCCATCAAAATAGCAATAAAAAAATGAGTCTCCTTATCATCGAATTTTGATTAAATTATAACTACAATTGAAGATAAACATCTTCACTGTTCCTTCAACAAATTGCTTCTCATTATCTAGTTAATCATTTACCACTAGAAGTTATTCTTAATGCAAGGAAGGCTTTGGGTAGATCAGTTTCAAACAAGATCTATTAAGGTAAATCATGAGTTTAGAAGTTATAATGATTTTGCTTTTTTTATGGTTTTAATATATATAGTATCTTATTTATGAAGATTAGGGATTAAATCCATTAGGAACTTAGTTTGACGGTTTATCTCATGATTAAAATAAGGTGTTAGGGTTGTGTTAATATGTGTTTAGTGTAAATGGTGAAAACTTGATGTAAGGATGCAAAGACGATGAGACAGAGGCTTAGTGCCATTCCTTAGCCAACTTTGTGCTAAAGCCAACAACTTGAAGAAATTTGGAAGTTGTGACAACATCAAGCCCAGGTCATGTGCAAGCCATCATTGGTCAAAGACTTTGCACCAAACTTGCCCTAGGCCATGCCTGGATAAACCCTTGCTTGTAAATGCTCATGCCAAATGTGCACTTGAACTGTGCTTAGTGCATGTCGAGCATATAAAAAATCTTTGACATTTTTAAGATTGTTAGAACGGTAATTTTTGTATTTTTGAGAGCTTTCTGAATAGAGAACTTACTTTGAGTATTGTAAGAGCATTATTGATAATTCCTTTTAAGTGAAAATAAAAATGTCATTTTTAAGTGTGAGATTTACCTTTGTTTTCAATTGAGAGATTTTCTTATTTTCTCTTTCTACAAAATCTAATTGTGAAACCTTCAGAATTTTGAATTGTGTTGGTGGCTAGATTTCCAATCAAACCAATGGGTTATATGTGAATTCCATTAATTCACTTTGATTTCTAAGAAAAGTTAAGAGTTTTGAACAATGTGATTGTTAGAATTGGTCACTCTAAGTCGAGTTAAGAGTTTTTAATGATCACCAGTTGCAATTCTTTTTCATTATAGTAAAATTTTAAATGGCTTTTGTAACAGTCTGGAGGGTTTTTATCTTGCAAAGAATTACTTATAAAATTTTCCTTCGATACTAATTAATAGTATCTTAATTTATTTGTTGCTTTCAAGTGCATGAGTTAGTATTGTATATGATAGATCGTAGGTGATATCTTAAGACTTATTATTTTAAATTCATCTAGAGTGTAGCAAATTTTAATATATTTTAATTTACTTGTTAGATTCTTTTTTCCATCACATTACACCTTTTACCTCTCTTTAAGTGTAGTTAGGGTCTAAACAAGAATTTAAGAGACTAACTTTGATGTTGACCCTATTTTGTTTCTAGATGGAGAATAAATCTTAAGGTTTGTTAGTTTCTCTTTACTTAGATAAAAATAACTACCTATATTGGAAAGTTAGAATGGGAGTTTTTCTAAAATTTATAGATAAGAGAGTGTGGATGTCTTGTGTGAAAGCCTAAAGTCCTCAATTGATCATATTATATGGAGTCCCTAGTCTTAAAGACTATAATTAATGGACTAAATATAAGTTGGCTGGGTTTAACTAGAATAGTAAGGATATGAATACAATTTTCATAGTTGTGTTTTTTGAGGAGTTTAAAAGAATATCTATATGTGAGATTGTCAAGTATACTTAGAATATTCTTGAGATGACCCATGAGAGAACTAAGACTGTTAAGAACTTCAAACTTCAGATTTTAACCTCTAGCTTTAAGGAGATTAAGATGAAAGATGATAAAACCTTGATGAGTTCTATCCCAAATTGAATGAAATAGTTAACTTTAAGTTCAACTTAGGTGAGAGGATTATTAAAAATTGTGTGGTTAAGAAAGTTCTAAGAAGTTTACATAATATATTTCGATATAAGGTCATAGCCATAAAAGAAAGCAAAGACTCAAATTTCATTAGGATAAAGAAATTAGTTGATTCACTTTAAACTTATGAGTTTAGTCTCTCTTCTCTAAAGAAAATTTAAGTCTTTGGCACTCAAAACAGTTAAGTCAAAGATTAAAAATGACTTAGAGGACCATTGTCTGATGATGAAGAGATGGCATTATTCATCAAGAAAATTTAAAAAATTCTTTAGAGTTAAAAATATTTTGCTGGCAATAGTCAGGATGGATCTAGGAAAGGTAATAATCTAGTTAAAGGATTTAGAAAAGACAGGAAGCCATCTTAACTTATTCAATACTCTAAGTGCAAAGGTTTTAGTCATACTAGAACTAAGTATCCCAAATACTTGAAGGAAAAGAAGGTAATGAATGCTTTTTTGAGTGATGATGAATCTTGTCAAGATGAAAGTGACAAGTCTTTAATTGATGAGAGTAACAATTTCATAACTTTTATTTTCATAGTAAAACTTAAGCCTATAAGCTCATAAGAAGGTAAGTCTAGTGATAACAAAGACCTTAGTGATGCCTTTAATAAGTTGTATAAAGAGACTATGAAACTTAACTGTTGGAGATATGCCTTAGAACTAATCATGTCATAAGGTTCAAGAATGTTAGTTCTTTTTGTATACAAACTTTTATGATTAGTTGCAAAAATATTTATAATTAATTTAATAGCAATTATTTCATTATGCATTTATTCATTTGCTATTTTTTAATTTAATTTATATACAAAATGAGATCTCGTGATGTGTTATATGTCAAAACTCTATATATAAAGAGTTATAAATTTAAGTATGGAGTTTTTGATTTAAATACATATGAATTTGCTACCGGTTGAGGTAATGATATTAAAGATAATGATATTGTATTATTGGCATGTTTTTGTTGTTACTATTGATTAGTATACAATATTAATAGTTAGGTGAAAAGTCTCATATCATAAGAGTATAAACATGGGTAATACATTAGAGAATATATTATTAAACATGACCAAATTTGATGAATCATATGATAAATTATCTATTGTCAATGATTCATCACATAGCCATACTAGTGTACCATTAGTCTTTTAACCTGAGATATTACGGCTACCCTCCATATTGAGACACATCGTTCACTTGTGTATATAGCACTAAGCTAACTATGCCTGGTGAAAGAAGCTTGATGGCATTTTGTTCTTGTTGTATAAGATAGGTGAAGATAAATATGGAATCTGCTGGCTCAAATAATTGAGCTTAATATCCTATGTGGAACTGTAACATTTAGAAATAAAATCTCTAGCCAACATATGTGATTTTTGTAAATGAATTTAGTAGATACATGAATCTCGTATATGATTGAGTTTCTAATCCTATTATTGTGTTATGACACCATGGTCTGCATTCTATCAAGAGTTAACAGCAGAGAGACTTTACTACACGTAAGTGCGACTATAATATGTTCACTCAGAATTACATTTTTCATGTTTGGTGATCATGATATCTTGTCAGAGGTTACTCATAATTATTAAGAATTTTGATTATAATGAATTATACTAAAGTGATGCGAATGAGTTCATATCTGCTCATGTTCAGTTCATGGTAAACTTAGGATGTCACACAATAGCTAATATGCTGACGACAAATAAAATATATCATTAAATTAGTTAATAATATTTTTTGAATTAATAAAAATTAAAATAGCTCCAATACTTCAATCGAATGACTATTATATTATTTTGAATAAATTTTCCAACTAAGTTGTGCTAGCACTTGTAATGTTAGAAAATTTTTCGTTAATTTTTGGTAGACTGCAAATATGATTTGACAGATTAAAAAAAAGATAAGTAGGATTATATTTTATATTTATTAATTAATAGTTAAATTATTAATTAATTAATTAATTAAATCCTTACTTGACAAGTGGATGGTTATGATTTAATCTCTTTTTAACACATGAATGGCTTAGGTTATGCTTAATGTCAAAATATCCACCAAGCAAATGTGTGATATATGAATGATGGAGATTAAAAACATTTTATACACATATAAAGTAAAGATTTAATCACTTTTATCATTTGATGATTCACCCATGTGATAAAATAATATATGGTTAAAAGTTAGTCATGTGTATGTCAATGATTAAGGTAATTAATTGGCATAATTAAAATAAATAAAATTTATTTTATTTTGGCATAAAAGGAGCATGAAAATTTGGCCAAGGGCTTAAAGCAATCCATCCAAGATTTTCACTAAAGGTTGGTGATAAAGGAGAGAAATAGAAAGAAAAGAAAAGGAAGAAAAGAAAGAGAGGGAGAAAAAAAGAAAATTTCCAGTAAAATTTTCTCTCTCAACAAACATCATAAGCTTGGTTTATAAAACCAAAGTAAAAGCCCTAAAAGAGTAGTCTTCATAAAGGTGATACTAGAATTATCATCAAGTCATTAGTGTGTGGATACACTAAGAGGTAAGCAGGAGACGGCGAGTTATTCTAGATCGTAGAAAATTGGGGTATAATTTTCTTACTTATACTTTGTTGTTCAAATTTGTTTAAACAAAATTTAAAATTTGCATGATCTTAGTTTCTACTCTCTAAGAGGTTTTATGCACAACTATATGACAATTGTTATTTTTGATAGTAAAAATTGTTTCATAATATAAATACTATCACTAACCAATATACATATATATGTATATATATCATATATACATGTGTAAGTTTTTATTAAAATTTTGTTGTATGCGGATCATTAACAATTCTTTACTTATTAATACTCGTGTAACACTTACACATTATCTATAATTTTATTGATTTTCTTATATGTTATAATATCTTGTCTTACAAAAATATATTTCAGTATTTATTGAGTTGGTTTGTCGTTTTAAGGCTACTGGTCAAACCAAAAACCATAGTTTTGCTTGTTTGAGTTGGTGAATCAACCTAATGTTTTATTTCTACTTGGTAATACATCACATATTTATACACATAGAGACACATCAAAATATATGTATTCATGCATATATATATACTCCTATGTGTAACTAACATATGTATATATGCATCAAATACATACATATATATATACACACTTAGTTAAATGCATAAATCATACACATAAATATATGTATATCAAATGTATATATTCTAAAGCATGCATATAATCAAATTAAATGTATGTACAAAACATTACCGCATACATATGCATTTAAACATTTTAAATACATATCAATACAATTACACCAACAAGCAAATTCAATTTATGTTACCATAAAAATTGATACATATGTATGTATAAAATGCATCAACAATTGGTACACTTAAATGTTTAACACATTTAAACACATACAAGACCATGATGAAAATACCTTTTCATCTCCAACTCATAATGGTTAAAAATACGGAAACAAGGAAATAAAACTCTTTTAATTTCCAAGAACCCATATACATATAGATCTCATCATTATACATGCTTAACCTTAATGAAATACAATTTCCCACCAAAATTCCCACTTAGCCGAAAACAATAACATATCGAATCAAGCATTTAATCATCCATTTAACCATTGTTTCATCAAAACAAATATAAATTGATGAACATATTCACATCTCATGCAAGTTAGCCATCAATTTTTCAAGATCAGATCTTTATGATTTCTAATCATATTAGAACATCAAAATAAATGTAATCAACTCAACCACATGTTCATAATCTCATTATCAATCATTTATTTACATTAGAATTGATTGGCAAAGCCTTTTCCACTATAAACCCTAAATAGTTACCAATGTGAATTCCTTTTGATTTTCACTCAATACAAGTAAATCAAAGTCATACAATCATCCTAATCATGCTCTGATTCAATTTGAAAGGATATTATGGTTTGAACATGCAATAAATTCATAAATTTTGCCAACAACTTAAGCATCTCATGCATAAATTCAACATATATCAAATATATGTGCATAATGTTAGCTATGGATGAGTTGCTTATCTTGTTAGCTTGAAAATTTGATGAAAAAAAGTCTCAAATCTATGATACTTCTACAATTTACATAATCCAAGAGAAGAGAGAGGTTTGGCCTAATTTTTGAGAGAGGAAAAACTTTATTTTCTTTTCAATCCCATGAAAAATAAAGAAATATGTCCCATTTTATATTTTTCTATGATTTTGCTTTAAATAATTAAGATATTTAACCAATAAATATCATTATTTATTATTTAATCCTTATACTTATCCATAATTGTAACTTAACAATTAAGTAAATTAATGGATAAGGATGAACTAAGGGCGAAATGGTAATTATTTAATGATTATCATATATTGCACTTTAGTCATTATACTTGTTTATAATTATATTTACTTAACCATTAAGTAAATAATTAAATAATCTTTAAAAGCTTAATGATAATTATCAAATAATTATTAATTATTAAGTAACATTTGAAAATTTACATTTAGGTTATTTGATAATCTTTATTACCAATATGTTATGTAATTTATACTGAATTATATGAAAATGTAAAATTGTGAAAATTCTTCAAATATTATAAAGAATTATAAACATATACAATACACACACACACACACACACACACACATATATATATACTTCGACTATTATGTTATCTCAGAAGGTGTTAGTCATCCATAAATAATTTTTTTTTTTTTAGACATCTTTCAATTCATTGGATTATTGATGTGATTATATAAGTTCACTGTGGATTAGCCGTAAACTAGTCAAAATTTTAACGACTGTAGTTAATATTTAACAATGTGTTATAGCTTTTAAACTACAATGAAGAAGTTCTTCATCAAACTCATCCAAATTATATGTACCATGTGAGTAAGATCATTCCATTATCCAATCTTAATTAAGTAAAGGTTCATGAAATGTCTAAACCCTAAACTGATATAAATGCCAATCATTAATCAATATACCTTGAACTCGTCATCACGAACTCTTTCATATGAGTTTAATTTATTTTGACTAGAGATTTACTTTTTAGGTATTTATTAATATTCGTTTAGAAAGTTAAATTCGGACAAAATTAGTGAATACTCTGATCTTATATTTATATCGAGCCAACAGATCTCATTTGATCATTATTTATTTCCAATGTAAATAACACATGACCAAATCAGTTTTAGCATACAAGATGTGAATAGTCTTGTATTTATATACCATATAAATTAGGTGCATTCACATTAAATTTAATTATGATATCTCAAGTCAAAGGATTATATCGTACACATATATAATTATACGATGAATCATTGACTACAAATATTATCATGTAATTTATTGTTATTTGGTCATGTTTGAAAAATAATTATAATAAAGTGACTTTCATCGTTACTCACACTAATATCATCTAATAATATTTACCAGAGATACTTAATATGCCTATTATACAATACTGTTACACATTTAATATCACATACGTAAAGAATAGTTTTAATAATATCATTTAACAATTAAATGAATTGTTTAGATAATTCAAAAACGTACTTTATTTAAATGCATGACAAAATAAAAGAAACAGTATATATAAAAGAATAAAGAATACTTTTTTTCATTAATTATAAATTATAAATATATACAAGACAGCATATTCTTGAAACTGAAAATACGAATGGTTTCTAGGGCATATCTTAACAAACTACTACTTAAATTAAAGCCATTCAGTATTGTATCTCTTACTTATCTTCTTAAGATGATGGTTTAACTACTTCTATGTTGTCGCTTTAGTTAATAAGTTACTGACATTATCTACTAAAGATATTTTTTGAATAATTATTTTCATAATATAATTCAATAAGATTGAATTATCTATGTAATGATTCCATACAAAATTCTCCTCACTTCATACTCCAACCACATTTTGATATAAATAATTAATCCAAAATATAACATGCAAATAATTTTTTCCTTCTCATCCTCATTTGACTGAATTTTTCATTCATGCATACATAGTCTTATTGTACCATTTTCTTCCTAATATACTTTCTAAACATATTTGCATATTTATAATCAATCAAATACATCAAAGTAAATATTTCTCCCTAACATTCCTTATATGGCCGATTTTGCCATTTTCATTCAAACACACATTTTCTCCAAAATTTCCTAAATGGTTAAATTTTCCTCCGTAGGATCCAAACTTCATACTTGCAAATTCTACATCAATTCATGTTAAATATCATCTCAATTTCATCATCCAACTTATAATTGCATTAAAATATAATTTCTCCCTAACATACATGCTTTGATATTTTTTTTTTTAAAAAATTCTACTTCCAATCATGCTCAGCAACACTTTAATTTCATAATTTCACGTCCAATTGTAATAACATAATTATTTATAGGACCTTAATTTTTACTATACCAAAAATTATGAAAACCTTACCTTTTTTCACCAAAATTTGTTCTTCCTTGTTTCTTTGATATCTTCCTCCGTTTTTCTACACAAAACCACCATTCTACATCAATTTTTCCACATCACATAAACTTAAAAGACATGAAACTTGAAGATTCTTACCTCAAATGAAAGCTTTTCAAGCTTTCTTCCACTTTTCCTAAAGAAATTTTTAAATTTTTTTTTTAATTTCTCTAAGACTTTGGTTTGAAAGTTTGAAAAAAAAAAAAAAGAAATAAAGAGAGGGAGAGAGGTTCGGCAGCTTGGAGAAAAATTAAGAGGGTTCTAGCTTATTCTCCTTTTTATTTAGTCAATGATAACACATTTTCAATTTTGCCCCTCTTTTTTTTCAATACAAGGACCAATATGTCCTCATGCTATTTACTTACTTATTCCCCTCATTTTTTAGTTATTTCCTTCTTGTCCAATGAATTTAAATTCCACTTTATCCCTTGATTTTTTCAAAAAAATAATTTTGCCCTTGACAAAAATAAAAGGTCATTTTTGTCTTTTTTTTCATCTTTTCTAAAGGAATTTACATCCAAATCAAGTTTTGATTTCTTCTTGCATATTATTTATAATATTTCAAATCAGAATGGTTGGATTCCCACTCTACCTTTCCAAAATTTTTCAATTTGTCATTTTTGTCATTTTTGACAAAATTATCTTTTTTTGACAAAATGACAATTTTTACGATTTTAGAATTAGTTACTTTATCCTTTTTTTTTTCAATGTTACTTATTCAATTCCACAACTTAACATCTCATTCGATATCTATTTTTTCCATCTCATCATAGCGTACTGACCATTTTACATCTAGCACACCAATATTATCCATTTCTTTCTTTTTATGGAATTTAACCTAAGTTTTACCTTTGTTACTTCCATTCCATAAATTTTAGAAATAAATTGTGTGGGAGTTCAAAAGCATACTTGAATTTGGGGTGTTACATAAACATTGATGTTTTAATGTGTTTTGTTGTACTTTTAGTAAAAATGGTGATGATTTGAGGCAATTTCTAGTAGTTTGGGGAAAATAGTGATGTTCTAATGTAATTTCTAGCATTTTAGGGCAAAACAGTGTAATTTGAAAGTAACATTTACTATTTTAAGAAAATACTACAACACTTATAGTATTACTTAGTAATTTTTGTATAAACAATTATGGTTTCTAAGTATTATATTATGATTTTGGCATTAACAGTGATGTGTTAAAGAAATTGCTACCATTTCTTTGCATTTTTTACCTTAATTTTGATGTCTTAATGCATTTTATTGCATTTTCAACAAAAATGCTAATGTTTTAATGCTTTGTATTACTTTTTGGCAAAAACATTGATGTTTTAATGTGTTTCACTGCATTTTTAGCAAAAAGGCGAAGTTTTATAGCAATTTTTGGCATTTTGGTGAAAAATGTTGATATTTTAATGAAATTTCTAGCACTTTGAAGTGAATATGGAGATACTTTTAACATTACTAAGTCATTTTTACATAAGCATTTGCGGTTTCCAAGCATTATATTATCATTTTGGCATTAATAGTCATGCGTTAAATCAATTCCAACCATTTGTTTGCATGTTTGACCTAAATTTTGATGTGTTAGCACATTTTACTTCATTTTAAGCAAAAATGTTGATGTTTTAATGCATTTCATTGCATTTTCAGCAAAAAGGGTGAAGTTTTATTGTAATTTTTGGCATTTTGGGGGAAAGTGATGGTATTCTAATGAAATTTCTAGCACTTTGGTGCAAAATGATGATATTTGAAAGCAATATTTACTATTTTGAGTGAATACGAAGATGTTTTTAGCATTACGTAGTCATTTTTGCGTATGTGGTTGTGGTTTCGAAGCATTATATTATGATTTTGCCATTATCAGTGATGTTTTATGGCAATTTTTATGATTTTATTGCGTTTTGTTCTAAATTTTGATGTTTTAATACATATTAATTCATTTTCGAGAAAAACATTGATGTGTTAAAATGTTTTATTACATTTTTAGCCAAAAAAAAAAGTGATGTTTTAAAACAATTTCTACCATTTTGAGGGAAAATGGTGATGTCCTAATGCAATTTCTAGCATTTTATGGCAAAATAGTGACATTTAAAAGCAATATAGACTATTTTAAGTGAATGCGAAGATGCTTCTGGATTACTTGGTCATTTTTGCATAAGAGTTGTGGTTTCCAAGCAATATATTGTGATTTGGCATTAATGGTAATGTTTTAAGGAAATTTTTACCATTTTAAATTTTTGTCCTAAATTTAGACTCGTTAGTACATTTTATTTCATTTTTGGCAAAACCATTGATGTTTTGATGTTTTGTATTGCTTTTTCAGCTAAAACATTGATGTTTTAAAGCATTTGATTGTATTTTTAGCAAAAAATGATGATGTATTAAGATAATTTCTAGCATTTTAGGGAAAAATAATGATGCTCTAATACAATTTCTAGCATTTTGGGGCAAAACGGTGACATTTGAAACCAATATTTACTATTTTGAGGGCAAATGGAGATGCTTTAGCATTACTTAAATATTTTTACATAAGTGGTGGTGGTTTCAAAGCATTATATTGTGATTTTGCATTAGTGGTGATGTTTTGAAACAATTCCTACCATTTTATTGCTTTTTCAAAATAAAGTTTGATATTTTAAAGCATTTTATTGCACTTTTGAAAAAAAAAATGTTGATGTTTTAATGTTTTGTATTGTTTTTTCAACAAAAACATTGATGTTTCATAGTGCTTTATTGCATTTCAGTAAAAACAGTGATGTTTTAAGATCATTTCAAGCATTTTGGAGAATATGGTGATGTTCTAATGCAATTTCTAACATTTTGAGGCAAAATAGCTATATTTGAAAGTAGTATTTACTAGTTTGAGCAAATATTGAGATACTTTTAGCATTACTAAGTCATTTTTGCATAAGCGATTATGGTTTCAAGCATTATTTTATAATTTTGGCATTAAAGATGATATGTTACAGCAATTTCTACCATTTTATTGTATTTTTGACCTAATTTTTTATGTTTTAATGTGCTTTATTGCATTTTTAGCAAAAACATAATGTTTTAAAGCATTTTAATATTTTTTGCAAAAACACTGATGTTTTAAGGCTTTGAATTGCTTTTTTGGGTAAACCATTGATGTTTTAATGTGTTCACTGCATTTTCAGCAAAAATGGCAAAGTTTTAAAGATCTTTTTGGCATTTTGAGGAAAAATGGTATTGTTTTAAAGCAATGTCTAGCACTTTGGTGCAAAATGGTGATATTTGAAACTAACATTTAATATTTTGAGGGCAAATGGAAGTGCTTTAGCAGTACTTAATCATTTTTGCATAAGTGGTTATGGTTTCAAAGCATTACATTATGATTTTGGTATTAACAATGATATTTTAAAGCAATTTCTATTATTTTATTGCTTTTTTTTGAAATAAATTTTGATGTTTTAACACATTTTATTGCATTTTTAGTATTTTGGAGCAAAATGATAACATTTGAAAGTAACATTTACTATTTTAAGTTAATACGGAGATGCTTTTAGTATTACTTATACATTTTTACATAAGTAGTTGTATTTTCAAAGTATTATATCATGATTTTGGCATTAATGGTGACGTTTTAAAGTAATTCTTACCATTTCTTTTCATTTTTGTCCTTAATTTTGATGTTTCAACATATTTTATTATATTTTTAGCAAAAAAGCTGACGCTTTAAGGTATTTTATTGCATTTTTGGTAAAGATACTGATTTTTTTATGCTTTGTATTACATTTTTGCAAAAACGTTGATGTTCAATGCATTTTACTACATTTTTAGTAAAAATGACAAAGTTTTAAAGCAATTTCTGGCATTTTAGGGAAAAATAGTGATGTTTTAAAGCAATTTCTATCATTTTAGGGTAAAAGTGTGACATGAGAATGCAATATTTACTATATTAAGGGGAAATGAAGATGCCTTTTGTATTACTTAAATCATTGTGGCATTAGTGATGGTGGTTTCAAAGCATTATGTTATGATTTTGACATTAACGGTGACATTTTAAAGCAATTTTTGCAATTTCTTTACATTTGTATCCCAAATTTTAATGTTATTTGACAAAAATATTAATACTTTAACGCATTTTATTATGTTGGTTTTCATTTTAAGAGTTTGTGTGAAGCAAGGTAGAACCTCAATAGTAGCAACTAATTGGGTTGAGATCTAAGAAGATTGCTTCGTGCACAAAAGCAT
This sequence comes from Khaya senegalensis, assembly GCA_032402905.1. Classification (NCBI taxonomy): domain Eukaryota; kingdom Viridiplantae; phylum Streptophyta; class Magnoliopsida; order Sapindales; family Meliaceae; genus Khaya; species Khaya senegalensis. The sequence continues at coordinate 4,314,192 of CP135549.1, read as the reverse complement.
ACATGATTTCTAGTAAGAGTGGTTTATCACACCCATGTTTTTAAGCATGTGAGTTAAGGTGCAAGCAGCGAGCACAATTCTATTTCCATATGTGCAGAGTGAAGAGGGATTTGGCAATCATTTGCACAAAACTAATCGAAGGCTAAAGCCATGAAGACAACATAGAAAAAGCATGAAGAGAAAGAACAAGAAAGTAATGGCATAAGGAGAAAATAAGCCCATAAATGTTAATTAAAATTTGCTCACTTGAGCGAGACTTTAGCACTAAATACACTCAAAAGCATGCTAAACATGCAAGCTCGCTCGAGCAAAGGTCAAGCACCCACTTGGTGCCGAGTTTTAGGTTCTTTTTGTTTTTAATTCATAAAAATTCGAGAATCTCTAATACTAAACTCTAAGCAAATGATCACAGTGTTAGGATATACCCTAAAAGCTATTCATATTGTCAGTTTCAGGGACATTTTATCTTGTATTTACATTTATTCATTAATAAAAGAAAAAAAATTTATTCACAAATGTAAACTGTTCATTTTATATGTCATGCATATGAATAAAATATATTTATGAATTACCTGAATAATTCATTTAATTATTAAATGAAATTATCAAAGCCATTTCTTACGAAACTGATATTGAATCGACAACGATATCACATGTAGGCATACTAAATGTCTCCAATTAATATCATGAGATGATTAATAGTTAAGAATTATTTTTTCAAACATGACCACACAATGATAAATTATGTGATAATGCATGTAATTAATGATTTATCATATAATTGTATTAGTGTACAATGTTATCTTTTGACTTAAGACATCATAGTCGAATCTTGTGTAGATACACATGATTCATATAGTGTATAAATAAGAGACTAATCACATATTATATGATAATGCTTGTTTGATCGTGTGTTGTTTATATTTGAAAACCAATGATGATCAAAATTGGATTCGTTGTCTCGATATATATAGGATTAAAGTTTTCACTAACTCAATCCGAATTCAAGTTCTTTAACGAATATTGATAAATGGTTGAAAAGTAAATCTGTTATTAGAGTAATTAAATATCACACAAAAGAGTTCATGGTAACGAATTCAGCGCATATTGATTAATACTTCATATTGATATTAGTATAAGATTTTGACATACCGTCCCTTACTTAATTAGGATTAGATGACAGAAAGATTTTTTCTACACAGTATGTTTGATTAAGATGAGGTTTAATGAAGTACTACTTCATTATCGTTTAAGGGTTATAGCACATTATTAAATATTAATCATAGTCGTTAAACTTTTGAAATGTTCGATATTTGAAAAGGTCGAAGTAAGTTCATACTGTTCCATAGTAAATCTATATGTGGTTACACCAATAAATTTAAAGTAGAGAGAAAAATTCAAGAGAGAGAAAACATTATCAACAAAAAGGCTAGTACTTTCGAGATAATATATAAGACAAAATAATATAAGTTTTATACATATTTATAAATTCTTTAAAGTGTTTAAATTTTTTTTTTTAACTTTGTATTATGTTGATCATATTAATAATATGAATTATTAAAGAGCCTTAATGCAAATGTGTAATTATTAGATAACATTAATTCATGCATATATATGGTGTTCACAGTGATTAGCCTAACTTATGCATTAGTGGAAAACTTGTTTTCACGAATGATGGACATATATACATACATACATACACACATATATATATATATATATATATATATATATAAAAGATATATAGGTATGTGTATGCTTTGGAAATTAAAGGTGTTTAATTCCAAGTTTTCAATTATTAACCATTATGTGTTGGTTAATGAAAATGTTTCATAATGGTTGCATGTGTTTAAATTTATTAAACACATGTATGTATCAAGTGTAGATGCATGATGAGTAATTTATACATATGTATGTAATGAGATTATATTTGTGTACGCATGTGATTATGAGATAATATGTCTTGCTTGTTTATGAACTAACTTAATGCATGAGTTTATGTATTTGAAGTGTTCATGCATGCATGCATGATGATGTTTTGTTTCACACATGTAAATATGATTTTATGCATGAGTTAGTGCATATGCAATATGTGTGTGTGTGTGTATATATATATATATATATTATGCATTTAATTTAAAATATATATGTACAAGATACAAGTGTATATGTGTTTACACGTTATATATAGTATAAACATACATTGATATATAAATGATATATGCATGTATGTATGGCTATGTGTAGAAATGTATGACAATATTAAAACAAAACGTTAAGTTAGTTCATTAACACAAACAAGCAAAACTTGATTTCTAATTTGGCTAGTTACTAAAAAATCATAAAACCAACACAATAAAACGTCCGAAATTGTCTATGAGACAAGTTATTTTAGAAAACAAAGCATACAACAAAAGTCAATAATAAAGTGTAAAGTATTACACATGCATTAATAATTAGAGAATTATTAATAAAACATGCATCAAAACATTTTAATAAGAATAAAACATGAATATATGTATTTTTGATATACATACTAAAGGTTAATGAATATTTATTCATGAGATGAATAAATAATATTAATTTACATGTTTAAAATATTTATTTGATGCATATAAGATTAATGTATAAATTTAACTTCTTAATAAAATTATTAAATTTATACCTCCCATGGTGAAACAACAACAAGTTCTATGACTTGATATTGTATTCTAAGATTTCTATGATGTGAAGAGTCTAGTATTAATGCTATAAAACTTAGTTATCTAGTTCTTGAATGTATATTATTGTCTAGATTAAGATTTCTATTATGTGAGAGGTATACTGCAAGAAAGCACAATAGTTTAGATTTACTTAGTTTAAGATACCAAGATTTCTATTATGTAAAGTGCTTAAGAATAGGGTAAGAAAATGAATCATACCTTACATGAGATGTAAAAGAAAATTGTTTCCTAATTATGAAAATTAATTGACTAAGATTCTAAAATGTAAAATTGATTAATTTTAATAAAAACTTAATTCCCCATTACATTATCAAACTTTTTAAATCTTCAACAAAACATTTGATTTTTGACTTATGGAGTGTATAATTCAAATTAAATAGTGAGAGCTAATATGATTAGTACTGTTTGGTAACTTTCAAAAATGTGACATTCGAATATAAGTAAATCCTAATTCTTATTATCTCTTATCCCTAAAAATATTTTATGAAGTTGTTGGAAGGAGACTGAGTAAAAATCGTGTAGACTGGTTATTTTATTGAGTAGGGGTAAAATAGTCTTTTCACTTAAAATTGAGGTCAACGTGAGTTTTGATCACATAAAAAGTCTTAAAATTTTATAAATATCAAGTTGATAAGTTTAATTTTAATTCGAGAGGTGGTTAGTATATTATTGCGAAGTCGAAAATAGAAAAGGCAAAATTATCATTTTGATAAAATTTTGATTGACCAAATTAGATGCTGAGAAAATAAATTAGTATGATAGAGCGTGTTAGAAGGAAAGATAGATTTTATAACCCTAAAAATACCAAAATTACCATTTTAGACAAAAAGAAATAATTTTACTAAAAAGGATAAAATGGTCATTACGTCAAGGGTTAGAAAGACTTTGCCAAATTTTGATCACCCAGAACTCTTGTAAATGTTGTAAATAAGATGTAAAAAAAAAAAAGAAATTGAATTAGGATGTGAATTTCTCTAGAAATGATGAAAAATGATCAAAATAACCAATTTTTTTTATTATGAGTAAAATGATCTTTTTATAAGAAATTTGAAGAAAAAGTGATAACTAAAACTAATAGACTAAAGTGAAAGAATATAAGAATAGTTTGAGTAGTCTCATAATTTCCTTAGGAGTTACTGAAGCAAATCAACCATATACACACTAAGCTATCATTAGGAGTTACTTTTCAAAACTAAAGCAAATCAACTTCTTTCTTCTCCCTTGCCGTGAGTTACTCCTTTCTTTCTCTTTTAATTTTTTGGAAGAAAATCAAGCAAAATCTCACAATCCACCTAATTAAACGCATTACTGTAAAAGGTAAAATTATTTTACGCGTCGAGAGCTTTAATTTCATGGTAAAAATTCTTAATTTCACTAAGTTCAATTTATGAATTTGTTGAAAAGTGGTTTTGATGGTGGTTTTATGGTTTTAAATAGTGATTTAGGTGGTTTTATGGTATTAGAATTCTTACTCAAGCATTTGGCATATTTTGAAGGTAAGAAAATATAATTTTCTTTTATGAAATTTGTGATTGGTGGCTGATTTGTGTAGGAATGGATTTGGGAATAATGTTTAGATGAAATTGGGTATAGGATAATGTGTAAAATGGAAGAAAATTAGAAAGGGGGGTAAAATAGTAAATTCAAATACTATTCATTGAGCTTCTAAATAATGAATTTTAATGTATTATGATATGTTTTAATATGTATAAGTGTGTTAGGGAGCAAATGAAATTAGTAGACATTGATTTGGATGGTTAAAATGGAAGAAAAATGGAAAAATGGTAGAATGAAAATTTTAACTATTATTCGATAACCTTAATTATTATTTTTACAATATATTTATATGCTTAGAAGTGTGTTGTGAAACATTGAAAATAGTATATTTGAGTTGGATAGACAAAATGAAAAAAATTGAAGGAAGGGTAAAATGATAATTTTAGTTATTTTGTAGAGATTTAGAAGTATTTTGATGTGTTATGTATGTATAATGCTTTATATGGTTATTGCAATGTGTAAAGGAATTATTATTATGGCTGTATTATCGGAGCGTGATTAACAGAATTTAGAATAGGTTGTAATATTCTTGACGTTGCATATTAGTTATCATAATAATTATAGCAGTTATAATTATTATGTAAATTTTCTTTATTAGTAAATGATGCGCTGATGTAGTTATCCATTAGTATTAGATAATTATGCGATATATTGATCGTGATGATAGAAATTGTAATTGTGATGAATAAATTTCAGTGAATCTGGTAGACTGGATATTTATGAGTGCATGTGATTATGAAAGTGTTATAAATTTTTGATTAAGTATTACAATCTGCAAGTGTATTATGTATTCATTATGTGAACGAATTTCATATGTGCATAAAAATTAAGATGTGAACACTATTTATCATTTCGGTGTGTATAGGTGTGTATATGTGGTATTCATTGTGCATGATTTGAGCGTACAATAATTTTCAAAAAATTAATACATGCCTTTGGATCATGTGGTATTAATTGTATGATTATATTAGTTATGGATCTGGATATTTAGATACCCTTCATATCCGCTAACTTAGTTATAGCCAAATTATATGATCGATCATATGTAAAATATATGCTCATCCTGCTAGACGAGTGGTGTGAATGGATAAGGGTTGGACGGATTTACTTTGTGGCCACGATTCATCAATGTATTAGTATGACTGGTCATATATTTGTTAGTAATTTATTGAAAATGTCATGTGATATTGATTTCGAAATGC
>CP135549.1:4277193-4308210 GCA_032402905.1 Khaya senegalensis | reverse complement strand
GTTTGGGATCGATCTATAGTTTACCCAGCCAGCATTCTCCTCGGGAGTTCAGAGGTACTGCAGACCCCGTAGTTGCAGAAGAGTGGATTAGGTCGGTGGAGACAGCTATGGATTTATTTCTAATGACCGACCGAGAGAAGGTCCAGTATGCTAGTTATCTTTTTAAGGGTGATGCTAGGATTTGGTGGGATCTAGTCATGGAGACCCAGGATATTAAACTACTTTCGTGGGTAGAATTCAGAAGTATCTTCCACTCACAATCTAGGACTGAGGATGTGGTAGCTGCGAAGGTGCAAGAGTTTATTATGTTGCAGCAGGGTGCCATGTCAGTTAAAGAATATTCTACCCGGTTTAATGCTTTGGCGAGCTTTGCGTCAGGGATGGTGAGCACTCAAGTGATGCGGCGAGATAGATTTCTTCAAGGATTGAGATCAGATATAGCTGCATATGTGATGACTGGTCCACAACCTCCACAGACTTATGGTGAGGCCTTGAGTAGAGCTTTGAGGATGGAGGTTTATGCGAATAAAGTGCTACAAATAGTACCACAGACAGCAGCTGCAATGCCGGCTAGACCATCTCAGACTAATATACCACAGAGAAGCGGATCCTCAAGACAAAGTTTCCAAAGTAGGAAGAGATTTCTACCCCGAGGTAGTCAAAAATCAGAACGAGATAAGAGACCGAGGACAGCTGGTCCATCACAAGAGGGTTTTTCGCAATGCCAGAGGTGTGGCAGATTTCATGTAGGCGAGTGCCAGTATGGGGGCCGACAAGTAATATGTTACAGGTGTGGAAAGCCGGGCCATATTAAGAGGGACTGTCGGGTTCAGATGAGTCAGACCGTAGTACCCCCTTCAGCCCCATCCTTGCAGAGTGTAGGTGGATCTCAGGCACGAGTATTAACTATAGCCCAAAGTCAGGCTGAGGCTAGTCCATCAACAGTAACTGGTCAGCTCTTATTTCATTCTACTCCTCTGTATGCTTTGATAGATTCTGGGGCTACTCATTCATTTATCGGATTTGCTATAATTGAGAGAATGAGTTTAAAACCTATTAAGCCATTGTATCCTATTAGAGTAGAAATGTCCGACGGGGAATGGGTAGAGATTGAAATGATTCTACCAAATGAACATATTGTTATCCAGGGTAGAGAGCTAGAGGTAAACATGATTGTGTTGCATATGCCTGATTTTGACATTATCTTAGGCATGGATTTCCTGGAAAAATATAACGTGGAGATTGATTGTAGAAGGAAACGAGCTCGATTTCAGTTAGAAAATGGGGATAAATTCAGTTTCGGCGGAGGCCAACAGCTTAGCATGATGATTAGTGGCATGCAAGCTAGGCGTATGTTAAGGAAAGGATGTATGGGGTACTTAGCTCATATAGTGCGCGATAGTGCAGCATTGAGCCTAGGGATAGCGGATATTCCCATAGTACGTGAGTTTCCTGATGTATTCCCCGAAGAGCTACCTGGCTTGGCTTCAAAAAGGGAATTGGAGTTTAGTATCAAGTTAGAGTCAGGGGCAGCGCCGATTTCGAAGGCCCCATACCGTATGGCGCCAGCGGAGTTGCAGGAATTGAAGAAACAACTTCAAGAGCTGCTAGATAAAGGATTCATTAGACCGAGCCATTCTCCTTGGGGAGCGCCCATTCTGTTTGTTAAAAAGAAGGATGGGTCCTTGCGAATATGTATTGATTACCGAGAGTTGAATAAGATGACTGTGAAGAATAGGTATCCGCTACCACGTATCGACGATCTTTTCGATCAGCTGAAAGGAGCTGTCGTGTTTTCAAAAATTGATTTGAGATCAGGATACCATCAAGTAAGAGTAGCAGAGAATGATATACCCAAGACTGCTTTTAGGACACGATATGGGCATTATGAGTTCGTTGTGATGCCGTTTGGAGTGACTAATGCCCCAGCAGTTTTTATGGATTTGATGAATCTGGTATTTCATGATTGCTTGGATAGATTCTTGGTGGTATTCATTGACGATATTTTGGTGTATTCCCGATCTCGGGAAGAGCATGAGCAACATCTTAGGTTTGTGTTACAACAGTTGCGAGAGAAGCAGCTGTATGCCAAACTATCGAAGTGTGAGTTTTGGTTAGACCAGGTGGTATTTTTATATCACGTGGTGTCCCGTGAAGGTATTGCAGTGGACCCTAGTAAGATAGAGGCAATACTTGAGTGGCGTAGACCGAAGACTGCCAAGGAGGTGCGGAGCTTTCTAGGTTTAGCCGGGTATTATAGGAGATTTGTACAAGGATTTGCGAGGATTGCCCGACCACTTACGGAGTTGACGAGACAAGGGGTAGTGTTTCAGTGGACTGATACTTGTGAAGAAAGTTTCCAGGACCTAAAGAAGCGGTTGACAACTGCTCCCATCCTTGTTTTACCAGAGGAGGGAGTAGAGTATGATTTGTATTGTGATGCTTCTTATCATGGTTTAGGCGTTGTGTTGATGCAGTAGGGAAGAGTGATAGCATATGCCTCACGACTGTTGAAAGACTATGAGACACGCTACCCTACGCATGATTTGGAGTTAGCAGCTGTGGTTTTTGCACTAAAGATTTGGCGACATTATTTATATGGAGTCAAGTGTAATGTATATACGGATCATAAGAGCTTGAAGTACTTTTTCACGCAAAAGGACCTAAATATGCGACAGCGTAGGTGGCTAGAATTGGTAAAAGACTATGACTGTGATATTAAATACCACCCTAGGAAGGCTAATGTAGTGGCAGATGCTTTGAGTAGGAAAGTCTCCATAGCTCATTCTAGTGTTCAGACGGGATCACTTCAAGAAGCTATGGATGATAGTTTTGAGATTGTGGTAGGGAGATTGGCAGGATTGAGTATTCGACCCACCATACTTGAGAAAATTCAAGAAAGACAGTCGAGTGATCTTTGGTGTCAGGAGATGATACAGCAGGTTAGAGAGGGTCAAGAGACCGATTTTCAGATGGTCAAGGATATTCTCCGATTTAGAGACCGTATATGTGTGCCAACAGACTCGGAATTAAGAAGACAGATTTTGAGTGAGGCACATGATACACTTTACACTGCGCACCCTGGTAGTGTAAAGATGTACCATGATCTGAAGAAAAGTTTTTGGTGGCACGGGATGAAAAGAGATGTTGGAGAATTTGTTGCACGGTGTCTAATATGTCAGCAAGTTAAAGCTGAGCATCAAAGACCCTCTGGGTTACTACATCCACTTAGTATTCCTGAGTGGAAATGGGAGGACATTTCTATGGATTTTATAGTTGGACTACCGAGAGTGCAAAGAGGATATGATGCTATTTGGGGAGTAATAGATAGATTGACGAAAACAGCCCACTTTATTCCGGTAAGAAGTAGTACGACTACTGAGCAATTGGCTCAGTTGTATGTACGAGAGATAGTGAGACTACATGGTGTACCCAAGACGATAGTATCCGATAGAGATACTAAATTTGTATCAGCTTTTTGGGGCAGTTTACAAAGAGCATTAGGTACTCGACTAGCATTCAGTACAGCGTATCATCCTCAAACAGACGGTCAAACGGAGAGGATTAATCAGATATTGGAAGATATGCTTCGAGCATACTGTATGGAGTATCAGACATCGTGGAATGAGTTGTTGCCTCTAATAGAGTTTGCATATAATAATAGTTACCATCGACTATTCAAATGGCTCCATATGAGGCATTGTACGGTAGACGATGTCGATCTCCGCTATATTGGGATGAGATAGGTGAGAGGAATGATCTGAGTAAAGCCCTTGGACCGGATATGACTCAAAAGATGATTGAAGATGTTCGGATGATCCGAGAGAAACTAAAGCAGGCTCAAGATAGACAAAAGAGTTATGCTGATCTAAAGAGAAAGGATGTGGAGTTTCAAGTAGGGGACAAAGTATTTGTGAAGATTGCCCCTTACAAGCATGTAATGAGGTTTGGAACGAAAGGGAAACTTGCTCCTAGGTATATTGGGCCTTTTGAAATATTAGATCGAGTGGGCAAGGTGGCATACAGGCTGGCTCTTCCACCTAGCATGGACAGGATTCATAATGTATTTCACGTTTCTTTACTCCGTAAATACATTAATGACCCTTCACATGTATTGGCACCTGATACAGTGAAATTGGAGGAGAGTTTGATTTATGAGGAGCGACCAGTTCAGATTGTGGATAGAAGGATCAAAGAGCTCCGAAATAAGCAAATTCCACTAGTTAAGGTTTTATGGAGAAATCATCAAATAGAAGAGGCAACTTGAGAAGTGGAGCAGCAGATGCAAGAGCGATATCCTGAGTTGTTTGCTTAATTTCGAGGACGAAATTTCTTGTAAGGGGGGAGAAAATGTGACACTCAGATATAAATAAACCCTAATTTTTTTTTTATTATCTCTTGTCTTTGGAAATGTTTTATGGAGTTATTGGAAGGAGACCGAGTGAAAATCGATTAAATAAGTTATTTTGTCGGGTAAGGGCAAAATAGTCTTTTCACTCAAAATTGAGGCCAAAGTGAGTTTTGACCTCATAAAAAGTCTTAGAATTTCATAAACATTATGTTGGTATATTTAATTTCAATTCGAGACGCGGTTGGTATATTTTTGGGAAGTCAGAAGTAAAAAGGGTAAAATCGTCATTTGATAAAGTTTTGATTGATCAAGTTAGATGTCAAGAATATAAATTAGTATGATAGAGTGTGTTAGAAGGAAAAATAGATTTTATAAGCATAAGAATGCAAAAATTTCTATTTTGGACAAAAAGGGACAATTTTGCTAAAAAGGGCAAAATGGTCATTACGTTAAGGGTCGAAAGGACTTTGCCAGATTTTGATCATCCAGAACTCTTGTAAATGTTGTAAATAAGGTATAGAAAAAGTAGAATTGAATTAGGATGTGAATTTCTCTATAAAGGATGAAAAAGGACCAAAGTGACCAATTTTCTTTATTAGGGGTAAAATGGTCTTTTCACAAGGAATTAGAAGAAAAAGTGGTAATTAAAATTGATGGACTAAAGTGAAAGAATATAAAAATGGCTTGAGTAGTCTCATAATTTTCTTGGGAGCTAAATGCAAGTTTTGAAATATTTTTGGGCAATAGTATAATTTTGAAAAGTATGGATTTGGATAAGTATGGTTGACTTTTCAAAATTGAAACAAAAGTTGCTTTTTCTTCTTCTTTGCCGTGAGGTGCTTCTCCCATTCTCTTTCAATTTTTTTGGACAAAATCAAGCGAAATCTTTTAATTCGCCCGATTAAACGCGTTACCGCAGAAGGAAAAATTGTTCTACGCGTCGAGAGCTTTAATCTGACGGTAAAAGTTCTTGATTTCACTAAGTTTCAATTTATGGGTTTGATGAAAAGTGGTTTTTTAAAGTGGTTTATGGTTTTTAATGGTGATTTAGGTGGTTTTGCAGTATTGGGAGGTTTAATCAAACAATTGGCATATTTTAAGGTAAGGAAATGTAATTTTCTTTTATGGAATTTGTGATTGGTGGTTGATTTGTGTAGGAATGGATTTAGGGATGGTGTTTAGACAAAATTGGATATAGAATAATGTATAAAATGGAAGAAAATTGAAAGAGGGGCAAAATGGTAAATTCGGAGTACTGTTCATCGAGCCTCTAAATGATGTATTTTAACATGTTATGGTATGTTTGAATGTGTATAGGTATGTTAGGGAGCAAATAAAACTAGTAGGAATTGATTTGGGTGGACAAAATGAGGACAAATTTGAAGGAAGGGTAATGGTAACTTTGGTTATTATTGTGGAGATTTAAAAATATTTTGATGTGTTATGTATGTATGATACTTTGTATGGTTGTTGGAATGTATAAATGAATTATTATTATGGCCGTGTGATCGGAGCGTGGTTAATAGAATTTAGAATAAATTGTAATATTCAGGACGTTGCACGTTGGTTGTCATAATAATTATAGTAGTTATAATTATTATGTAAATTTTCTTTATTAGTAAATGATGCGTTGATATGGTTATCCATCAATATTGGATAGTATACGATATATTTATCGTAATAGTAGAAATTATAATTGTGATGAATAAATCCCAGTGAAATTGGTAGACTGAGTATTTGCGAGTGTATGTGATTATGGAAGTGTTATGAATTGTTGGTTAGGTATCACTATCCGCAAGTGCGTTATGCATTCATTATGTGAACGAATTTTATATGCACATAAAATCGAGATGTGAATAAAATCGAGATGTGAACGTTATTTATCATTTCTGTGTGTATAGGTGCGCATATGTGGTATTTATTGTGCATGGTTTGAGTGTACAATAGTTTTCAAAAAGAAATGAATGCATGGTTTTAGGCCATGTGGTATTAATTGTGTGACTACATTAGTTATGGATCTGAATATTCAGATACCCTTCACACCCGCTGGCTTGGTTATAGCCAGATTATATGATCGATCATATATAAAATATATGCTCAGCCCGATAGACGAGTGGTGTGAGTGGATGAGGGTTGGGCGAATTTATTTTGTGGCCACGATCCATAACTGTGTTAGCACGACCGGTCATATATTTGTCGATAATTTGTTAAAAATGTCATGTGTTTTTTATTTCGAAATGCATGTAGATTTATTTATATTCTATATAATAACTATGAGCATTATGTGGATAGTGATACAGAGTATATGGTCGGAGTGTATTTATCTCGTTAGATTATATTAAGGCGATATGAGTTAATAACCTCTACGTCATCAGTATCGTATAGTATATATGGTAGGGAAACAAATTCTGTACTAGAATATTATGTTTCTTTACTGAGCTGTTTCGCTCACCCTTTGTGGATTGTGGTTTTACAGGTAATGTGACGCCGCGGGATATGGATGCGAACTCTTCGAGGCGTTAACATGGCTAGTATTTTGATGATGGGGGTATTTTTTTTGGTGTTAATGCATAATTATGCATATGTATCTATATGTGTATATATATATATATATGTTGGTACAGTAAATTTATATTTTTGGGTTACATACTATGGATTATGCGTGTAACCAGGATATTATACATATCCAACTTCCGCACATATATATATATATATATATATATCTGTATGTTTAAAAAAAAAAAAATTCAGATTTTATCTTATGTAATGGATTTTAAATAGAGGGGTGTTACACTTTACCAATTTATTGTTAAATTAAGTTCCATAAACCGTAACTCATATTCTCCCATTGAGCCAAACTTCTTCAAAACTCTTTGGTGGTGCAAATTATGGAGACTTCACACAATTAAAAATTTCCATCATCCCTCATCAAGTAAGTAGTAAGAACTCATCCAAATTTTATCATTTATACATATATGTGATAGTACTCTTAACCCACCATATGTTTGTGAAAATATTTCAATGAACACATAATTTATTTTTAACTATATTATTAGCATTTCAATCCAACATAATTTTTAAGTAGTGTAGTTGTGGAATCCACAACCCCAATATATATACAGATATACCAAGATATATGTATATATATTAAGAATAGATATTTTTAACGTTACTTTTAATTACTGAAAAACAATGATGAGAAAACAAGGTTTCTTTTAGAATTTTTTTTTTTTGAAATAATGATTTCAATGTACACATTTTTATATCATAAACATTTATTTTGCAAAGTAAATTGAAACCTATTACAAATAATAGTATGCATTCGTCCAAACCAATCTAATCTCAAAAGTGTTCCATGAATCCGCTGCTCTACTAATCTTACCTATAAAATAATATTCAATAATAGAGTGAGTAATATAAAATTACTAAGTAAGAAATACAAAATCCTAACTGACAATTTAATAAATATCCCGTCCCAAACACATAATTAATAACCAGTTAGGATAGAACTTTATCCAGTGCTTGTTCATTTTAAGTTATTCACTAAAATAATACTCCTACAAATGAATAGACACAAATGACCATGTAAATGGTCATTGACCACATGAATAGTCACTTAACCAAATAAATAGTAACTCTTATAAAAATTTTATATTTTTATAAGAGTTCACATATACATATAAACTACATAATCTGCAAAGAAAACTAGAACACTCCAAATACTAGATAATCTCAATGTGTTGTGGTTTTAACTATGCACGCAATCTACCAACAGATTTAGTACACAAAATATTTTGTTTACCTTTTAAATCTTTTCTCTTCTATACATTTTCCACTTTATTCATTCCAATCCTATTATTTTGTTTCATTTTCATTTGACCGATCATAATTAGGATAATTATGGATCATGGTCACAACTCTAGCATAATTCTCATCCTACACACCCACTTTTTCTATCAAATTGTGCATAAATTCTCCTATAGATTCAACATGTCGCTCGGGCACCATTTAGGAAGCCAATATCATGATCCCACCCCTAGACTCAAGCACAAGTGAGATCCGACCATACCACTCTAACCAGAGCTAAATTAAAATTCTTTTCTAAACTAACTTAACAGTACAGTTGAAGTGTGAAGGAACTTATTACTGATCTACAGTTATCATAATCATTCAATTATTTATTTTATTTAATCATTGGCTAATTATTACTAATTCCAACCTTGGTTATACTCAAGGGTATTTTGATAATTTTATCAATTTCACTACTATAACAAGAAACACACAAGTTACCGAATTTGGAATATGTTCACATACACGTACAATTAACCAATTAATAAAAATAATAATTACAATCACGTTAATAATAATAATAATAATAATAATAATAATAATAATAATAATAATAATAATAATAATAATAAATATTTGGCGCTGGTAAGGTATTTTAGAATACCTGATGTGGTGGTAAATATTTTGCGCAGTTATTACCAAATTTATAACCATAAATATTCACCCATATAAATATATAAATACACACACACACACACACACACACACGTATTTCTTATTAAAAAATTTTAATTTCTTATCACATTCACTTATTTTTTCCTTCACATTCTTAAAAAACATTCAACTACATATAATTATCTTCAATACAATTCATAATCGGTACTTAGGGTCAAAATTATCATTTTACCATTTTCACAAATATCTCATCATTTATTAAACTAAATCAATTCCAATTGATCCCATTACGTTACCATATAATTTCTAACATAAGAACATCTTAAATTTCACTATTTTTAGATCTCAATAAACAGTATCCAAAATGAACAATTTTGCCTTTTTTCTAAATTCATTCTATTTTACACATCTAAATCATTCCCTACCAATTTTATTTATTTTCTAATATATTTATGCATGTATATACAACACAAAACATGTCAAAAACGAACACACCACACTTCTAAGCATAAGGGCCGAACCTCTCTCATTATATATTTTTTCAATTTCTTCAATTTTATCCTTTCTAATTAATTCATTTTTACTCTCAAATATTCACAACATACATACAACCAATGATAGATATTAAACATAAAACAAAATAATTTAAAACATTAAAATTTCAAGGTAACCGAACATATACTTGTCCTTACAATCAAAACGTTTTTAACATTAACTTTTAAATTTTCATTCTCTATGCTCATTTATATCAATTAATAACTAATCCACTAAAAATACAATTCAAAGCAACCATTCCTCATGTGGCCAA
This sequence comes from Khaya senegalensis, assembly GCA_032402905.1. Classification (NCBI taxonomy): domain Eukaryota; kingdom Viridiplantae; phylum Streptophyta; class Magnoliopsida; order Sapindales; family Meliaceae; genus Khaya; species Khaya senegalensis. Next base: position 4,298,587 of record CP135549.1, on the reverse strand, counting down.
ATTTTTTAAAGCTTACACATTAATTTTTTTTCTTTTTTAATGCAAATAACATCATCAATCAATTAAATTACACCAATTTCATATCATATCAATATAAAATTATTCAATTATGACCAATTCACAAAATCCTAAATTAGGAAAAATGAAGGTTTAATGTTTTTTACCTTATTTAAGCCATTAACTTTAAATTTTCACCACTAACTACTTCTTTTCTCCTTTTTCTACATATTTTCACCATTAAAACTCATCAAGCTCAAAATTCATAAGTTTTTTTACCATAAAATCATGCACAAATTATGTCAAAAGAAAGAGTTTACCTTGACGATCAATTTATCTTTCTTGAACAAATCCAAAATTCAAATATTTTCTTATAAATTTGATGAATTAAAGAAGAAAATTAAAGAGAAGAGAGATGGAAGAGAAATCGGCAGCAAGAGGAAGAAGAAAGTGAACATTTTCTAATTTTAAAATAATAAATAATGAGATTTTTCACAAACTTTCTAAAATTGCATTTGGTCCTTAAGCCTTTTAAAATTCCATTCAAGCCATAACACAATATATGAAAGAATCAAGACTTATTTCACATTCTTCCATTTTAGTCTATCAGATTTCAATGACATGGACTTCGCAAATTTTTTATTAAATGATCATTTTACCCTTATGGTGTAAAAAGTATCATTTACACCTATTTTTGATAGTTTCCTTATCAAATCACCTCTTAATTCGATTCTATTTTTTTCTACATCTTATTTATAATATTTACAAGAGTTTTAGGTGATCAAAATCTGACAGAGTCCTTCTGACCCTTAGTGTAATGATCATTTTGTCCTTTTTTGACAAAAATCATCTTTTTCGTCCAAATTAGAAATTTTCTCGTTTCTAGGGTTATGAACTCTATCTTTTCTTCTAACACGCTCTATTATACTAATTTACATTCTCAACATCTAACTTGGTTAATCAAAATTTTATCAAAATGATGATTTTGCCCTTTCTTGTTAATAGCACCCGTTTTTGCTTAATTTTCATCCAAACAGGTTTCTAAAACCTCTATTCTATATTTTTCATCTAATTCAACACCTTTATCACACACATTTCAATATGATTATAATAAATGGTCTACTAAATACTTAAATTTTTAGGATGTTATAGTTGTACACATATGATGTGATTATACCTTACTGTATGTAAATGAATTTTATTCTCCAATCCCTTCCTCCTAATTATAAATTATTTATAACTAACTATAATTTGAACAAAATTGAGCTGACACATCCGAAATTGCTCAACAAGCTTCAAGAGTTTTACAAGCAAAACAATTAAAGGAAGGGATATGAGAATGTCTACATGACTTCTGCTAGTGGGACTAGCAGAAAGTAGAAGAAGCTATAATAAAAGAAAGTGCCAAAAGTTGGTCTAAAGAAAAAGAGTTTTAAGAAAACTCAATCCAAGACAGAGAAGGCCAAGGATAAAGAAAATTGTTTCCATTATAGGAAACTTGGTCATTGAAAGAGGAATTGTCCTCAATACTTGAAAAGTCTTAATAAGACAATAATAGGTATGTATAGCTGTTATATGATTGATTATAAAATAAATACTATGTCAAATAATTAGTCATGGATAGTTGATTCAACAACTACTACTCATATATGTATCTCTTTGCAGGCAATGCAAAGTAGTTCTACATTGCAAAGTAGTAAAATAGTATTGAAGATGGCTAATAGAGCAACTATTACTGCAAAAGCCAAAGGATCATGCTTTCTTAGATTGGTCATAGGATACATTTTGAGTTTGGACTCTATATTATATTTTATTGCTAATATATCATGGTATAGGTATATGTATTTGATGAAATAAAAATCTAAATCTTTTGAAAAATTCAAAGAATTCATGAATAAAGTAAAATAAAAAAAATTAATAGGACAAAGTATTAAATCTTTGCGATCAAATCATAGAGATGAATATTTGAGTGAAAAATTTTGAGATTTCTTGAAAAGAAAGTATTATTTTTCACTTGACCCCTTTTTATACACCGCAACTTAATGGTGTAGCAGAAAAGAGAAATTGTACTCTATTAGATATGGTGCAATCAATGATGAGTTTTACGAGTTTGCCAACATATTTATAGAGTTATTCCCTTCAGACTATTGTGCATATCTTGAATAAAGTCCTGTCAAAATCTGTCTAAAAGACTTCGTATGAGATAAGAAGTAGAAAGTAACCCAATCTCAATTTTATGAGAATTTAGGGTTGTACAACTTATATTAAGTTAGTTAACATAAATAAGGCAGAAGAAAAATTAGAAACGAGTTAGTTTATTAGATATTTTAAAGATAATTTAGGATATTATTTTTACTTTCCTTCTTATCAAAAAATTTCAAAAATATTTTAAAGTATCAAGACCTCTAAAATGATACGAGTTTCTCGATGAGCATAAGTATGACTCACGGAACAATATGAGTTTCTTGATGAGTATAAATATGACTCATACCTAGTGAGAGAAACTGATTATGATGATGATCCTAAAAGTTATAAAGAAGTTATCTTAGATAAAAATTTCGGTAAATGGCTAGAAGTAATAAATTCTAATAAGCAATACATGTATACCTATCAAGTTTGGACACTTGTGGATTGCCAAAAGGAATAATTCCTATTGGCTATAAATAGATCTTTAAAAGAAAGATTAGTAATGATGGCCAAGTAGAGACCTATAAAACAAGACTAGTAACAAAAGGATAAATTTAGAAATAAAGGTTAGATTATAAGAAAACATTTTCACTAGTAGTTATGATTAGGTGCATCTGAATTATGCTAACTATTGCAACATACTATAATTATGAAATGTGGTAGATGAATGTAAAAACCGCGTTCTTCAATGGGTATCTTAAGGAAAATATTTACATGGAACAATTTATAGGTTTTATATCCATTGCAGACAGGTTTACAAATTGCGTTGATCCATCTATGAATTGAAACAAGCTTTCAAGAGCTAAAACATTTGATTTGATAAGGTGATCAAATCGTTTAAATTTGTGAAAAATCCTTATGAACCCTATCTTTATAAATAAGTTAAAAATCATGTCATTATATTGCTCATATCGTATGTGGATGATATATTACTGATGGGCAATGATATTAGCATAATGATAGAAGTAAAAACTAGTTATCTAGAACTTTCTCGATAAAAGACTTGGAAAAGGTGACATGTATCCTCAAAGTTCACGTTTATAAAAATAAAGTGAAAAGGATAATTGGTTTATCCTAAAAACCTGTACATAAAGAGGATGTTGAAAAAGTTCAACATGGAGTAACTGTAAGTGAGTACTGCTACCCTTCATACATGGTCTTTATCTTTTTAAAAATATAAGTCTAAAGATCGATGAAAAGCGATAGCAAATATGTAATATTCTCTATGCTTCAGCCATAGGTAATTTAATGTAATCAATGCTATGTACAAGACTTGATATAACATATACTGTTAATGTCACGATAAGACATTAGGCTAATTCAAAGGAGCAATATTAGTCAGCTGTAAAGTAATCCTTATGTACTTGAGAAGAACTAAGGATTTTATTTTGAGTTATGGTTGTTAATCTGATGTTAATGATCGAAAGTCTACATCAGTATTTATTTTTGTATGTAATATAGGAGCTATTAATTAGAAGAATTCCAAACAAACTACGACAACAAATTCTATAATAAAAGTTTAATATATTGTTATTTCAAAAGCAGCAGAAAAGACTGTTTGGATGCTAAAGTTCGTATCTCAACTTGGTGTAGTTGCTAATATGGCTTATCTATGTTTTGTAACAATACTAGAGCTATTGCACCAATAAAGAAATTGAGAGTATACTAAAAGTCTATGTATATTCAGCGTAAATATCATATTTTAAGAGAGTTCGTTGGAACTAGAGAAACATTGATCTAAAAAATATCTTTAAAGGATAATATTATTGACCCACTAAAAAGTGATAACACAGAAATAGCCAAACCATCATCTTGATAAAATGGATATGAGATACAACAGCAAATGGCTTTAATACAAGAGAAAGTTTGTTAGAATATGCCCTAGAAGCTATTCATGTTATTAGCTTTGAGAATATTTTATCTTGTATATATATTATATATTAATAAGAAGAAAATTTTTTATTCACAAATATAGGTTGTTCCTTTTGTTTAGTGATACATAGAAATAAAATATATTTATGAATTGTCTACATAATTTACTTAATTATTAAATAAAATTATTAAAGTCATTCTTTACGGAAGTGATATTGAATAGGTAATGATATCGCATAATAGGCATACTAAATGTCTTCGGTAAATATTATAAGATGATATTAATGCAAATAACGTAATAGTCACATTATTAGAATATTAGTATGGATTAAATTGTTAGAAAATTATTTTTTAAAACATGAACACATAAACGATAAATTATGTGGTATTGTATATAGTCAATAATTTATCATATAATTGTACTAGTATGCGATGTTATTTTTAACCTGAAACATCATAATCAAATTTGGTATAGACGCATGTAATTCATATGATGCATAAATATGAGACTAATAACATCTTTTATGATAAAATTAGTTTAGTTACGTGTTATTTATATTTAGAAACAGATGATGGTCAAGATAGGATCCGTTGGCTTAATATATAGGATTTGAGTTCCTTAACAAACATCGATAGATGGTTGAAATAATAAATTTTTGGTCAAAGTAATTAAATGTTATACAAAGAAGTTTATGATAATGAGCTCAGTATATATTAATCAATGGTTCGTAATAATATCGGTATAGGGTTTGACACACCATAGACTTTTGCTCAATTAAAATTAGACAACAAAAAAATTTTACCTATACGGTATGTACAATTGAAATGAGATTTGATAAAATACGATTTCATTGTGATTTAAGAGTTATGGCATATTACTAGATTTTAACTATAGTCATGTTTAAAACACGAAATGTTTAGAATAAGTTCACAAATATTTCACATTGAACCTACATGGTCACACCATTAACCAAAAACAGTGAGAGAAATATTTAGAAGAAAAAATATTATCGGTAGTAAGACTAGTACCTTTAAGATAATATTTAGGTCAAAATAATTATAGATAAGTGTTATATATTTGTAAATTGTTTAAAGTTTTTAAAGAATTTTCATAATTTTGTAGTAAAATATAATTTAATATAAATTATATGGTTGAATAACATGGATTATTGATGGACTAAAATGTAATTATTAATTATTGGATAATTACACTTAAACCCATAAAGATATGCTTAATTACATTTACTTACAAGTTAAGTAAATATCTTACATTTAAGCATGTGAACTTAAATGTATAAAATAAAATTCATTAAATAATTACTATTATGTCCATGAGACATATTCACTTTTCAATTAAAGGTGAGAGGAAATATAGAAAGCAAGGATATTTGTTTAGTATATATATATGGGCTTGCTTTCCCAAATCAAAGCAAGAAAAATCCATAAACCCTAGAATTTCTCCCAAATTTAGCCAAGCTTCTCTCCAAGGTTTTTGGTGGTGTAAATTGTGGTTCCTCCACAAAATTGAAGGTTAGTCCTCATCCCTATGTGCTTATGCATGTTAAAACTCATCCATGATTCAAATTTATGCATATATGAGATGTATGCACACTTAGCATTCAAAGTGTTTGATGAAAACTTGAACAAACCCAAGTTTATGTTTAATGTATGTTAAGAAATATTACAATTCCTCAAACTATATCAGAGCATGATGGAATTGGGATATGGGCATGAATTCTCTTGAAAACCAAAAAATTGCATGCATGTGGGGTATTTCGCCAAGGTGGGAATTGATGCTTAGAAATACAAAGCAATTAAACAATAGCGTTTATGCCAAAAATTCAATAAAATACTTTAAAACATCAATGTTTTTGTCAAAAATACAATAGAATGCATTAAAACATCAAATTTTAGGGAAAAAAAAAAAGAAATAAAATGGTAGAAATTGCTTTAATGCAACACCATTAATGCCAAAATGACAATATAATGCTTGAAAACCACAATCACTTGCGCCAAAAAGATTAAATAATACTAAAAATATTTTTGTTTTTGGTTAAACTAGTAAATGTTACATTCAAATGCCACCGTTTTGCCCCAAGATGATAGAATTTATGTTAGAACATAACCACTTTCCCCAAACTGCCAGAAATTGCTTTAAAACTCCACAATTTTAGTAGAAAATGCAATCATTATAACATCAATGTCTTTCCCAAAAAAGCTATACAAGGCATTATAACAATAGCGTTTTCGCCAAAAATGCAATTAAATATGTTAAAACATCAACGTTTTTACTAAAAAATGCAATAAAATACGTTAGAACACCAAAATTAAGAAAAAAAATGCAATAAAATGGTAAAAATTACTTTAAAGCACCACCGTTTATGCCAAAATCATAATAAAATGCTTGGAAACCATAATCGCTTATGAAAAATGACTAAGTAATGATAAAACCATTTTCACTATTTTGGCCCAAATTGCTGAAAATTAATTTAGAACATAACCATTTCCCTAAAATGTTAGAAATTGCAATCAAACATCATCTTTTTAGCTGAAAATGTAGTGAAACACATTAGACATCAATGTTTTTGCTAAAAAAGCAATACAAAGCATTAAAACATTGTGTTGTGGTGAAAAATGCAATCAAATGCATTAAAACATCAAAAGTTTTGCCAAAAATGCAATCAAATGAGTTAAAACATTGAATTTTAGGAAAAAAAAAAAAAAGTGACAAAATAATAGAAATTGCTCTAAAGCACCACTGTTAATGCCAAAATCACAATATAATGCTTGAAAAACACGACCACTTATGTAAAAATCATTAAGTAATGCTAAAAGCGTATCTGTTTTGGCCCAAAATGCTAGATATTGCATTAGAACATAACCATTTCCCCCCAAAATGTTAGAAATTGTTTTCAAATTTTGCCTTTTTAGCTGTAAATGCAGTAAAACATATTAAAACATCAATGTTTTTTTTTTTTTAATTTTTTCTGAAAAAGCAATACAAAGCATTAAAACAATAGCATTTTTGCCAAAATTACATTAAAATGTGTTAAAATATCAACGTTTTTGTTGAAAGTGCAATGAATGCATAAAAACATCAAACTTAAACAAACAAATGCAATAAAATGGTAGAAATTGCTTTAAAGCACCATCGTTAATGCCAAAATCACAATATAATACTTGAAAATCAAAACCACTTGTGCAAAAATGACTAAATAATGTTAAAAGCATCTTCGTTTTCGCTGAAGATACTAAATGTTGTATTCAAATGTGCACAAAAATACTTGAAATTGCATTAGAACAACACTATTATCTCTTAAATACAAGAAATTGTTTCAAACCTTGTCTATTCTGAAAATCCAGTAAAACATATTAAAACATCAACATATTTCCCAAAAAGAAATACAAAGCATTAAAACAATAGCGTTTTCACCAAAAATGCAATAAAATGCATTACAATATCAATATTTTTGTCAAAAATCCAATGAAATGCGTTAAAACATCAAATTTTAAGGAAAACAATGTAAAAAAAATGGTAAAAATTGCTTTAAAGCACCATTGTTAATGCCAAAATCACAATATAATGCTTGGAAAACATGCCTGCTTAACCAAAAATCACAAAGTAATGTTAAAAGCATCTCCATTTTTTATCAAAATGGAAAATGTTGCTTTCAAATGTCACTGTTTTGCTCGAAACTGCTGTAAATTGTAGTAAAACATGACCATTTCCACCAAAATGTTAGAAATTGCTTTCAAACTTTGCCTTTTTAGCTGAAAATGCAGTAAAACATATTAAATCATCAATGTTTTTCCCAAAAAAGCAATACAAAGCATTAAAAGAATAACTTTTTTGCCAAAAATTCAATAAAATACTTTAAAATATCAACATTTTTGTCAAAAATGCAACAGAATACATTATTAAAACATCTAAATTAAAGAAAAAAATTGAATAAAATTATAAAACACGTTTAAAGCACCACCGTTAATGTCAAAATCACAATATAAAGCTTGGAACATGGCCATTTATGCAAAAATCATTAAGTCATGCTTAAAGCATCTTTGTTTTTGCTCAAATAGTAAATGTTGCAATTTTGGACAAAATGCTAAAAATGCTATAAATTGTTTTAAAACATGACAATTTTCCCCCAAAATGTCAGAAATTGCTTTCAAACAACACCTTTTTAGTTGAAAAAGCAACACAAAGCATTAAAACAGTATCAATTTTGCCAAAAATGCAATAAAATAATTTAAAACATCAGCATTTTCATCGAAAATGCAATAAATGGAGTTAAAACATCAAAGTTTAGTAAAAAAATGCAACAAAATGGTAGAAATTGCTTTAAAGCACTACCATTAATGTTGAAATCACAATATAATGCTTGAAAAATATGGCCACTTATGTAAAAATCATTAACTAAAGCTAAAAGCATCTCTATTTTTGCTCAAAATAGTAAATCTTGCTTTCAAAAGTCATCATTTTGGCCCAATATGCTAGAAATTGCATTAGAACATAACCATTTTCCCCTAAAATATCAGGAATTGTTTTCAAACTTTGCCTTTTTAACTAAAAGGGCAGTAAACCACATTAAAACATTAACTTTTTTTTTTTCCTCAAAAAAGCAATGCAAAGCATTAAAATAGTAGCATTTTTGCCAAAAATGCAATAAAATACTTTAAAGCATCAATGTTTTCATCAAAAATACAATGAAATGCGTTAAAACATCAAAATTTAAGAAAAAAATGCAATAAATGATCGAAATGGCTTTAAAGCATCACTGTGAATGCAAAAATCTCAATATAATCATTGGAAAACATGGCTGCATTTGCAAAAATGACTAGGTAAAACTAAAAGCACCTCAATTTTCTCTCAAAAGAGTAAATGTTGCATTGAAATGTCACAGTTTTGCATGAAAATGCTAGAAATTGCATTAGAACATCACTATTATCCTCCAAATGCTAGAAATTGNCCAAATGCTAGAAATTGCATTAGAACATCACTATTATCCTCCAAATGCTAGAAATTGTTTCAAAACTTCTTCATTTCTTTTGAAAATGCAATAGAACATCAACTTTTTTCCCGTAAAATCAATACAAAACATTAAATGAACAGCATTTACACCAAAAATGCAATAAAACTTTAATATTTTTGCCGAAAATACAATAAAATGCATTAAATCATCAAAATTTTAAGAAAAAAATGCAACAAAATTGTAGAAATGGCTTTAAAGTATCATTGTTAATGCCAAAATCACAGTATAATGCTTGGAAAACATGGTCACTTAACCAAAAATCATTAAGTAATGCTAAAAGCATCTCCATTTTTATTCAAAATAGTAAATGTTTCTTTCAAATGTCACTATTTTGGCCCAAAATGCTGGAAATTACATTAGAACATAAACATTTCCCACCAAAATGTTAGAAACTGCTTTCAAACTTTGCCTTTTTAACTAAAAATGCAACAAAACACATTAAAACATCAACATTTTTCCCAAAAAAAAAAAAAAAACAAAAAAATAAAAATTTTTTTCACCAAAAATCAAAAAAAAAATACAATAAAATGGTAGAAAGAGCTTTAAAACACCACCGTTAATGCCAAATTCACAATATAAAGCTTGGAAACCACAACCACTTACGCAAAAATGACTAAATAATGCTAAAAGCATCTCTGTTTTTATTGAAAATGCATTCAAACATAAACTTTTTTTCCAGAAAAGTAATACAAAGAATTGAAGTAATAGCTTTGTCACCAAAAAATGCAATAAAATACATTCAAACATCAACATTTTTGTCAAAAATACAATACAATGCATTAAAACATTAAATTTTAGGAAAAAAATGCAACAAAATGATAGAAATTGCTTTAAAGCACAACCGTTGATGCCAAAATTACAATATAATGCTTGGAAAACACAACTTATGCAAAAATCACTAAATAATGCTAAAACCATCTTCATTTTCACTTAAATGTCAAAATGCTTGAAATTGCATCAGAACATAATCATTTTCCCCAAAAATGTCCGAAAATTACTTTCAAACTTTGCCTTTTTAGTTGAAAATGCTTTAAAACAAAAACATTTTTACTAAAATTCAATAAAATGCTTTAAAACATCAATGTTTTTGTCAAAAATACAATAAAATGAATTAAAACATCAAACTTTGCCAAAAAATGCAATGAAATGGTAGAAATTACTTTAAAGCACCATCATTAATGTCAAAATCACAATATAATACTCGGAAACGACAACCACTTATGCAAAAATGACTAAATAATGCAAAAAGTTAAAGGATTGAAGCACATAAAGTCATGCATTAAAGATGAACTTGGGTTCATTCAAATATTTCATCAAACATTTGGAATACCAAGTGTGCATACATCATATATATGCATAAAAGGCCAACATGGATAAGTTTTAACCATACATAAAGCGTAGGATGATGAATACATACCTTCAATTATGTGAAAATACTATAATTTACACCACCAGATGCTTAGAGAGATGCCTGGCCAAATTTGGGAGAATATCTAGAGTTTATGGATTTTTCATGCTTTAATTTGGTAAAAAAAAAAAGGCCTATATATATACTTAAAAATATCCATGCACTTCCACATTTGCCCTTACTTTTTAATAAAGGTGAATATATGTCATGGATATAATGGTAATCATCCAATGAATTTCATTTTATATATTTAAGTGATGTGGATCCTTGGCAAATTCCAGCAATGCTAGTAGGTGAATAAAGTGTGAATCAAATGAAGAGAAAAGAATCGAAATAACTAAGATTGATCCAAGGCATAAAGGCAAAGCCACCAACCAAGGAAACCACCACCTAAATTCCAGCAACAAGAAAATTTAGGGTAAAGGTTTGTCTAAACTTGAAGAACAAGCTCAATGTTCAATTTTTACCTTTCCAGCAGAAAAACTGCCTTACAAAGCATTGGAGACCCTTTTAAAAAGTCTAATACAAAATAAAATAATATTAATACATTTTCCAAGATCAAAAAGCAATGACAATTACTTAACATATAAGACAATCTCAAAATGGATAATGGACACAAATACTTTGTTGGTGCAGAAATTGTCTTGGCCTAATACTGCAACTTTTGTAGTCAACCTCTTATCCTCCATAAATGCATTCTTGGACCTTGCAAATGATTTGAGCTTGCTTGCTGGAACTTCTAAAGTGACACAAAAGAGATAAACTAATAAAATAAAATACTAATTCACTTGAATTTCTTTAAACTTACCAATATTCCATTTTTTCCTCCAAATGGATATTTTCTTGATTTGCTTCATGTAAGTGATGTGGCAATCAAGCAAGTGAGATATCATTGGCCCAAGTGATCATGGTTAAACCAAGGGAATAACTTGGGTCTTTAAATGGGGCTTGGGCTGAATGGGTTAAAGGAAAATTGAGTGTTTGACCAAATTGGGTTTTGGTGTTCAAATATAGTTGGGTTTGATGAGTTAAAGTGTTTATGGGTTTGGTTCTTTGATTCATATCATTAAGTCCATGCACTTAAATACAAAATATTTACTTATCATTTAAGTAAATATAATTAAGCATATCTTTATGGATTTAAGTGTAATTATCCAATAATTACACAATTGTATTTAGGGCTATCAATAATCCATATTATTAATTTGACTATACTATTTACATTTTACTGCAACCTTATGAGAATTCTTCAAACACTTTAAAGAATTCATAAATATATATAACCTTTATATATATTTATTTTGACCTAAATATTATCTCAAAGTTGCTACTCTTGCTAATAATAATATTTTTTCTCTTAAATATTTCTATTACTATTTTTGGTTAATGATGTGACCATGTAACTTCACTGTGAAATAATTATGAACTTATTCCAAACTTTTCATACTTTGAACTATTCAAAAGTTTAACAACTATGATTAACATCATCATTTTTCCTGAAAAAGTAATACAGAGCATTAAAACAATAGCATTTTTTTTGCCAAAAATGCAATATAATACTTTAAAACATCAACGTTTTTGTCAAAAATTAGTAAAATGAATTAAAACATCAAATTTTAGGAAAAAAAATGCAACAAAATGGTAGAAATTGCTTTAAAGCACCATCATTAATCCAAAATCACAATATAATACTTGGAAAATGCGGCCGCTTATGCAAAAAGCATCTTCATTTTCGCTCAAAATAGAAAACATTGCTTTCAAATCTCACTGTTTTGGCCCAAAATACTAGAAATTACATTAGAACATTACCATTTTCCCCCAAAATGCCAGAAATTACTTTCAAACTTTGCCCTTTTAGCTGAAGATGCAGTAAAACAAATTAAAACATCAACATTCTCCGCAAAAAAAACAATACAAGACATTAAAACAATAGCATTTTTGCCAAAAAAAAAACCAATAAAATACTTTAAAACATCAAAATTTTTGTCAAAAACGTATTGAAATGAATTAACACATCAAAATAAGAGAAAAAATGCAATAAAGTGGTAGAAATTGCTTTAAAGCACCACCATTAATGCCAAAATCTCCATTTGGGTTCCAAATAATATTTGTTGCATTCAAATGTCACTGTTGATCGGAAATGATAGAAATTGCATTAAAACATCCCCTAAAATGCTAAAAATTGTTTCAAAACATCTCTGTTTCTTGTGAAAATGCAGTAAAACATAATCAAACATCAAATGTTTTCCTAAAATGGCAATACAAAGCATTAAATCAACAACGTTTTCACCATAAATGCAACAAAATGTGTTAAAACATCAAATTTTAGGAAAAAAAATGCAACAAAATAGTAGAAATTGCTTTAAAGCACCATCATTAATGCCAAAATCACAAAATAATTCTTGAAAAACATGGCCGCTTATGCAAATGTTGCTTTCAAAATTCACCATTTTGGCTAAAATGCTGGAAATTGCACTAGAATATAACCACTTCCCCCAAAATGTAAGAAATTGCTTCCAAACTTTGCCTTTTTAACTGAAAATTTGGTCAAACACTTTAAAACATCATCATTTTTTTTTTTTGAAAATGTAATACAAAGCATTAAAACAATAGTGGTTTCGCTAAAAATGCAATAAAATACTTTAAAACATCAACTTTTTCACCAAAAATGCAGCCAAATAAATTAAAACATCAAATTTTAGGAAAAAAATGCAATAAAATGGTAGAAATTGCTTTAAAGCACCACTGTTAATGCCAAAATCTCAATATAATGCTTGGAAAACATGGCCCTTTCTGCAAAAATGTCTAAATAATACTAAAAGCATCTCTGTTTTGGCTCAAAATAGTAAACATCGCCATTATCACCCAAAATGCTAGAAATTGTTTTAAAACTTCTTTGTTTCTTCTAAAAATGCAATCAAACATTAACGTTTTACCCCAAAAAAGCAATACAAAGCATTAAATTGACATCTTTTTTGTCACAAATGTAATAAAATGTGTTTAAACATCAAATTTTAGGAAAAAAAATGTAACAAAATGGTAGAAATTGCTTTGAAGCACCATCACTAATGCCAAAATTACAATATAATGCTTGAAAAATGTGGCTGCTTATACAAAAGCACTAAGTAATGCTAAAAGCATCTCCATTTTTGCTCAAAATAGTAAATGTTGCTTTCAAATGTCACCATTTTGGACCAAAATGCTAGAAATTACATTAGAACATAACCATTTTCCCCCAAAATGTCAGAAATTGCTTTCAAACTTTGCCTTTTCAGTTGCAAATGCAGTGAAACACATTAAATCATTAACATTTTTCCCAAAATGTAATGCAAAACATTAAAACAATATCATTTTTGCCAACAAATGTAATGAAATACATTAAAACATCATCATTTTTGACAAAAATGCAGCAAAATGAATTAACACATCAAACTTTAGGTAAAAAAATGCAATAAAGTGGTAGAAATTGCTTTAAAGCACCACCATTAATGCCAAAATCTCAATATAATGCTTGGAAAATGTGACCGCTTATCTTCGTTTTGTTCAAAATAGTAATTGTTGCATTCAAATGTCATTGTTTTGCATGGAACTAATATAAATTGGATTAAAACATCACCACTATCCCTTAAAATGCTAGAAATTAATTGAAGACTTCTCCATTTCTTCTGAAAATGCAGTAAAATGCAATCAAACATCAACATTTATCCCGAAAAAGCAATATAAAGCATTAAATCAAAAGCTTTTATATCACAAATGCAAAAAAATGCGTTCAAACATTAAATTTTAGGAAAAAATGCAACAAAATGATAGAAATTGCTTTAAAGAACCATCATTAATGCCAAAATCACAATATAATGCTTGGAAAATGCAGCCGCTTATGCTAAAAGCAACACCATTTTCACTCAAAATAGTAAAAGTTATTTTTAAATTCATCATTTTAGCCTAAAATACTAGAAATTACATTAGAACATAACCATTTTCCCCAAAAATGCCAGAAATTTCTTTCAAACCTTGCCTTTTTAGCTAAAAATGCAGTAAAACATATTAAAATCACAATATAATGCTTAGAAACCACAATCACTTATGCAAAAATGGCTAAGTAATGCTAAAAGTATCTCCGTTTTGGCTCAAAATAGTAAATGTTTCCTTCAAATGTCATTGTTTTTCACTAAATACGATAAATTTTGTTAGAACATCGCCATTATTCTCCAAAAGGCTAGAAATTATTTCAAAACTTCTCTGTTTCTTCTAAACATGAAGTAATATGTAGTCAAATACAGACTTTTTTTTTCAAAAAAGCAATACAAAGCATTAAAACAATTATGTTTTTTTTTTCCAAAAATACAATAAAATGCATTAAAACATCAATTTTTAGGAGAAAAATGCGACAAAATGGTAGAAATTGCTTTGATGCACCACCATTAATGCCAAAATCTCAATATAAAACTTGGAAAACAAAGCTACTTATGCAAAAATGAGTAAGTAATGCTTAAAGCATCTTCGTTTCAGCTTAAAATAGTAAATATTGTGTTCAAATGTCATTGTTTTGCATAAAAATGCTAGAAATTGCATTAAAACATCATCATTATCCCTCAAAATGCTAGAAATTGTTTCAAAACTTCACCATTTCTTTTGAAAATGTAGTGAAACACATTTCAAACATCAATTTTTTTTTCCCTGAAAAATCAATAGAATGTAGTAAATCAACAGTGTTTTCACAAAAAAATGCAATAAAATACACTAACACGTCAGCATTTTTGCCAAAAATGCAATAAAATGAGTTAAAACACAAAATTTAAGAAAAGAAAACAATAGAATGGTATAAATTGCTTTTAAACATCACCGCTAACGTTAAATCACAATATAATGCTTGGAAACCACAACCGCTTAGGCAAAGAAGACTAAGTAATGCTAAAAGCATGTCCATTTTAGCTAAAAATAGTAAATGTTATGCTCAAATGTCATCATTTTGCACAAAAATGATGTGGATCTTTAACAACTTCTAGCAATGCCAACAGGTGAGTAAAGTGTGAATCAAATGAAGAGAAAAGAATCAAAATAACTGAAATTGATTCAAGGTATAAAGGCAAAGCCACCAACCAAGGAAACCACCACCTAAATTCCAGCAACAAGAAAATTTAGGGTCAAGGTTTGATCAAGCTTGAAGAACAAGCTCAATGTTCAATTTTTACTTTTCTAGCAGAAAAAAACCCTCCTTACAAAGCATTGGAGACCCTTCTAAAAGGTCTAATACAAAATAAAATAATACTAATACATTTTCCAAGATCAAAAGTAATGACAATTACTTAACATATAAGACATTTTCAAAATGGAAAATGGACACAAATGCTTTGTTGGTGTAGAAATTGTCTTGGCCTAATACTGCAACTTTTGTAATCAGCCTCTTATCCTCCATAAATGCATTATTGGACATTGCAAATTATTTGAGTTTACTTGCTGGAACTTCTAAAGTGACATAAAGGAGATAAACTAATAAAATAAAATACTAATTAACTTAAATTTCCTTAAACTTAAATTTCCTTAAACTTGGCAATTTTCCATTTTTCCCTCCAATAACTTGGGTCTTTAAATGGGACTTGGGCTGAATAGGCTAAAGGAAAATTGAGAGTTCGACCAAATTGGATTTTGGTGTTTGAATATAATTGGGTTTGGTGAGTTAAAGTGTTTATGGGTTTGGTTCCTTGATTCATATAAAAAAAATGTCTACAAATTTCATTAGAACACCACCATTATCCCCTAAAATGCCAAAAATTATTTCAAAACTTCTTTCTTTCTTTTGAAAATGTAGTGAAACGCATTCAAACAATAACTTTTTTCCAGAAAAGGCAATATAATGCATTAAAACTATAGCATTTTCACCAAAAATTTAATAAAATACTTTAAAACATCAACGTTTTTGCTAAAAATGCAATAGAATGCATTAAAACATCAAACTTTAGGAAACAAATGTAATAAAATGGTAGAAATTGCTTTAAAGCACCACTGTTAATGCCAAAATTACATTACAAGGCTTGGAAACCACAACCACTTATGCAAAAATGACTATATAATGCTCAAAGCATCTCTGTTTTCGTTCGAAATAGTAAATGTTGCATTCAGTTTTTACCGTTTTACCCCAAAATGCTAGAAATTGCAATAGAACATAACCATTTCCCTTAAAATGCCAAATAGCTTTAAAAATTTGTTGTTTAACTAAAAAAAATGCATTATGACATCAAGGTTATTCCCCAAAACGTAATATAAAGCATTAAAACAATATTGGTTTTGCAAAAAATACAATAAAATGCGTTGAAACATCAAATTTTATGAAGAAAAAGCAACAAAATGGTAGAAATTGCTTTAAAGTGCCACCATTAATGTCAAAATCATAATATAATGCTTGGAAACCACAGCCACTTATGCAAAAAAGACTAAACAATGCTAAATGTATCCCTGTTTCCACTCAGAATAATAAATATTGCATTCAAATGTTATCAGCTTGCCGTAAAATGCTAGAAATTGCATTAGAACAGAACTATTTTCCCCCAAAATGCCAGTAATTGCATTAAAACTTTGTCATTTTAACTGAAAATGCTTTCAAGCATATTATAACATCAATGCTTTTCCTGAAAAAGCAATACAAAGAATTAAATCAATACTGTTTTTGCAAAAAATGTAACAAAATATGTTAAAACATCAATGTTTTTGCCAAAAATGCAATAAAATGCGTTAAAACATGAAAATAAAGGAAAAAAATGCAACAAAATGTTAGAAAACACTTTAAAGCATCACCGTTAATACCAGAATCATAATATAATAAATGGAAAACACAACCGCTCATGCAAAAAACACTAAGTAATGCCAAAACCAACTTTGTTTCGCTCAAAATAGCAAATGTTCCTGATATGAATCATGGAACCAAACCCATAAACACTTTAACTCACCAAACCCAACTATATTTGAACACCAAAACCCAATTTTGTCAAACTCTTAATTTTCCTTCAACCCATTCAGCCCAAGCCCCATTTAAAGACCCAAGTTATTCCCTTGGTTTAACCATGATTACTTGGGCCAATGATATCTCACTTACTTGATTACCACATCACTTACATGAAGCAAATCAAGAAAATATCCATTTTGAGGGAAAAATGGAAAATTAGCAAATTTAAGTTAATTAGTATTTTATTGTATTAGTTTATCTTTTTTATGTCACTTTAGAAGTTCCAGCAAGTAAGCTCAAATCATTTGCAAGGTCCAAGAATGCATTTATAGAGGATAAAAGACTGACTACAAAAGTTGCAGTATTAGGCCACGACAATTTCTATACCAACAAGGCATTTGTGTCCATTTTTCATTTTGAGATTGTTTTATATGTTAAGTAATTGTCATTACTTTTGATATTGGTAAATGTATTAGTATTATTTTATTTTATATTAGACCTTTTAAAAGGGTTTCCAATACTTTGTAAGGAGAGTTTTTCTGCTGGAAATGTTGAAGATGAAGAGATTGAGATTGAAGATTCAAAGAATGAAGAAAAGCTCCAAATAACTCTTTGGTTAGTCTATGGATGCCCACATTAAGCCCGAAGGCCATTTTAAGTGTTTTAAAAGCTAGTCACTAAAGGACAAAATAACAACTAGTTTTTGTTAGTCACTAAAAGACAAACATAATAACTAATTTTTTGAATTTGAAAGTGTGTTGTTATATGTTGTACCTAGTTGTCGGAAAAGTAAAGTAAACTTGTACCTAGCCATTAGGATATTGTATATATAAACCCGTCATGTGTAAATATTGTAAGATTGAATAAAATGCTATTCTTTTTCTCTCTTGCTATATCTTCTATCTACTTCTATTTTCACTTGGTTTTTTGTTGAATTTTTGAAAACTTGAGCTAAACACTTAAATTTATTTAATCAACATGGTATCAGAGCTTGGCCACATCTAAGGAAGTTCTTTTTCAGCATCTTTCTCTTTTTTTCTCTCTCTTGGTTGTGTGTTCAATCTCCATTGTGCAAGGCCAAGTTGTTGAAATTGGAATGGTAGCACAAGAGGGAAGTAGTTCCACCAAGGGAGAGAGTTTTTTCAATGTTGATTCCGACTACAAAATCACCACCAAGCTTACTACCTTCCCCCTCAATGGAAGGAATTATTCTACATGGGTGACAAATGCTACAAGGGCCTTATTGGGCATGAGAGTTCTTGGATTTGTTGATGGAGAAATTAATCAACCTAAGGTAGGAGATAAAGAATACGCCGAATGCAGATATGTTGATAATCTCGTCATCACTTGGATTATCAACTCCATTGATCAATCTCTAGTTAATGCCTTCAACAAAGCCAAAACTGCCAAAGACCTTTGGAATGCAGTTGCTAGAAGGTTCAGGAATCAAGGAAATCTATTGAAAGTCTATGAGTTGAGGGAAATCATCACAAATGCCAAGATGAATGGGAGTAATTTCCTTTCCTACTCCAATAAAATCAAGGAAGCATGGGATGAATTGGAAAGTTTAAGGCCGATTACCACCAATAAGGAAGAATTGGAGAAAAGGGTCAATGAAGATCTTGTTTGTTTCCTCTTGGCAGGATTGGGACCTAGTTTATGGAGACCTTAGAAATCAAATTCTAAGGAATAAAGAGATGCCACCGTATGATGATATGGTGAATATTGTGGATAAGGAATTGATGGCTAGAGAAGCATTTGATAGAGATGAGCCCAAAACTGAGAAAAGTGCATTTGTGCAAGCAAAAGAAGAAGCAATGGTAACTCGAGGGTTGAAAAAGAGCAAAACCATGAAGTGTGAAAGATGTGGAAGGCTAGGACGTATCAAAAGAAATTGTAGGTTTTGTGATTATTGTGGAAAGTTTGGGCATAACAAGGATAGGTGTTTTGAGCTTCATCCTCACTTGAGGAAGGAGAATAAAGCCAAAGTTTCACAAGAATTACAACACACATTAGAGATAGACTTGTCCACAAACCTCATTGAGCAATTTACAAAGTTTCTTCAATCTCAAAGGTTAAGCATCTCTCAAGGTTTGATCTCTAATTTATCTTTAAATATTGATCCTTGGGTTATAGACTCGGGTGCTACAAATCACATGTTTAGAAGTAAAAATTTAGCTTTTAAAATTGAGACTATAAGAAAGGATAAATGGGTGAGTATAGCTAATGGCAAAGATATATCAATTAGTGGCTCAGGACACTTGAACATTTTGTCTAAGCATACTAAAGGTCTTTATATGCCATGCTGCTCTTCAAATTTGCTGTCTGTAAGTAAAATTACTAAAGATTTAGATTGTTTTGTCATATTTGAACCTAATAAAGTAACTTTTCAGGACATCAAGACCGGTCAACTGATTGGTGAAGGAAGAGAGAAAAATGGACTTTATATTTTGGAAAATTCAAGCAAGGCTTTTAAAGTAGATAGCGGTAAAATTCAAGAACTTTGGCATGCTAGATTAGGGCATCCTTCTAGTCATATTTTGCAAAAATTAGTTCCTAATTTAAAGTTTGATGAAATCAAAGATTGTAGTTCTTATATCTTAGGAAAACAAGCTAAGATACCTTTTGTACAATCTCATCATGAATATAATGATTTATTTACCTTAGTACATTCTAATTTATGGACTTCTCCTACTCTATCTCATAAAGGCTTCAAATATTTTGTAACTTTTATAGATCACAAATCTAGGTATACATGGATTTATCTAATTAAAAGGAAATTTGAGACTTTTGAATGTTTTTGAAAAATTGTAATATTAATTGAAAACCAATATGATAAAAAGGTTAAAGTGTTGAGAACTGATAATGGAGGAGAGTATGTGAACAACTTGTTTAAGGAGTTTTTAGTAAGTAAAAGAATTGTTCACCAAACCACTTGTCCTTACACTTCGGAACAAAATGGTGTGGCTGAACGTAAAAATAGGCATATTTTAGTGGTTGCAAGAACTATGATGTTCTATCATAATGTGCCTAAAGAGTTTTGGGGGGAAGCCGTTCTCACGGCTACACATCTTATTAATCGAACTTCATCTATGGTCTTGAAAGGAAAGACACCCATCGAGATTGCCTATAGTACCCAACCGGACTTGTCCTATCTTAGAATTTTTGGATGTGTATGCTATGTACATATTCCAAGTCATTCAAGAGACAAATTAAGTGAAAGGAGCATTAAATGCATCTTTTTAGGTTATTGTGTAGATACTAAGTGTTATAGGTGCTATAATCTCTTAACTAAGGACAAATATATCTCTAGGAATATTACTTTCATAGAAAATGACTCATATTTTGATAAGACTAGTAACGAAAAAGGTGTAGTAGAGGATCCATTTCCTTTAGCCATAATACACAAGTATGTACCACCATCTAGGGACAATGTTGATAACCAAGACCAAGACTTGAATAGTGATAACATAGAATTACAATATGAAGAGTCCAATGAAAGTGAAAATAGCAAAGAAAGTTGAGATGCACATTCACCTAGTGAAGTAAGAGAAGATCTACCTTTGTCATCTCATAGAATTAGAGAGGAGGCAAATCAAGATGAAACACCTAGGGATGAACAACCGAATGTTCAAATAGAGTCACCATCTATTAGTACACGAAGCGAGGGGGAGCATGTTATACCTACACAAGACCAAAATCCCCCACTTAGGAGATCTCAAAGACTTCAGCAATCTTCATCGGAATGGATGAAGAATAGATTTTTAGAGCCTTTTTAACTAAGGCAGATGTTATTAAAGATCCTAATAACTTTGAGAAGCTAGGAAATCACCAATTTGGAGACAAGCCATGAAGGAGGAATTAGATGCTTTAGTTAAAAATAACACATGGGAATTAGTACCTTTACCTTCGGGTGTTAACTTTGATGATCAAAGTATAAGAAGTGAGCTTGAGAATTTC
>CP135549.1:4248533-4276693 GCA_032402905.1 Khaya senegalensis | reverse complement strand
TGAGTGTTTGACCAAATTGGGTTTTGGTGTTCAAATATAGTTGGGTTTGATGAGTTAAAGTGTTTATGGGTTTGGTTCTTTGATTCATATCAGTTGTGGCATATAGGGACGAGTCAAGTGAGAAATAATTTCATTTTTTGTCAAGAATTCTCAAAATTTTGTACTCAAGTATTCACTTCCACGATCTGGTCATAAAGATTTAATACAATTTTTCATTTATTTTTCTACTTCATTCTTGAATTTCTTAAACTTTTCAAAGGATTTAGATTTGTATTTCATTAAATACATATACCCATACTATGACATATTATTAGTAAAGGTAATAAAGTAGTCAAACCCCTTTAAACTTATTTACTAAATAGTCCATACACATCTGTATGTATGAGTTCCAACAATTCACTAGCTCTATTCCCTTTAATTTTAAAAAGCAATTTTGGTCATTTTACTTCGAAGACATGACTCACAAGTTGTATATTATGCATTTTTCTCCAATATGACATAATCTGTAATGCCATAGAATTTTAAGGTTTATCTCATTTCGAACTCTTTTCTTAATAACTGATTTAACAGAACCTATGCTGCACAGTTCAAGTACATACAAACTATTTGTATTTACTGCTCCACCAACCAATACATTTTTCAAATGTATCAAACATTTATTCCTGTTAAATTGTACAATGTAACCATATTTACAAAATACAAAAACAAAAATAATATTTCTATTGGCCTTAGCAAAATGCAACATAGAGTCCAAACTCAAAATGTGTCCAATCGCTAGTATGAGAAAGCATGATCTTTTGGCTTCTACAGCAATAATTGCTCTATTAACCATCCTCAATATTATTTCATTTTTTTGCAATGTAGAACTATTTTGCATTACCTACAATGAGACATATACATGAGTTGTAATTGCTGAATGAACTATCTATGATTGATTTTCTAAAATAATATTTATTTCATAATCAATCATATAACAGCTATGACTTTCTAGGTATTGAGGACAATTCCTTTTTCAATAGCTAAGTTTCATATAATGGAAACAATTTCCTTTATCCTTGGTTTTCTCTATTTTGAACTGGACTTTCTTAAAATCCTTTTTCTTTATACCAACTTTTAACCCTTTTTTGGCTGGCTTCTTTGACTTCCTACTAGTCCTACAAGTTGAAGCCATTTGAACATCCTTATGTCTTTTCCCTCCATTCATTTGCTTGTAGAATTCTTGAAGCTTATTAAGCAACTCTATAAGAGTTCACTCATTTCTACTCAAATTATAATTAGTTATAAACAATTTATAATTAAGAAGAAGGTATTGAAAAATTAAATTCACCTTGATGTGGTTAGGCATAATCACACCATATCCAACTAACTATCC
The DNA here is from genome assembly GCA_032402905.1 of Khaya senegalensis. Lineage (NCBI taxonomy): Eukaryota > Viridiplantae > Streptophyta > Magnoliopsida > Sapindales > Meliaceae > Khaya > Khaya senegalensis. Next base: position 4,275,321 of record CP135549.1, on the reverse strand, counting down.
CAAATAATTAATCATTTTGATGACATGATCATTCGGCGGTACTCTTTCCTTAAGCCTTGTGCTGAAAAAGGAAGCACATAGCTCATATTTTTTCACTCAAGAATTATCATCATACAATTGTTGTAAGGCGATGAGAATATCATAGGCACTATAAAATCTCTTATATTAGGTTTGAAGTTCTTTGTTCATGGACGCCAACTTGTATTCCTAAACTTTTCGGTAATCATCAAGCCATCTCTCATATGCTTCATGTTCATCACATGAAGCATCATTATTTATCTCAAGTGGAAGAGGAGATTCAAAAACATAACCAAGTTTTTCAAAATCTTGAACAATTTTGAGATTTTTAAGTTAGAACATTGTTGTCCAATATTTTAAGGAGAGCATTATTCAATATTTTGTATGTATTATATCATAAATATGAGAGACTTTGAGAAAAAAAAATATCGGTTAGTGTCTCGTACATGTTCAAACAATTTGAACAATAACAATCAAACACTTTGAATGTTATAATACAATGTTAATTATATTAGCTCCCACTATTTAATTTGAATTTTGCACTCCCTAAGTTAGAGTTCAAAAGTTTTGTAAGAAAATTTAACAAATTTAGTGGGGAATCAAATTCTTATTAAAATTAATCAACCTCACATTTTAAAATCTTGATAGACTAATCTCAATAAGTAGTGAACTCTTGTCTATTATATCTCATGTAAGATATGATTCATTTTTCTTACCCTAACTTCAATACCTCACATTTTAGTATTTTGGTATCCTTAGCCAGTTAAATTCGAACTATTATAAAAGTACTTGTAGTTTGTCGTACCAATGTGTAATTATTTCATAATTACATATTTTCACTTAGATCCTCAGATAACCAATATTATTAACTTTAAAGTGTTCAAAAAATTATTTAAACACTTTAAAGAATACATACATATATACATATATATATATATATATATTATGGTGTGACCGTATAGGTTCATTGAGGAATAGTTGTGAACAAAATTATTTATTTTGGCCTTAATATTATCTTAAAGGTATTAGGTTTTATTTCTCATAATATTATCACTCCCAAATACTTCTCATTACCTTTGATTATTGGTATGTCTGTATGGGTTCATTGTGGAATAATTGTGAACTTATTTTGAATATTTTGGGTTTATCAAACTTTCGATTATTTATTATTATAGCTAACATCTAACAATATATCATAATCCCTAATTCATAATAAAGTCAAACTTCATCATTCCCCATTTAATTGTACATACCATGTGGGTAATGTTCTTTCATTGTCTAATCCCAATCGATTTAGGATCTATAGTATATCAAAACCTTTACTGATAAAATCACAAATCATCAATCTATATATGATAAACTTGTCGCTACAAACTCCTTCGTATGACATTTGATCACTTTGACCAAAGATTTATTTTTTCGGCCATTTATTGAAGTTCGTTTATGGGCCAAAATCTAGAAGGAATTAGCGAAAACTTCAATTCTATGCATATCAAGTTAACAGATCCTGTCATGACCATCACACGTTTCTAAATACAAACAACACATGATTAAATCAACTTTATTAGAGAAGGCATGATTAGTCTCGTGCTTATTTACCATATGAACTACGTGCATTTACATCATATTCGTCAGTAATATCTGAGATCAAAAGACAACATTGCACACTAGTACAATAATATAATAAATTTTTGACTACATGCAATACCATTTGATTTATCATTGTGTGGTCATGTTCAAATAAATAGTTCTTCAACTATTTATTCCATACTAATGTTCTAATAACGTGACTATTACGTTATTTGCACTAATATCATCTTATAATATTCACTAGAGATATTTAATATACTTACTATGCAATATCATTGCCTAGTCAATATCACTTTTATAGGGAACAGTTTTGATAATATCATTTAACTATTAAATGAATTATCTAGCCAATTCACAAATACACTTTATTTATATGTAGACTAAATAAATAAAACAACATATATTTGTGAATAAAAAACTCATTATTTTATTAATATATAATATATGTAAAAGATAAAACATATCCCTGAAGCCAATAACACGAATAGCTTTGATGGCATACTCTAACAATCTCCCATTTGTACTAAAGTCATTTACTATGGTATCTCATACCCATTTTTTTAGGATGCAAATCCACCTGTTTCTATGTTATCACTTTAGTCAATGGGTCAACTACATTATCAACTAAAGATATTTTCTGGATTATGACTTTTTCAACTCTTAACGAACTCTCTTAAAATGTGATATTTACACTGAATATGCTTAGACTTATAGTGCTCTCTTAGTTCCTTTGCTTACACAATGGCTCCAATGTTGTCACAGAACACGGTTAACGGATAACCTATGTTAGGAACCATACCAAGTCCAGATACAAACTTTCGCATGTAAATAGTCTCTGTTGTTGCTTTTAAAGTAGTAATATACTCAATTTTTATTATGGAGTTTGCTGTCATAGTCTATTTAAAACTCTTCCAACTAACATCTCCTCTATTACATACAAAAATAAATGCCGAGATAGACTTTTTATCACCAACATTTGACTTGAAATCTAAGTCTGAGTATTCCTGAATGCTTTCTTGACATCTATAATTCAAAACTAAATCTTTAGTCCTTCTCAAGTACTTAAGGATCGATTTTACAACTAACTAATGTTTCTCCCATAGATTAATGATGTAAATCAAGGAGAAATTGAAAGTCAATTAGAAGTCTTCGATGTCAACAAGGTCAAAATATTTAATCATGAGTCAATGGAACCATTGAAGTGGCCTAGTGGACCTATAACAAAGAATCGTGTAAAAAAACTTAAAACAGTCCTCTTTACGCACATTCAAAAGTTTTTGTGTGAAAATGGAGCGCGCAGCGATATTGAGGGAGTCTCGCGGCTTATTACTGTTATTTATGCATGTTTTAAATAATTAATTAGAAAAGTTAGCTATTATTTAGGAAGTTAATTAGCTTAATTTATTTTAATTATTTTTATTAATTAAGTTATCTAATAATTGACTAATTTTATTTTGTAGAATATGTTCAAAAGAAGCTTCCTTAACTGTGAGATTTAGTCAAAGTGCATTAATTAAGAAGATCTCAATAAATCATACAAATCTGGATATTCTAAAGACAAGTAAGGAAGGATGCAAGCAATGGAGTGCAAGATTAAATCTTAGCCAAATTTATACTTTATGTATTAATTATTAGATTTCTTAATTCTGTAAACTTTTATATATTTTCCTAAATTACTCTTTATTAGCTTAGGAAACTTTTTATTCTAATTCTACTAGGATTGATTTAAGACTATTATAAATAGTCTTCTTTTTTTCAAAGGAAGGAAGTTTTGCTGGACAAAAAAAATTGTGAGGAATTATTTTCTCTTCATTGTTCTTTTTTACAACTTAGAACTTATCAAGCTCGCTTGTGGCGTTCTACCTAGACTTATCAAGAATTCTTTGTTGTTCCATCAACAAAGTTCTTGTGGCGTCGAAACCTTCCGAAATACTTAATTCTTAGACTTTCCTTGAAACTCCGCTTCTGTGACGATTCGTTCCTTTCGAGGTTCGTATCAATTAACTTGCTATCTACTCATAACACTTATATCATATGCTATATTAAGCCTTGTACATGGCATTGTGTACATCAAACTACCTATTGTTGAGGCATAAGGTATGCTACACATCCACTGCCACTTTTCATTGGTCTTTGGACACAATCTAGAAAGCATATTACAAGCATAGAGAGAAAGTGGACACAAGAAGACATAAACTAGCCGTTTGAACAGTGACTGTTGTGTACAGTAGCTGTTGTGAACAATAACGGTCAAAAAATTTGAAAAACTAGCTGTTACAAATTTATGTATATAAACAAATCATTATAAATGAAAAAGATATAACAAAACTTCCTTATTCTTTCATCAATACTTTCTTTCACATTTGAATCTTCTTCATTTCTTCATTAATATATTTTTTCCACATGGTATCAAAGCAAGTTTCATCCTAAATCTACCTTTCATTTTTTGTTATTTGTTGGTTCTTGGTGCATCAAGGCATTCCCCTTCAAAGCCAAATTAAGAAATGGAAAAGGAGGGCTCGTCATACAACACCAAGAATAAGAGTTTCTTCAAGGGAGTTGATAATGAAGGTAACACCACCTTGAAACTTATCACATTTTCCTTGAATGGAAAAAATTATTCAATTTGACTCAATCCCGCTAAAAGAGCATTAAGTGGAAAACGAGCATTAGGTTTTGTCAATGGAAGAATTACAAAGCCCATCGACACATCAAGTGAGGAATACGAAGATTGGTGTTATAATGACAAATTGGCGTATACATGAATTTTGAGTTCTATGGAATCATCCTTGGTAGGTGCATTCTCAAAGGCTGAATCTTCTAAAGCACATTGGGAATCTATCAAGAGGCAATTTGGTTATCAAGGAAACTTGATGAGAATATATGAGTTGAAGCACTTCATCAACAATATCAATCTTGGTGGAGGTGATCTAATAGAGTACAACACTAAAATGAATGAGGCATGAGATGAACTTCAATCCTTAAGGCCGAATATCACCAATATTGAAGAAGTAGAAAAAAAGGCTAATGAGGATCTTGTAATCTCATATTTGATGGGTTTGGATTTTGACTACAATGATTTTAGAAACCACATCCTTAGATTTGAACCTTTGCCCCATTATGATGATGTTGTAAACAAGGTGAATAAAGAGTACATGCAAAGAAAAATTTTAAATGGGAAATCCAGCAAGATAGAAAGAGGTAGTTTGGTAGATAGTAAGGAAGAAGGTATAATGGTTCAAGTAGTGAAAGTCAAGACTAAGTGCAATAAATGTGGACGGATGCACAACCCCAAGGACAAATGTTGGAAGTGTGGCCATTGCAAGATGCTGGGTCATACTAAAGAAAAATGTTGGATTCTCAATCCACATCTTAGGCCAAACAATTACAAGGAGAAGGCATCACCACAAAGTGCTCAAAATGTAATTGAAAAAGACAACTCAAAACTCCTCGAGGATTTGGCAAAGCTAACCATCTCCCAAACTCCTCTTAAAGTATGGTTTCTAACTCACATTTTAATTTTGACCCTTGGATTATTGATTCAGGTGCTACTAATCATATGTTTAGAAATAAAAACAAGGCATTAAAAATAGAAACCCTAGAAAATTTTAGAAATGTGACAATAGCTAATGGTAGTGAAATACCTATTAAGGGACTAGGAGACATTAAAATTTTATCTAAGGACACAAAAGGCATTTATATGTTAACTTTGATGATCAAAGTATAAGAAGTAAGCTTGAGAATTTCAGCCAAAGAGAGAAATATGAAAATGTGAGAGAATTGTTTTTCTTAATTAAAAGAATAATGTTACAAGGATTTTAAATAGGCAAACAACCAACAACTATAATTGTTTTCCCAAGATAGGAAAGCTATAATACACAAAATAGGCTAAACAAATTACTTACAAGTCATAAAGCAATGTTTTCTTTTTCTACTAATTGCAAAACAACTTCCAATGTTCCCATCTTCAAATTTGAATGTTTGAATTCTTCTCTTTGGCTACTGAAGATGCTGATTAGGATTAGGATGCTGACTGAGATGATGATTGGGATACACAGATTCTAATGCAGTACGGTCATGATGCTGGCATGAATCTTGAGATTGGTCAATCGGCTCAATCAGTTTTATTTCAACACTCCCCCTCAAGTTGGGCTTGATGATGTAACTCAAGTTCAACTTGTTTATTGCCATCCCGATATGTTTTTTAGTGGGGGCCTTTGTGAACAAGTCTCTTAGTTGATCTTCACTTTGAACATAAGGGGTGCAGATGGTTTTATTATGAATTATCTCCCTAATAAAATGACAATCCATCTCAATGTGCTTTGTCCTCTCGTGGAATACTGGATTGGATGCTATGTAGATTGCTGCTTTGTTGTCACAAAATAGTTTCATTGGCGCCTCAATCTTGAACCCCAAATCTTGAACTAAAACCTTCAACCAAATCAGCTCATATGCTGTACTTGCCATAGCTCGATACTCTGCTTCTGCACTTGACCTTGCTACTACACTCTGTTTCTTGCTCTTTCAGGTTACCAAGTTTCTTCCAACAAATGTGCAATATCCTGTTGTTGATTTTCTATCTTCAACATTTCCAGCCCAATTTGCATTACTATACGTTAGGATCTCGTGGTGACCATTCTTTTGCATGTGTAAACCTTGTCTTGGTGTTCCTTTAAAATAGCATAGGATTCGATTCACCATGTCCATGTGATTTGATTGGTCATTCGTTGTTGCATTAATTGACTGACCTGATTCACAACAAAGCTAATGTCAGGTCTAGTAATGGTTAAATAATTAACTTACCGACAATTCATTGATATTGCTTGACATTCTGAAATTGATGCAAATCAAGGAGCAAATGAAAGTTAATTAGAAGTCTTTGATGTCAACAAGGTCAAAATATTTAATCATGAGTCAATGGAACTATTGGAGTGGCTTAGTGGACCTATAACAAGAAGTTGTGTAAAAACAAAACTTAAAATAGTCCTCTTTACGCACATTCGAAAGTTTTTGTGTAAAAATGGGGCACGCAGCGACATTAAGGGAGTCTTGCGGCTTATTACTGTTATTTATGCATGTTTTAAATAGTTAATTAGAAAAGTTAGCTATTATTTAGGAAGTTAATTAATTTAATTTATTTTAATTATCTTTATTAATTAAGTTATCTAATAATTGGCTAATTTTATTCTATAGGATATGTTTAAAAGAAGCTTCCTTAGCTGTGAGATTTAGTCAAAATACATTAATTAAGAAGATCTCAATAAATCATACAAATCTGGATATTCTAAAGACAAGTAAGGGAGGATGCAAGCAATAGAGTGCAAGATCAAATCTTAGCCAAATTTATACTTTATGTGTTAATTATTAGATTTTTTAATTCTGTAAACTTTTATATATTTTCCTAAATTACTTTTTATTAGCTTAGGAAACTTTTTATTCTAATTCTACTATGATTGATTTAAGACTATTATAAATAGTATTCTTTTTTTCAAAGGAAGGAAGTTTTGCTGGACAAAAAAAATTGTGAGGAATTATTTTCTCTTCATTGTTCTTTTTTACAACTTAGAACTTATCAAGCTCGCTTGTGGTGTTCTACCTAGGCTTATCAAGAATTTTTTGTCGTTCCATCAACAAAGTTCTTGTGGCATCGAAACCTTCCGAAATACTTAATTCTTAGACTTTCCTTGAAACTCCGCTTCTGTGATGATTCGTTCCTTTCGAGGTTCATATCAGAAATGGCTTGGGCTGCTTTTATTTGTCTTCTTCTTTGTCCTTTTGATTGGCGTTGAAGCTATCTTTGCACCTAGTTTGTCTATTTCACTAAGTAGATCAAGTGTATATTTTCTTTGGCATAGAAATAGTCCCTTTTTGGAATGGGTAATTTCTATTCATAGAAAATATCGTCAGTATCCCAAGTCTCTAATGTCAAAAACAGATTTAAGATATGATTTAATGCAACTAATGCCTGTTTGGTCACTATCAGTAATAATAATGTTATCAACATAAATGAGAATCACCGTTATTCCATCTTTGGAATGTTTGGTGAATAAAGAGGAATCAGCCTTACTTTTAATGAAAGCTTGGCAACTGAGGGCATTATGTAATTTGGAGTATCAAGCTCTAGGGATTGTTTAAGGCCATAGATGGCCTTTCTAAGCTTACAAACATGAGATTTAAGAATATCACTCCCATACCCCTCAAGTATTCTCATATATACTTCCTTTTCTAATTCACCTTGTAAGAAGGCATTTCTTATATCCATTTGGTACAATGGCCAATCATAATTAACAGCTAAAGACATAAGGACTCTAATGGAGTTCATTTTAATTACGGGAGCAAGAGTCTCGGTGTAATCAATGCCATAGGTTTGAGTGAAGCCTTTGGCCACTAACCTAGCCTTATGTTTTTCAACAGTCCCATCACTCTTAAGCTTGATTTTATACACCCATTTATAACCTACAACTTTCTTCCCTTTAAGAAGTGGAACAATATCCCAAGTTTGATTTTGAATTAGAGCCTTAAGCTCTTCATTCATTGCATTTCTCCAAATGGGCTAATTTAAACCTCTTGGTAACTAGAAGGTTCTCAAATATCATCAATGGCATTTAGAAAAGCTTTATATTGATCTTTAATGTGATCATGAGTATAGTAGCTTTGAATAGGGTAATTGGTCACATAGTTGCCATGATAAAATACTCTAGTTTTCATCCATTCAGAGGTTGGTCTTTTGATTCGAGTAGATCTTCTAAATGTAGGTAGTTCCTGTGTAGCATGATTATCACTACCTAGAAATTGATCTAAAGTGTCATGGTTACTAATTTGGTCATCTCCAAGGTGATCTGAATCAATCTCATCATGAGATGACTCATCTTGTGCAAAAGTATGTTCATTCTCATCATCTGTTTGTCTAAGAGAGTAAGGATCATTCTCATTTTGAGATGATTCCTCTTAAACTTCTAACTTGTCATGGACATTCTTTCTAAGTTTAGGAATGGGCTCCTTTGTGTGGATAGTGTCAATAATAGGACTAGGAGTGAAATTATCAGCATTCTCCCCCTTACTATTGGATTCAAGTTCATATTTTTTATAATAAGGTTCATGTTTTAAAAAGGTGACATTTCTAGATACAAACAACCTATATGTTTTGGGGTCAAAGTATCTATAACCCTTTTGGGTTGTGCATAACCTAGGAATATGCATTTTTGACTTCTATAGCTAAGTTTGTCTCTATTAATATAAGGAATATGGACATAACATATGCATCCAAAAATTTTAAGATATGAAAGATTTGGCTTCTTATTAAACATTACCTCATTTGGAGTCTTACCCTTTAAAACCTTTGTAGGTGTTTTATTTATCAAATGAACAACCGTGAGGATAGTGTTGATCCAGAAATGTTTGGGAACATTATGGTAGAACATCATTGATCTTCCAACTTCAAGGATATGTCTATTCTTCCTCTCTGCCTCTCCATTTTGTTCTGGAGTGTATGGACATATAGTTTGATGTATAATCCCTTCATTTATTGAGTATTGCTTAAAGGAATTATTAACATATTCTCCACCATTATCAATTCTAATCATTTTGATTTTTCTGCCAAATTGGTTAGCGACAAAGAGCATAAAACGTTTAAAGCATGATAATGTGTCCGATTTACATTTTAAAAGGTATACCTAAGTATATCTAGATTTATGGTCAATAAATGTAACAAAGTATCTATAGTTATCATGTGATGTCATAGGAGAAGTCCACAAATCAGAGTGAATTAATTCAAAAATATCATCACATTCATGTTCCGATAATACAAAAGAAAGTCTTGTTTATTTTCCTAAAATACATGCTTCACACTTAGAAATGTGACAATCATTTAAATTAGGAACTAGACAATTCAAAATATGATTAGAATGATGTCCAAGCCGTGCATGCCATAGCTCATGTGAATTGATTTGTTTAGTGACCCTAAAAGCTTGTTTCGCGTCATTTAGCATGTAAAGACCATTTTGAGCACAACCTTCACCAATCTTCTTTCCGGTTATAATATCCTGAAAAATCACTTTGTTAGGACCAAAGATAGCAATACAATTTAAGTTCTTAGTAAGTTTACTAACCGATAATAGATTGGAATTAAAATTAGGTATATAGAACCCTTTAGTATGTTTTGACAATAAGTTCAAATCTGCTGTATACTTAATGGATACATGCTTTCCATTAGCAACTTTGCCACTTTGTATTTTCTTTAAAGGATATAATCTAGATATTTTATTTATGTTTCTAAACATATGATTACTAGCACCTGAGTCTATAATCCATGGTTCATAATCATTATAAGAGTTAAACTAAGAGTCAAGAAGAGTACCGTCCTCCCATTTTCCTTTGTGAGCATGGTGTTGGGTTCCAAGTGGTTCCGAATTGATTTGGAGTTGGTTCCTTATCACCTTGGCAATATCGTCAAGACTAAAGGAGTGAACACTTGAAATCTTAGTAATGGGAGCTGAATGTGCACTTGAAATACCATGGATACTCTGATTTGAAACTGTCCTTTTTGAACCGTGAAGGCATGAGTTCTAGGTGAAGAAGTCAACACTGATCTTTAGAGTGACCATTCTTGTGACAATGGTCACACTTAGCCCGATTTTGATAGTTGTTGTTCCCCTTTGACTTAGCCACAAAGGCTTCAGTTTTAGGCTTCTCTTGAGCCAAAAGAGCATTTGTCTCCACCTTGTGGTCATGGCCATTTGTATCCAAGACACGATGGGCTGTTTTTTCTTTGTTGATCATGTAACAAACCTCATCGAAGGAAGGTATTTCATTGCTTCTCAGTATTTGGTTCCGAATATCATTAAACTTGGAGTTCAAGCTAGCAAGGTAAGTAAACACCTTATCTTCATTAGCCTGGGCAAGAATGATGCCAATGTCATTAGTTTTTGGCCTATCGGAGTGAAGCTCATCTCAAGCCTCTGCAAGTTTTTTCAAGTGTTCAACTGAGCTCATCTCACCTTGGTTAAGCTTATTGAGGAAGGATTGAAGCTCATACACCCTCATGAGATTCTTTTGTTGACCATAGATTCTCTTGATAGAATCCCACAACTTCTTAGAAATCTCAGCATTGAAAAAAAATACTAAACAAGTTTGGTTTTATAGAGTTAAGGATCCAAGTTAGAACTATTTTGTCTACTTGGAACCATTCTTCAAATCCATCATCATCCAAAGGTCTCTTAACCCTTCCTGTGACAAACCCATATCTACCTTTACCACACAAAGTATTTGATGCAACCTTGACCCATATGGGGTAGTTGTGGTTGTTTAGTAGAATAGTGGTGAGTTTAAGGGAGGTGTTAGCATTTACTTTCATTATTTTGGAAGTGGTTCAGGTGGAGGTGTTGATGGTGGTTTGAGAAGGTGTTTCACTTGGTTTCTGGGTGCTTAAAGAGGGTTCCTCACTTGCCATTTAGATTTGGCCAAAGGATGGGAGATACTTTTCAAGCACAACAGTGAAGAATCAAAGAAGAAGAAGAAAAAGAAGAAGGATAAGAACTTACAGCTCTGATACTATGTTAACTTTGATGATCAAAGTATAAGAAGTAAGCTTGAGAATTTCAGCCAAAGAGAGAAATATGAAGAAGATGAGAGAATTGTTTTTCTTAATTAAAAGAATAATGTTACAAGGATTTTAAATAGGCAAACAACCAACAACTATAATTGTTTCCCAAGGTAGGAAAGCTGTAATATACAAAATAGACTAAACAAATTACTTACAAGTCATAAAGCAATGTTTCCTTTGTCTACTAATTGCAAAACAACTTCCAATGTTCACCATCTTCAAATTTGAATGTTTGAATTCTTTTCTTTGGCTACTGAAGATGCTGATTAGGATTAGGATGCTGATTAGGATGCTGTCTGAGATGATGATTGGGATACACAGATTCCAATGCAGCATGGTCACGATGCTGGCATGAATCTTGAGATTGGTCAATCGGCTCAATCAGTTTTATTTCAACATTATATGCTAAATTTCTGATCAAATTTGTTGTTGGTTAGTAAGATAACAAAAAACTTAAATTGTTGTGTCATCTTTTAACCCAATAAAGTGATATTTTAGGACATAATAACTAGGAAGAAGATTGGTGAAGGAAGACTACATGACGACCTATATTTTTTGAATAGCACTAATCAAGCTCTTAGAGTTGAAGAAGGCTATGGACTTCAAAAACTTTGTCAAGCAAGATTAGGACATCCTCATAGCAACATTTTGTGCAAAATGATAGTTATAACAACTAATATAGATTTTGGTTGACTCATCATCATTTCACACAATCTAGAAGGCACATTATAAGCATAAAGAGAAAGTGGACATAAGAAGACATAAACTAACCGTTTAAATAGTGACAGTTGTGTATATTAGCCGTTGTGAACAATAACGATCAAAAAATTTGAAAAACTAGTTGTTACAAACTTATGTATATAAACACATCATTGTAAATGAAAAAGATAGGACAAAGCTTCCTTATTCTTTCATCAACACTCTCTTTCACATTTGAATCTTCTTCATTTTTTCATTAATATATTTTTTCCACAGAACTTCTTCAACATTCTTTTTATGTACAATTTCTGGGATAATCCAATTATGCTCCTCTTTTATCTTTATAAATGCGAATTCCAAGGACATAGATCACCTCTCCCAAGTCTTTCATAGAAAAATTTCTAGATAACCAAAATTTTACCTCAGTCTTCATGCCAATATTATTATCTATTAATAAGATATCATCCACAAATAATATGAGAAACATAATGGCATCATCTCTAGCCTATTTATAAACACATAGTTTATTTGGATTTTACACAAACCTATACGATTTGATCACCTCATCAATAGTATATTTCAACTCCTAGAAGCTTACTTCAATCCATAAATAGATTGATGCAGTTTGCATACCTTATTTTTATCTGCAGTGGATACAAAACTCATAAGCTGTTTCATGTAAATATTTTCCTCAACATACCCATTGAGGAAAGCAATTTTTCCATCCATAAGTTAGATCTCTTAGTCATGGTAGCAATGGCTAGCATAATTTGAATAAACTTAATCATAACTACTAGTAAAAATGTCTCCTCATAATTTAACCTTTGTTTCTAAGTATAACCTTTTGCTATTAATTTACCTTTATAGGTCTGTACCTGACCATCCTTGCTTATGCAAATCAAGGAGCAAATGAAAGTCAATTAGATGTTTTCGATGTTAATAAGGTCAAAATATCTAATCATGAGTCAATGGAACCATTGGAATAGCCTAGTGAACTTATAATAAGGAGTCGTGCAAAAAAACTTAAAACAATCCTTTTTACGCACATTCAAAAGTTTTTGTGTGAAAGTGGGGCGCGCAACGATATTGAGGGAGTTTCACGGCTTATTACTGTTATTTATGCACATTTAGAATAATTAATTAGGAAAGTTAGCTATTATTTAGGAAGTTAATTAGCATAATTTATTTTAATTATCTTTATTAATTGAGTTATATAATAATTGGCTAATTTTATCTTGTAAGACATGTCTAAAAGAAGTGCATTAATTAAGAAGATCTCAATAAATCATACAAATCTAGATATTTTAAAGACAAGTAAGGAAGAATGCAAGCAATGGAGTGCAAGAACAAATCTTAGCCAAATTTATTAATTTTGTAAACTTTTATATATTTTTCTAAATTACTTTTTATTATCTTAGGAAAGTTTTTTATTCTAATTCTACTAGAATTAGATTTAAGACTATTATAAATAGTCTTCTTTTTTCAAATGTAAGCAAGTTTTGTTGGACAAAAAAAAAATTTGTGAGAAATTATTTTCTCTTCATTGTTCTTTTTTACAATTTACAATTTATCAAGCTCGCTTGTAGCGTTCTACCTAGGCTTATCAAGAATTCTTTGTTGTTCCATCAAGAAAGTTCATGTGGCATCAAAAGCTTTCGAAATATTTAATTCTTAAACTTTCCTTGAAACTCTGCTTTCGTGACGATTCGTTCCTTTCGAGGTTCGTATCATTTGGTATCAGAGCAAAGCTTTAGAATTAAGGTTCGTTCTATCTTTTTTTTTTAATTATTTTATTTTTTCTCTTCTTCTTCTACCTTCTATTTGTTCCATCTTTAATTTTCATCTTTGAACCTCAAAATCGAACCAACCAGCCACCAAACCACCTTGGCCGTGACTATCATCCTTGGTTCATGACTTTCAAACTGGCCACGCACACCTTAGGCAATATTTCTTGTTTGTCCTAGTTGCCTTATTGATTCCATATTTATTTTTTTAAAAGAAAAAAATAAAAACATAAAAAAAGGCAGATTGCAGGAAAGAAAAATATCCTTAAATGCCAATTAAGACCAAAATATTATGTCAATAATTGGGAATCAAAAGCTACCAAATTTTGACCAAATTTCTTACAATTTTTGGCAACTAAATTAGGACATTTACAATTTCTAGCTTTTGCCAAAATTACATTCCCAACTAAAATCACAACATATCCAACTACCTTTCCAATTCTTTCCACTCCTAATTATACCAATTTTATCATATTAAAATCTAACCAATCTGGCCAATACTTAAACTTACCAGAAATTTTTCTTACCACTTTCCAAACTAACCGCCTTCTAAGCCACCTAAATCCGTAAGTTTTCCTTCTTGTGCTATTACCATTGAGATTGAAAACTTTCTTGATTTGTCTCTGGTTGAACAACGCAAGCAGCTTTGATTTGTTTGAGAGTTTAATTAAGAGCATACGAAGAGAAATTGAGTGAAAAAAGACAAGGAGAATGAGCTTCCCTTATAAAAGCCATATTAAGAGTGAAACACGAGAGCTGTGAGTATATTAGCTTTGTGAGACCTGTTTTGCTATTCTAATCTTCCTTTTCAGATGTAAAACACCATGGCACACAGAGACAAGACCATTGATGACCAACTAAAATATGTCAATGCCTTTAAATTTGATGCATTATAAGGACATGTTTTGAAACTTGAACATGTAATGAATGATTACCGTGATTTGCTGAAGAAGACGCAAGCTACTTTGGAGAAAAACAATGCCACCATGGACAATATGCAGAGAACCATAGAACAATTGTCGACCGGAACACACAACACTAATGGACAAGGAAGAAGACAAACTGGGATACATTACGAAACTGAAAATCACGATTTTTATGATGCAACATCTGAAGCACCAAGGAAGAATCGAGGGAGATATGATTATGTGGACAGTAACATTGGAAGTATTAAGATGAGAATTCCATCTTTCCAAGGCAAGGTTGACCCTAATTCATACCTTGAATGGGAGTGCAAAATTGAGATGATTTTCGATTGTCACAATTGCTCAAACGAGAAAAAGGTACGTCTTGCTGCCGTAAAATTCACTGACTATGCCTTAATTTGGTGTGATCAACTTATTTTGAGGAGGCGACGAAATAAAGAACCACTTGTTAGTACATGAGAGGAGATGAAAGCGATCTTGAGAAAACGTTTTATTCCTAACCTTTACTATAGGGAACTACATCAACGCTTGTAGAGATTGACTCAAGGATCCAAATATGTGGAAGACTACTACAAAGAGATGGAGATCGTAATGATCCGAGCAAACCTTGAGGAAGATCGTTAGGCTACCATGGCTAGGTTCTTACAAGGATTGAACCATGAGATTTCTGATATTGTTGAATTACAACATTATGTTGATATTGAGGACATGGTTCACATGGTAATGAAGGTAGAGAGGCAATTGAAACAAAAGAAGCTTTCCAAGTCCACTTATGGATCTAGTTTGAATTAAAAATCTTGGAAATCTGATAGGAACAAGCAAAACACAAAATCTAATTTAAAAAGCAAGACGAAGAGTTTTAACCCTAAGGGGGCAGAGAGAAGCAAAGAAAAAGGTACCAATTCTAGTTCTTCTAAACCTTATAATGTTAAATACTTTAAGTGCTCTGGTGTAGGGCATGTCACTTTTCAATGCCCAAATAAAAGGACCCTAATGATCATGCCAGAATCTGATGAAGATGATGATGAAGCCATGTATGCAGAAATGTCAACTCTTGAAGATGCAGGCGATGAATACCAGCTTGAAGATCCATATGAATTTAGAGGAGAATGTCTAATGACGTGTAGGGCATTGAATGCACAAAGCAAAGATGATGAGACTGAGCAACGTGAGAACATCTTTCATACTAGGTGTCTAATTAATAACAAGTTACGTAATGTTATTATTAATGGTGGCAGTTGTACTAATGTGGCTAGCACACTTATGGTAAAGAAATTTGGCCTACTCTTGTTAGATCATCCTAAGCCTTACAAGTTACAATGGTTGAACAATTATGGCGAGCTTAAAGTTGATAAGCAAGTTTTAGTGTCATTTGCTATAGGAAAGTATTGTGATGAAGTTTTATATGATGTAATAACTATGCAAGCTAGTCATATGTTGTTAGGACGTCCTTGGTAGTATGATAGACGAGTTACACATGATGGGTATAAGAACCATTACTCTTTTGTCATGAATCATAATAAGTGCACTCTCAATCCCCTATCGTCGCATCTTGTGCATAAAGATCAATCAAGAATTAAAAGAGATATAGAGCTGTGTGAAAAAGAAAGAGTGAGCCAAGAAGCAGCAAAAGAAAAACAAAATGACGGTGTGGAAAAAAAGGTGAAATTTGAAAGCATGACTGAAAAGAAAAGTGGAGAAAAATCAGAGGGAAGTAAAACAAAAAAAAAAAAGTCTTTATGCAAGTATGAGTGATGTGAGGAGTGCTATTCATTCTCACCAATCAATCCATGTGCTCTTGTACAAAGAAGTATGTTTGAGCACTAATGAGCTTGATCCTTCTCTTCCTTCTCCTATTACTTCTCTTTTGCAGGAATTTGAGGACATCTTTCCAGAGGAGACTCCGAATGGACTGCCACCCATTCGAGGCATTGAGCATCAGATTGACTTTATTTCTGGAGTTTTTATTCCTAATCGACTTGCTTATAGGTGTAATCCAGAGGAAATGAAAGAGATACAAAGCCAAGTGGAAAACTTAATGTCAAAGGGGTACGTGCGAGAGAGCATGAGTCCATGTGTTGTTCCTGTTCTTCTTGTACATAAAAAAGATAGATCATGGAGAATGTGCATAGATTGTTATGCCATTAACAACATCATAGTTAAGTATCATCACCCTATTCTTTGGTTAGATGATATGTTAGATAAGTTGCATGGTGCATCCATATTCTCTAAAATTAATTTGAAAAGTGGTTATCATTAGATTAGGATGAGAGAGGGAGATGAATGGAAAACTGCATTTAAGATTAAATTTGGATTGTATAAGTGGTTAGTTATGCCTTTTGGTATTATGAATGCACCTAGTACATTCATGCGCTTAATGAATCATGTATTACGAGCTTTTATTAGTAAATTTTTTGTTGTTTACTTCGATGATATTTTGATTTATAGCAAGTGTCTAAATGATCATATTCAACATTTGCATTGTGTTTTAGATATTTTGCGCAGAGAAAAGCTTTATACTAATCTTAAAAAGTGCACATTTTTCACGTAGAGCATTATTTTTCTTGATTTTGTAGTGAGCTCAAAAGGACTACAAGTTGATGAGGAAAAGGTAAAAGCGATACGAGATTAGCCTACTCCCAAAAGCGTAACTGAAGTTAGGAGTTTCCATGGTTTAGTAAATTTTTATCGTCGTTTCATTAAAGACTTCAGTATCATTGCAGTACCTCTCACTGAGGTTATCAAGAAAAATATGGCATTTATGCAGGGAGAAGCACAAGATAAGTCATTTCTTTGTCTTAAAGATAAGTTAATTTTTACACCTGTATTGTCACTTCCAAATTTTTCTAAGACATTTGAAATCAAGTGTGATGCTTCTGGTGTAAGAATTGGAGCTGTTTTCATGCAAGAGAAGAAACCTATAGCATACTTCTCTGAAAAATTGAACGAAGCCACCTTGAAGTACCCCACATATGAAAAGGAGATGTATGTACTTATCAGAGCCTTAAAGACGTGGCAACACTATCTATGGCTTAAAGAGTTCGTAATTCATACAGATCATGAGTCTTTAAAACATTTGAAAGGACAAAATAAGTTGAATCGAAGACATGCCAAATGGGCTGAATTCCTTGAGACATTTCCCTATGTAATTCGATATAAGCAAAGTAAGGAGAATGTAGTTGCTGATGCACTTTTGAGGAGGTACGCATTTCTTACTTCCTTAAACTTTAAATTGCTTGGTTTTGAGTTTATAAAAGAATTGTATCCTACAGATCATGATTTTGCCATTATGTATGATGCATGTAAGCATATTGCATTTAATAAGTTTTTTAGACATGATGGTTATCTTTTTAAGGAGAAACGTGTGTGCATTCCACATGATGGAAGATTGATGGGGCATTTTGGTATTCAAAAGACTTTAGACATACTTAACGAGCATTTCTTTTGGTCTTATATGCGTAGAGGTGTTGAGAGGATTTGTGAGAGATGCATCATTTGTAAGTAAGCTAAGTTTAGAGTCTTACCACATGGTTTGTATACGCCTTTGCCTATACCTAGTGAACCATGGCACACTTCATTCCATGTCACAAATCAGATAATATTACTCATGTGGCTCATCTTTTTTTTAAAGAGATAGTACATTTATATGGTGTTCCAAAAAGTATAGTGTTTGATCGTGATGTTAAGTTCCTTAGCTATTTTTAGAAGACATTGTGGGCAAAGTTGGGAACAAAATTGCTATTTTTAACGACTTACCATCCATAAACAGATGGACAAACTGAAGTGGTGAATCACACTTTATCACAGCCTTTGCGATCACTTATTCAAAAGAATCTTAAAAATTAGGAAGATCTCTTACCTCATGCTGAATTTGCTTATAATCGATCTATTCATTCTTTGACTTCTTATTCACTATTTAACGTCGTTTATGGTTTTAACCCATTAACTCCTTTGAATTTATTACCTTTGCCTTAAAAGTGTCAAAAAGTCTTGATGGTGAACAGAAGGCAAATTACATGAAGAAACTTCATGAGAAAGTTCCTTTGAGCATTGAGAAATGAAACGATTAAAGAGCAAGACAAGTTAATAAAGGCCGAAAATAAATGGTCTTTGAACCTGGAGATTGGGTGTGGGTGCATATGCATAAAGAACGTTTTCCAGAGCAAAGGAGAAGCAAGTTGCATCCACGTGGAGATGGACAATTTCAAGTGACTGAACATCTTAATGACAATGCATATAAACTTGATCTTTGAAGTGAGTATGGTGTTAGTGTTACATTTAATGTTTCTGACCATTTTTCTTTTGAAATAGGTGATAATGATTCGTGGACGAATCCTTTCGAGGAGGGAAGGAATGATGCAAATCGAAGAGCAAATGAAAGTCAATTAGATGTCTTCGATGTCAATAAGATCAAAATATCTAATCATGAGTCAATAGAAAACCATTGGAGTGGCCTAGTGGACCTATAACAAGCAGTCGTGCAAAAAAACTTAAAACAATCATCTTTACGCACATTCAAAAGTTTTTGTGTGAAAGTGGGGCGCACAGCGACATTGAAGGAATCTCGTGGCTTATAATATTATTTACACATGTTTAGAATAATTAATTAGGAAAGTTAGCTATTATTTAGGGAATTAATTAGTATAATTTATTTTAATTGTCTTTATTAATTGAGTTATCTAATAATTGACTAATTTAAGGCATGTCCAAAAAAAGCTTCCTTAACTGTGAGATTCAGTCAAAGTGCATTAACTAAGAAGATCTCAATAAATCATACAAATCTGGATATTCTAAAAATAATTAAAGAAGGATGCAAGCAATGGAGTGCATAATCAAATCTTAGTCAAATTTATACTTTATATATTAATTATTAGATTTCTTAATTTTGTAAACTTTTATATATTTTCCTAAATTACTCTTTACTATCTTAAAAAAAAATTTATTCTAATTTTACTAGGATTAGATTTAAGACTATTATAAGCCGGTTTTGTTTGACAAAAAAATTGTGAGAAATTATTTACTCTTCATTGTTCTTTTTTACAATTTAGAACTTATTAAACTCGCTTGTGGCATTCTACCTAGGCTTATCAAGAATTCTTTGTTGTTCCTATCATGAAGTTGTATTTCAATATTTTTGAGAGTTTTGATAAGAGAGAGAGTTGGCCGGTATTTAAGACAGTGTACTATATGAGCGAAAAATACCGTATTTCATTACCGGTATCTGAAATTTGACGACTGAAGTGAAAAACTGTAATTTCTCATCATGTGTGCATGACTATATAAGCGGGACGGGGTCGGGAAACCCGACAAACCGACTGTACTTTTTTCCTCCCTTTTCTCTCTCTTTTCTTTCTCTTCCCCACGTCTCTCTCTTGTGAACAATAACTTTCATCACCGAAGCTCCGATCACCTCACCGCTGGCGAGTAGAGGACCGCCAGGCCATTGCGAGTGCAACGCCGTAAACCCCGCCACCATCGTCATCGCCACGTGCCGCTTAAAATCTCATCAGCGTGAACTTTGACCGCCGATTCACGGCAGTGCATGACGAGTTGACTGACACCGGTGGCGTGTTGGGCACCATCTCGCCGTCCTCTTCACGGTGGTGTGCCCAAATCTGGAATTTGGCCACCAAATTCTGGCGAGGAATGGCTGATCTGCAAGCTCTTTTTCTGGCAAAATTTTTGGCAATTAGTACAGCTCCGGTGGAATCTGAATAGATCAGTGTGCTCTCCGACACTAGTACTTCGACGCTGTATGTTTAGATCTCAATTTAAATTGTGTTTCGATGATGATTCGAAAGTCTAAAGTAGGTACTTTAAAATCTAAAAATTTAGGATGTTTAGTGATTTTAATATGGACAACATGGATAGTATCCTAACATCGCAAGGATCGCGATGGTATATTCCGTTTATGAAATAGAAACCGAAATTTTATGGGTTAAATAGTACTGATAAACAGTAACTAATACGTTTTTCGAGAAAATGCCCGTAGTGTACGGAGGAGTATTTTGTGTTAACTTTGATGATCAAAGTATAAGAAGTGAGCTTGAGAATTTCATCCAAAGAGAGAAATATGAAGAAGATGAGAGAATTATTTTTCTTAATTGAAAGAATAATGTTACAAGGATTTTAAATAGGCAAACAACCAACAGCTATAATTGTTTTCCCAAGGTAGGAAAGCTGCAATACACAAAATAGGCTAAACAAATTATTTACAAGTTATAAAGTAATGTTTTCTTTTTCTACTAATTGCAAAACAACTTCCAATGTTCACCATTTTCAAATTTGAATGTTTGAATTCTTCTCTTTGGCTACTGAAGATGCTGATTAGGATTAGGTTGCTGATTAGGATGCTGACTGAGATGATGATTAGGATACACAGATTCCAATGTAGCACGGTCACGATGCTAGCATGAATCTTGAGATTGGTCAATCGACTCAATCAGTTTTATTTCAACATTTTGAACGTGTATATCCTCTCTGGGATAGCTGTTTGTCATCCACGTAGGCATTAGATGCCCGAAAGTAAGATAATATGATATTTAAATTGTAAAAAAATAGATTTTAATATTTATAATGTTTATAATTGTATGAATGTATATCATAACAATGGTTTAAATTGTAGAAAAGTTTCATTGATGGGGAATGGGCATGATTGTGCAATTAGAAGTGTTAGTATTCATGTTTTAAAAAATATATATATATATATTTATAAGCGTAATATCATCACCGTCGACCTGCAGTGCTATATTAGGTATTCTAAAATACTTATACAGCATTATATGTCCCTTGTTTGTATATATTTATTTATATGGTAGGTACGCTTGTATATACATATGTAATTATGTCCGTGTGATTGAATGATTGAGCAGATGTTGCACTTGATGTTTTGCAATACTGTCCAGATGGACATGTGTATATGTTAGTGTGTTATAATTATTGTGCCGTAATAAGGTAATGAGTATAGTTTGACTTGTGATGACATGTTAGGATTGCGTGTAATAACGCAATATATGATAACTGATTAAAATATATTTTTGTGTCTTATCTTGATTGTATTATGGTGTATTTATATGCTAGAGTGGAATATGTTTTCATGATTTAATACTGCTAGCCTTACGATAAATCCATTCGTATGAAGTCTTTTTAGAAGATAAGGGCTAATAAATGTATTTCATAGGTAATTATATTGTCTATTATAAAATTATTAACGCACCTTTTGATTAATGTAGGTAAGATAATCATTTTGTCATGATTAAGTCGAATAAGAATAAATTTGTGTGGATAACTGGTATAATTGGGATAATTATAGATCGGTAGTTTTTTCGTTACACTAGTAAAGTCGCTCAGGACAGAGTAGTATCATTATAATAAGATTATGGTACCATTCGGGTTATGTTGAACCTACAGCAGCTTTGGATTGATAATAAGACTGTGGTATCCTTTGGAATATGTTGAACCCACAGTAATTGAGAAATGATAATAAAAACCATGGTGCGCGAGGGGTATGTTGAACCCATGGTAGAAAGCGGCTGTTCTCCATAGCGTCTTTGAATACGTGCAACTCATGGTAAAACTATTTATCCTGTTGGTCTGAGGAACCCAAAGTGGGTGAATGACCATTATATACATATATTGAAGTGTATGGTGGATATCATGACTACGATCCATAATTTACTTAATTATGACCGATCTATAAGGAAATGAATTCGTGTGCCTACTAGATTCAAACTGCATAGTAAATACCTCTATCTGCTAAAAGTTGCTTGTGTTTGTGTGAATAGCGATGAGGTAGTAACACGCTGTGTTTTATTTGGTATTGGAACTGTCCTGGTTTTCTTGTGTAGATAGAGTAGCTTATATGTATAGGCGAACTCTTACCGAATTTCTATAAGAAATACTATTCATACAGCCAATTGTGACCTTCCTTTATATTCTGGTTTTCATATGTAGAGGAGGGTCTAGGATTACCCTTAATTGCAGTCACAATCGAATTTTGTTATGATTGTGAATTGCAAAAATGGTTGAAGTCCGATTACACCTTGACAAGTTTCAATTCTTTAAGAGAGAACTTAACCTTATAGAAAAAGAGAGCTAGCATCAGCTTGAAAAAGGAAAATTATGATTTAAAGAAGATAATGGGTTAGGTAATATATAGGCCGCCTCATTTCAAGTATATAGAATCATGTCTAACCTATCAGTATGCTTGTGAAACGAAAAGAATATGTATGAGTCCATAATAGATTAAAGATCATGTGAGATGCTTGAGGATATTGTTGAAAAGGTATACTTTGTGTATTACAGGTCATTCGATATATTAGTTTACACGTTTATACGTGTGGTTGAGAATACGGTAAGGATATGATGGTATAGGAACTATGTTATGAGTTTACGTTTGTTATTATCAGTATACCTTAACAGACAACTAGGATTGGATTGATATGTGTCCCTATAGTGGTATAGTTATGATTTATGTAGGTGAAAGAATCCCTAGTATGGGATAAGGAATGATGAACATGTATTTGTGACTATGGTATAACTGTGAGGTTGTCTTAATATAGTAAGAATAAAAAGACAATGTGGATGTGTGATAAAATAGAATGATAATAAATTAGTATGAGATAATTAGGATATGGGGATCAAACATGTATGTTCTCACGCACTCAGATGAGTTTGTAAGCTAGCTTATAATTGAGATATGATACTAAGACTATGGCACCTTGAGGGGTAGGTTGAATCCACAGCTGTTCTCTAAATGGCCTTGCGGGCTATAGCAACAGCTATAGTTCATGATGTCTCTAAGTATGAACGATCACCTGTAAATGCTAAGAATTACTAACACTAACTTTCTGAGAGTGGAAAGGATATAGAGAAGAAGTGTGATTGTTCTTACTAATATCCTCGCTTGTATATATATAGATGTTTGAGATATTTCTGTCTTAGGTGGATATTGATTGTGTGCCTAGGATAGTATGGTCATCATAGACCAAGTGTGTGGTTGAAATGGTGTGGTCATACTGGTTTTTGATCAGCTCCTCCTTATATGGCTGAGACATTTAGTTGATATCTATACGTATATCAATGTATTGATTTTATATGGTCATGTAAGTATTTGTGATAAGAATAGAAAAAGGAATTAAACGAGTACATGTGAGGAAACTATTCATTTAGAATACATATTGTTTGAGTCTGTATAATTTGTGGTGTGGTATGTTATGAGGAGTATTACTTTGATTGAGACTGTTTATACAGAATTCATAACTGAGATAGTGCTTAGAGTTCTGGATGATATGACATGATATCTTGTGTACATTATTGAACATAGGCTTGTCTGTACATGTACATTGATATATTAACATGCATTTAACTATGTGTGTGAGATTGTATAAAATGGCCAAGATAAGTAAAGATTCAAGTGACACGCTCATTCCTTTATTTAAGTATTGTATTATTTTACTGAGCAATGTGGTGTGCTCACCCCTTTGTGGGATTATTATTTTCAGGTAATTATGATACGGTTATAGCAGTTCCGGAGAGTGCAGTCGAGGCAATGATTTCTTAGTGGGACATAATATATTTGAAGTTTAATCCATTATTATGTAATTTCCTTTCTGTGTATTCTGAAATATTATTTTTATTAAAATGCATAACAATTTGTTAGAGAAAAAAAAAATAATACTATTTTAGTTATTACTATTTATGTGGGTACTTTCCATAAACTTTTTAGACAAATGAAAATTTCACTTTATTATAAGAAAGCGTTGATTTTTACCTTTTTGATAACTTCAATGCACTATATGCTACATGAATAGAAATGAAAGGAAGGGGGTGTTACACATCAAGAAAGTTCTTGTGGCGTCAAAACCTTCCGAAATACTAAATTCTTAAACTTTCCTTGAAACTCTGCTTCCGTGACGATTCGTTCCTTTTGAGGTTCATATCACTTATCAATCTTTGTCTTGAAAATCCATTTGCAACCAATAGAAACTATTCATTCTAGTGTATCTACAAGTGTCTGAACTTGATTGGTGTATCTGGACTAAATTTCAAACTTCATTGCCTCTAGCCATTTTCCTAAATCTCTATTCAAGATAACTTCCTCATAGTTTCTAGAGTCATCACTATGATCAATTTCTTCTACGAAGTACGAGTTATACTCATGCTCATAAAGAAACCCATATTGTTCTGGATGTTTTGATACTCTAGAAGATCTCCAAACTAAAATCGATACTAAAGTTTGTTGATTAGACGATCTAGCTATAATAGTGTCAGTTCGAAGTACTAAAGACTCTTCCTCAAGATCAATATTTCTACCTGCACTACCTTCTTTTAATAACTTATTCTATAACAAATGTGCATTCCTACTGATTGATATTCTTTTATAGAAGAAAAGTAGAAATAATATCCCAAACTATCTTTTCAATATCCAATAAATTGGCCCTTTTTTGATTTTTGCTTAAACTTATCAATGTTAACTAGTTTAATATAAGTTGGGCAACCCCAAATTCTCATATAATTAAGATTGGGTTTCTTACCACTCCATATCTCATATGAAGTTTTTTGGATTAATTTTGACGAGACTTTGTTTAGGATATGCATAGTGGTTTGTAGGGTATAACCCTATAAATACAACAACAAATATGTGAAGTTCATCATTGATCGCATTATATCTAATAGGGTATGATTTCTCTTTTCTACTATACCCTTAAGTTATGGTAATATGGAGGAGTCAAGTGGAAAACTATTCTGATTTCTATTAAGAATTCTTGAAATTCAGTACTTAAGTATTCACCTCTATGATCTGATCAGAAAGATTTAATACACTTTCCTATTTGTTTTTCTATTTCATTTTTTAATTCCTTGAACTTTTCAAAAGATTCATATTTGTATTTTATCAAATACACATATCTATATCGTAACATATCATTAATAAGAGTAATGAAGTAGTCAAACCTTTTTCGAGTTTGTTTACTAAACAGTCTACACACATTTGTATGTCTGAGTTCCAACAGGTCACTTGTTATATCTCCTTTACTTTTAAAAAGCGATTTGGTCATTTTACCTTGAAGATATGATTCACAGATCAGATAGAGTTTCAAACCTAATGGGCCTAAAATCTCACTTTCTCCAAGCTGAATCATACATTTTTCTTTGACTTAATTTATGATGCCATAAAACTTTAAAGTCTATCTAATTTTGAGCTCTTTTCTTGACAACGGATTTAACAGAACCTATACTACACAGTTGAAATATATACAAACCATTTGTATTTACTACTCTGCCAACTAATATATTTCTCAAATATATTAAACATTCATTCCCATTAAATTATATAGTGTAACTAGATTTACATAATACAGCAACAAAAATGATGTTTCTGCTGGGCTTAGCAAAATACAACACAGATTCCAAATTCAAAATGTGTCTAGTCGCCAGTTTAAGAATAATCTCCTGACCTTTACAGCAACAATTGCTCCATTAGCCATCCTTAATACTATCTCATTTTTCTACAATATAAAACTATACTGCATTGCTTGTAAAAATACACATACATGAGTAATAGTTGTTGAATCAACAATTCAGAATTGATTATCTAAAATAACATTTATTTCATAATCAATCATATAACAACTATACATACCTAACTTAGTCTTCTTAAGACTCTTCAAGTATTGAGGACAATTATTCTTCCAATGGCCAAGTTTCCCATAATGGAAATAATTTCCTTTGTTCTTGGTTTTCTTTATTTTAGATTGGACTTTCTTAAAGTCCTTTTTTTAAGACCAACTTTTAGCCCCTTCTTGGCAAGCTTTTTTGTCTTCTTACTAGTCCTACTAGTAGAAGTCATATGAACATACTCATGCTCTTTTCCTCTGTTCATATGCTTGTAAAATTCTTGAAGCTCATTGAGCAACCCGGGATTTTTTTTCAAATTATAATTAGTTATAAACAAATTATAACTAGAAGGGAGAGACTAGATTATCAAATTTACCTTGATGCAGTTAGGCATGACCACACTATATGATGTGGATCCTTGGCAAATTCCAGCAATGCTAGTAGGTGAGTAAAGTGTGAATCAAATGAAGAGAAAAGAATCGAAATAACTAAGATTGATCCAAGGCATAAAGGCAAAGCCACCAACCAAGGAAACCACCACCTAAATTCCAGCA
>CP135549.1:4199592-4228709 GCA_032402905.1 Khaya senegalensis | reverse complement strand
GGCTAGTTTATGTCTTCTTGTGTCCACTTTCTCTATATGCTTGTAATATGCCTTCTAGATTGTGTGAAATGATGATGAGTCAACCAAAATCTAATTAGTTGCTGTAACTATCATTTTCAACAATCTTGACATCGCAAGGATCGCGACGGTATATTCCGTTCATGAAACAGAACAGTAATGCCTGTGAATTAAATAGTGCCTGTGTATAGTACCTATGAACAGTAACTGACACGTTTTTTGAAGAGATGCCCGTAGAGTGCGGAGGAGTATTTCAAACGTGTATATCCTCTCCAGGATGGCTTTTCGTCATCCACGTAGGTACTTGGTGCCCGGAGGTAAGATAATATGATGTTTAAATTGTGAAAAAATAGATTTTAATATTTATAATGTTTATAATTGTATGAATGTATACCATAACAATGGTTTAAATTGTAAAAATGTTCCATTGACGGGGAATGGGCATGATTGTACAATTAGAAGTGTTAGTAGCCGTCTTTTAAAATATATATATATAGTTATAAGCATAATATCATCACTGTCAACTTGCAGTGCTATATTAGGTATTTTAAAATATCTATATAGCATTGTATGTCCCATGTTTGTATATATATCTATTTATATGGTAGGTACGCTTGTATATACATATGTAATTATGTCCGTGTAATTGAATGATTGAGCAGATGTTACACTTGATGTTTTGCAATACTGTCCGGATGGACATGTGTATATATGTTAGTGTGTTATAATTATTGTGCCATAGTAAGGTAATGAATATAGTTTGACTTGTGATGACATGTTGGGATTGCGTGTACTGACGCAATATATGATAACTGATTAAAATATATTTATGTGTCTTATCTTGATTGTGTTATGGTGTATTTATACACCAGAGTGGAATATGTTTTTATGACTTAGTACTGCTAACCTTACGATAAATCCATGCGTATGAAGTCTTTTTAGAAGATAAGGGCTAATAAATGTGTTTCATAGATAATTTTATTGCCTATTATGAAATTATTAACACACTTTTTGATTGATGTAGGCAAAATGGTCATTTTGTCATGATTAAGTCGACTAAGAATAAATCTATGTGGAAATAGTTGAAGTCCAATTACATCTTGACAAGTTCTAATTCTTTAAGAGAGAACTTAACCTTGTAGAAAAAGAGAGCCAGCATCAGCTTGAAAAAGGAAAATTATGATTTAAATAAGATAATGGGTTAGGTAATATATAAGTCGCATCATTTCAAGTATATAGAATCATGTCTAACCCACCGGTATGCTTGTGAAACAAAAAGAATATGTGTGAGTCCATAATAGATTAAAGATCATGTGAGATGCTTGAGGATATTGTTGAAAAGGTACACTTGATGTATTGCAAGTCATTCGATATATTAGTTTACACGTTTATACATGTGGTTGAGAATACGGTAAGGATATGATAGTATAGGAACTATGTTATGAGTTTACATTTGTTATTATCAGTGTACCTTAACAGATGACTATGATTGGATTGATATGTGTCCCTATAGTGGTATAGTTATGATTTATATAGGTGAAAGAATCTCTAGTATGGGATAAGAAATGGTGGACATATATTTGTGATTATGGTATAATCGTTAGGTTGTCTTGATATAGTAAGAATAAAGAGACAATGTGGATGTGTGATAAAATAGAATGATAATGAATTAGTATTGAGATAATTAGGATATGGGGATCAAATATGTATGTTCCCACGCACTCAGTTGAGTTTGTAAGCCAACTTATAATTGAGATATGATAGTAAGACTGTGGCATCCTGAGGAATAGGTTGAATCTATAACTGTCCTCTAAATGGCCTTATGGGCTAGAGTAACAACTATGGTTCATGATATCTCTAAGTATGAACGATCACCTGTAAATGCTAAGAATTACTAACACTAACTTTCTGAGAGTGGAAAGGATATAGAGAAGAAGTGTTATCGTTCTTACTAATATCCTCGCTTGTATATATATATATATATATATATATATATAGATGTTTGAGATATTTATGTCTTAGGTGGATATTGATTGTGTGCTTAGGATAGTATGGTCATCATAGACCAAGTGTGTAGTTGAAATGGTGTGGTCATACTGGTTTTCGATTAGCTCCTCCTTATGTGGCTGAGACATTTAGTTGATATCTTTACGTATATCAATGTATTGATTTTATATGGTCATGTAGTTATTTGAGATAAGAATAGAAAAAGGAATTGAACGAGTACATGTGAGAAAGCTATTCATTTAAAATGCATATTGTTTGAGTATGTATAATTTGTGGTGTAGTATGTTATGAGAAGTATTACTCTAATTAAGACTGTTTATACAGAATTCATAACTGAGATAGTGCTTAGAGTTCTAGATGATATGACATGATATCTTGTGTACATTATTGAACATAGGCTTATCTATACATGTACATTGATATGTTGACATGCATTTAACTATGTGTGTGGGATTGTATGAAATGGCCAAGATAAGTAGAGATTCAGGTAACATGCTCCTTTCTTTATTTAAGTATTGTATTATTTTACTCAGTAATGTGGTGTGCTCACCCCTTTGTGGGATTATTATTTTCAAGTAATTATGATACGGTTATAGCAGTTTCAGAGAGTGCAGTTGAGGTAATGATTTCCTGGTGGGGCATAATATATTTAAAGTTTAATCTATTGTTATGTAATTTCCTTTCTGTGTACTCTGAAATATTATTTTTATTAAAATGCATAACAATTCATTAGAGAAAAAATAATAATAATACTATTTTAGTTGTTACTATTTATGTGGGTACTTTCCATAATCTTTTTGAACAAATGAAAACTTCGCTTTACTATAAGAAAGCGTTGATTTTTACCTTTTCGACAATTTCAATGCACTATATGCCACATGAATAGAAATAAAAAGAAGGAGGTGTTACATTTTTTGTATCAGAGCACTTTCCTGCTTTTTCATGGGTTTTTTATCTTAATGAAATTATACATTTTACGAAAATATTATGCCCTTATGCCTCGACGAGTGCTTCCAGAACTGGTTGCTGTAAGCTATTTATGTTCCTTACTTTAAGAAATACAAAAATGTTTATGAATTGATTTTGTGAGAATGGATCCTATGATATAAGTGATCAAATTGTATGTGTCTACCATATGATTGCTGATAGCTGCATGAGTATTGGTATTACTCTCAATGAATTTTTGGCCTTGCATGGAATGTATTATACATTTGATTCAATTACTATCACTATTTGTATGTGATGGTGAACCACACATTCATGAGGTTAGTGTATGGCGTAATATATGTGGCATAAATACTTATATTTTATATACTCTTTAATTTAA
The DNA here is from genome assembly GCA_032402905.1 of Khaya senegalensis. NCBI lineage: Eukaryota > Viridiplantae > Streptophyta > Magnoliopsida > Sapindales > Meliaceae > Khaya > Khaya senegalensis. The sequence continues at coordinate 4,225,357 of CP135549.1, read as the reverse complement.
ATGCATGTGATAGATGTGACCGGTGATAGATACAGGAATAACTGTAGTGCATATCTGGTTATGTGCTATAACTTGTTGAGAACTCTATGCTTAAATGGCCCTACCAGCCCTGCCAATGGATGATAGAGTAAAAGTGTTAACTGAAAGGTGTGCACATGGTATCATGTATATGCTCTCATTAAAGTCGTGAGTGGCACCTCGACGGTGCACACAGTATATGTAAATCTATAATGTTACACCAAGGTGGTGAATATCAAAGTCTAGCATCTTGGTGATGCACGTGTGGATCTGATTCACACCTGAATGGTGTGTCATCGGTTTGTATCATGGTGGTACATATGTGGTTTATCCTGCACCTTGGTGGTACGAACGTATTCTGTCATGTACTTTAGTGGTATGAACGTGGTCTATCATATACTTTGGTGGTGCTTGATCTCAGGTTTGGTATGAGAAATTAAGGACAGTTTCCCGTTGTGCACCTTAACCAGTTACTACCTTGAGATGATTGCATAAATATCGCGTATTATTTAGATACATGATATTGATGATTGTTATGCTACAATATGTGCCATGGTACTAGTCACATTGCATACACAAAGATGAATAAGCATCATGTGTTCTGATGACATGATATGTATGTTGTATTATATTAATTGGAATGAAGAGAAATTCTGTCATGCTGATGGTGATGTTATTCTTTTATTGGTATGTCTGTTATTATTCGCTTGGTATACGCTAGGTTCATGAGCAGTAATAAAATTTTCATTGTGATTATATGTGTGGAACAGACTTGTGTATGCGTTGGTTGGTGTCTTTTATTCAGCTAGTGGTTGATAGGAGAGCTGTAAAGTGACTTATGCATTATATGTGTGACTAATATCATGCTCTAGAAAGGATAAGTAAAATATTGATGGGACATTTAAGTGCCTTGATAACTTATTTTTGGACTGTGGTGTTCGATTGGTTGTTGTTGAAAGTTTAGAGGAATTACTCCATTAGTTCAACAGTACAATTCTATTGGCTAGTTTCTATTCAAATGGTCCTTTGTGCCAATTAATTTGGTATAAATGCATCTACCCTGATTATGATATTTTTTTTTATTGATAGAGTAACGCATGTTCTTGGAAAAGCATTGACGATGATGCCACGTTCATTAATATGCAATGGCAGGGGTGTGTATATTAAACATACCTATTTTCAAAGCCCTTGGCATGAATGCCTCTGTCTTGATGTTGCTTGTATTGCGGGTGTAATGCATGTTCTCTTATGCCATGGCAATGAATGATATATTCATTAGCATGTGTAATTTCATGGATTTCTAAAGCAAATAGGTATATATATATATATAACTCATGAGTTGAGAAAGATTTTATAAAACGTGTTAGAAAAGTTATGGATAATATGGATAAACTTCCCGTCAATTTGTGTTATTTAGCCTAGAACTCTCTACCCAGTAGCTAGTTTTGAAGATAACTCTGAAACTGGCTCTTTGTATGAACCAAGAATATGCACAATCTAATAAATACTGGTATGTTGTGAACCGCGAGAACGTGTAATTCGGATTGTGAGACATGACTAGGGATTGGGATTGTATATATATAGTTATGATCCAATATCCAATTTATCCGTAACTATTGAAAGGTTCACCCTATGCGTATTATGTTGTCTAATTGTGTGACTATGAACATATGCTCATGATTGCTAATATTATATAGTGGCTTCTATTTGTTAACTTGCATATACATGCGACTATGTTATGGACAATGAAAGATTCAGAATTATGGTGGTATCGTGTATAAGTTTCAAGAAGGTCTATTGTCATGGAATATTATGTTTTAAATATATATATATATATATCCATGATTTGAATAAAAATAAATATTTTATGCATTTTATATGCATTAACATGGTTTTGCAAGGACAGTGTTATGTTGATAATTTCATAAAGGAATGAAGAGTGATTTGATGGTACTGTAAGGAGTATTAGCATGAGATACTTAGAAAATGGTGGATTTTTAAAATATAGATTTTTGAAAATTGTTGTTTATAAATTGAACTTGTGGGGAAAGTATGATGAGGAAATAACTGGCCGTTGTGCAGCGTCAGCAGGAACCTTCTAAGGTAGAAGGGTGAAACTGGCCACCTAGATGGGTGGGAGCTATTATAATTTGTTATTATGAGATAGAGGATCACAGGTTGGTCTGAGTAACCATAGGCTGGGCCCTATCTCCTTTTGTAAGTCACTGAATGTGACTGTGTAGGCCGTATTTCGAGTCATACTACCCATGATTGATCAAGTGATCAGGGAATTCGAAACTGTATACTATATGAGCAAAAAATACAATATTTTATTACCGGTATCAGAAATTTAACGACTGAAGCAGAAAGTTATAATTTCTCATCGCGCGTGCACGACTATATAAGCGGGACGGGGTCGGAAAATCCGACAACCCAACTTCACTTTTTCCCTCCCTTTTCTCTCTCTTCCCCACGTCTCTCTCCTCTATGAACAGTGACTTTCGTCATTGAAGCTCTGATCACCTCACCGTCAGTGAGTGGAGGACCACCGGGTAGTCGCGAGTGCAACGCCGCAAACACCGCCACCATTGCCGTCGCCACATGCCCTCACGTGCTGCCTGAAGTCTCGTCGGCATGAACTTTGACTGTCGATTCATGGCGGTGCACGGTGAGTTGATCGACATCGCCAGTGCGTCTAGCACTGTCTCGCCACCCTCTTCACGGTGGTGTGCCCAGATTTGGCATTTGGCCACCGAATTCTGGCGAGAGATGGCTGATCGGTAAGTTATCTTTCTGACAAGATTTTCGGTGATTGGTGCAGCTCCGGTGGAATTTGAGCAGATCAGTATGCTCTCCGACACTTGTACTTCGACGCGATATGTTTTATATCTCAATTCAGATTATGTTTCGAGGGTCCAAAGTAGGTACCTTGAAATCTGAAAATTTAGGATGTTTAGTGATTTTAAATGATTAAATCTATGTTTTGTGGCATATGGACACTATGGATAGTATTTTGACATCGCAAGAATCGCAATGGTATGTTCCGTTCATGAAATGAAAAACAAAATTTTGTAGGTTAAATAGTATCTATGAATAGTATTGGTGAACAGTAATTGGCAGGTTTTTCGAAGAGCTGGTCGTAGCGTACAGAGGAGTATTTTGAACGTGTATATCTTCTTCGGAACGACTTTTCATCATCCATGTAGGCACTGGGTGCCCAGGGGTAAAATAATATGATATTTAATATTAATAATGTTTATAATTGTATGAATGTATATCATAATAATAATTTAAATTGTAGAAAAGTCTCATTGATGGGGAATGGGCATGATTGTACAATTAGAAGTGTTAGTATCTGTCTTTTAAAATATATATATATATAGTTATAAGTGTAATATCATCATCGTCGACCTACAGTGCTATATTAGGTATTCTAAAATATCTATACAGTATTGTATGTCCCATGTTTGTATATATCTATTTATATGGTAGGTACGCTTGTATATACATATGTAATTATGTCCATGTGATTGAATGATTGAGCAGATATTGCACTTGATGTTTTGCAATACTGTTCGGATGGACATGTGTGTCTATGTTAGTGTGTTATAATTATTGTGCCGTAGTAAGATAATGAGTATAGTTTGACTTGTGATGACATGTTGGGATAGCGTATAATGATGCAATATATGATAACCGATTAAAATATATTTTTGTGTCTTATCTTGATTGTGTTATGGTATTTTTATATGCCAGAATGGAATATGTTTTCATGATTTAGTACTGTTAGCCTTACGATAAATTCATGCGTATAAAGTCTTTTTAGAAGATAAGGGCTAATAAATGTGTTTCGTAGGTAATTATATTGCCTATTATGAAATTATTAACGCGCCTTTTGATTAATGTAGGTAAAATCATCATTTTGTCATGATTAAGTCAACTAAGAATAAATTTGTGTGGATAACTGGTATAATTAGGATAATTATGGATTGGTAGTTTTTCCGTTACACTAGTAAAACTACTCAGAATAGAGTAGTATCATTATAATAAGACTGTGGTACTCTTCGGGATATGTTGAACCCACAGTAACTCCGGATTGATAATAAGATTGTGGTGCTCTTCGGGATATATTGAACCCATAGTAATTGAGAAATGATAATAAAAACTATAGTGCCCGAGTGGTATGTTGAACCTATGGTAGGAAGTAGCTGTTCTCTATGGCGTTCTTGGGTACGTGCAAGCCATGTGGGCGAATGACCATTATATACATATATTGAAGTGTACGGTGGATACCATGACCACGATTCATAATTTACTTAATTATGACCGATCTATAAGGAAATGAATTTGTGTGCCTACTAGATTCAAACTGCATTGTAGAATACCTCTATCTGCTAAAAGTTGCTTGTGTTTGTATGAATAGCGATAAGGTAGTAACACGCTGTGTTTCATTTGGTATTGGGTTGTCATGGTTTTCTTGTGCAGGTAGGGTAGCTTATATGTATAAGCGAACCCTTGCCGAATTTTTATAAGAAATACTATTCATACAGCCAATTGTGACCTCCCTTTGTATTCTGGTTTTCATATGTAGAGGAGGATCCATGATTATCTTTAATTGCAGTCACAATCGGATTTTGTTATAATTGTGAATTGCGGAAATGGTTGAAGTTCAATTACACCTTGACAAGTTCCAATTTTTTAAAAGAGAACTTAACCTTGTAGAAAAAGAGAGCTAGCATCAGCTTGAAAAAGGGGAATTATGATTTAAATAAAATAATAGGTTAGGCAATATATAGGCCACCTTATTTTAAGTATATAGAATCATGTCTAACTCATCGGTATGCTTGTGAAACAAAAAGAATATGTGTGAGTCCATAATAGATTAAAGATCATGTGAGATACTTGAGGATATTATAATTGAGATATAATAGTAAGACTATGGTACCCTGAGAGGTAGGTTGAATCCACAGCTATCCTCTAAATGGCATTGCGGGCTAAATTAACAGCTATAGTTCATGATGTCTCTAAGTATGAACGATCACCTGTAAATGCTAATAATTACTAACACTAACTTTTCGAGAGTGAAAAGAATATAGAGAAGAAGTGTTATCGTTCTTATTAATATCCTTGCTTGTATATATTTAGATGTTTGAGATATTTCTGTCTTAAGTGGATATTGATTGTGTGCTTAGGATAGTATGGTCATTATAGACCAAGTGTATGGTTGAAATGGTATGGTTATACTGATTTTCGATCAGCTCCTCCTTATGTGGCTGAGACATTTAGTTGATATCTATACGTATATCAATGTATTGATTTTATATGATCATGTAGGTATTTATGATAAGAATAGAAAAAGAAATTAAACGAGTATATGTGAGGAGGTTATTCATTTAGAATGTATATTGTTTGAATCTGTATAATTTGTGGTGTGGTATGTTATGAGGAGTATTACTCTGATTGAGACTGTTTATACAGAATTCATAACTAAGATAGTACTTAGAGTTCTGGATGATATGACATGATATCTTGTGTACATTATTGAACATAGGCTTGTCTGTACATGTACATTAATATATTAATATGCATTGAACTATGTGTGTGGGATTATATGAAATGGCCAAGATAAGTAAAGATTCAGGTAACACGCTCCTTCCTTTATTTAAGTATTGTATTATTTTACTGATTAATGTGATGTGCTCACCCCTTTATGGGATTATTATTTTCAGGTAATTATGATACAGTTATAGCAGTTTCGGAGAGTGCAGTCGAGGCAATGATTTCCTGGTGGGGCATAATATATTTGAAGTTTAATCTATTGTTATGTAATTTTCTTTCTGTGTACTCTGAAATATTATTTTTATTAAAATGCATAACAATTCTTTAAAGAAAAAAATAATAATAATACTATTTTAGTTGTTACTATTTATGTGGGTACTTTCCATAAACTTTTTGAACAAATGAAAACTTCGCTTCATTATAAGAAAGCGTTGATTTTTACCTTTTCGACAATTTCAATGCACTATATGCCACATGAATAGAAATGAAAGGAAATGGGTGTTACACATCAAGAAAGTTCTTGTGGCGTCAAAACCTTCCAAAATACTTAATTCTTAAACTTTCCTTGAAACTCTGCTTCGGTGACGATTCGTTCCTTTCGAGGTTCATATCACTTGCAAATCTTTATCTTGAAAATCCATTTGCAACCAATAGAAACTATTCATTCTAATGGATATACAAGTGTCTGAACTTGATTGGTGTATCTGGACTAAATTTCAAACTTCATTGCCTCTAGCCATTTTCCTAAATCTCTATCCAAGATAACTTCCTCATAGTTTCTAGAGTCATCACTATGATCAATTTCTTCTACTAAGTACGAGTTATATTCATGCTCATAAAGAAACCCATATTGTTCTGGATGTTTCGATACTCTAGAAAATCTCCAAACTAAAATCGATACTAAAGTTTGTTGACTAGACGATCTAGCTATAATAATGTTAGTTTGAGGTACTAAGGACTCTTCCTCAAGATCAATATTTCTACCTGCACTACCTTCTTTTAATAACTTATTCTCTAACAAATGTGCATTCTTACTGATCGATATTCTTTTATTAAAAGAAAAGTAGAAATAATATCCCAAACTATCTTTTCGATATCTAATAAATTGGCCCTTCTCTGATTTTTGCTTGAACTTATCAATGTTAACTAGTTTAATATAAGTTGGGCAACCTCAAATTCTCATATAATTAAGATTGGGTTTCTTACCACTCCATATCTCATATGAAATTTTTTGGACTAATTTTGATGAAACTTTGTTTAGGATATGCATAGTAGTTTGAAGGGTATAACCCCATAAATACAACAACAAATATGTGAAGTTCAGAATTGATCGCATTATATCTAATAGGGTATGATTTCTCTTTTCTACTATACCCTTAAGTTATGATAATATGGAGGAGTTAAGTGGAAAACTATTCTGATTTCTATCAAGAATTCTTGAAATTCAGTACTCAAGTATTCACCTCTATGATCTGATCACAAAGATTTAATACACTTTCCTATTTGTTTTTCTATTTCATTTTTGAATTCCTTGAACTTTTCAAAAGATTTATATTTGTATTTTATCAAATACACATATCTATATCTAACATATCATTAATAAGAGTAATGAAGTAGTCAAACCCTTTTCGAGTTTGTTTACTAAACAGTCTACACACATCTGTATGTCTGAGTTTCAATAGTTCACTTGTTCTATCCCCTTTACTTTTAAAAGGCGATTTGGTCATTTTACCTTGAAGATATGATTTACAGATCATATAGAGTTTCAAACCTAATGGGCCTAAAATCTCACTTTCTCCAAGCTGAATCATACATTTTTCTTTGACTTAATTTATGATGCCGCAAAACTTTAAAGTCTATCTAATTTTGAGCTCTTTTCTTGACAATGGATTTAATAGAACCTGTACTACACAGTTGAAATATATACAAACCATTTATATTTACTGTTCTGCCAACTAATATATTTCTCAAATATATTAAACATTCATTCCCATTAAATTATATAGTGTAACTAGATTTACATAATACAGAAACAAAAATGATGTTTTTGCTGGGCTTAGCAAAATACAACACAGATTCCAAACTCAAAATGTGTCTAGTCGCCAGTCTAAGAATAATCTCCTAACCTTTATAGCAACAATTGCTCCATTAGCCATCCTTAATACTATCTCATTTTTCTACAATATAAAACTATATTGCATTGCTTGTAAAAAGACACATACATGAGTAATAGTTGTTGAATCAACTATCCCGAATTGATTATCTAAAATAACATTTATTTCATAATCAATTATATAACAACTATACATACCTAACTCAGTCTTCTTAAGACTCTTCAAGTATTGAGGACAATTATTCTTCCAATGGCCAAGTTTCCCATAATGGAAATAATTTCCTTTGTTCTTGGTTTTCTTTATTTTAGATTGGACTTTCTTAAAGTCCTTTTTTTATGACCAACTTTTAGCCCCTTCTTGGCAAGCTTTTTTGTCTTCTTACTAGTCCTACTAGTAGAAGTCATATGAACATACTCATGCTCTTTTCCTCTGCTCATATGCCCGTAAAATTCTTGAAGCCCATTGAGCAACTCGGGAATTTTTTTCAAATTATAATTAGTTATAAACAAATTATAACTAGAAGGGAGAGACTAGATAATCAAATTTACCTTGATGCAGTTAGGCATGACCACACTATATGCATCCAATTGACTTAATTGATTTATCATTTTGATGACATGGTCATCTGAAGGCATTCCCTACCTGAGCCTTATACTAAAGAGGGAAGCACAAAACTCATATTCTTTCACCCGAGAATTATCACCATACAGTTATTGTAAGGTGGGAAGTGTTGATTAAATAAATTTAAGTGTTTAACTCAAACTTTCAAAGATTCAACAAAAAACTAAGTGAAAATACAAGTAGATAGAAGATATAGCAAGAGAGAAAAAGAATAGCTTTTTTATTTTATAATCCAATATTTACACATGATGGGTTTATATATACAACATCTTAACGGTTAGGTACAAGCTTACTTTACTTTTCCAACAACTAGGTACAACATATAACAACACATCTTTCAAATTCAAAAAATTAGTTGTTATGTTTGTCTTTTAGTGACTAACAAAAACTAGTTGTTATTTTGTCCTTTAGTGACTAGTTTTTAAAACACTTGAAATGGGCTTCAGGTTTGATGTGGACATCCATAAATTAACCGAAGAGTTATTTGGGCTTTTCTTCATTCTTTGAATCTTCAATCTCAATCTCTTCATCTTCAACACTCTCCCTCAAGTTGAACTTGTATTAATTGAACAAGTTCAACTTGGAACTCACCTTGTGATACAAATCTCGAAAGGAACGAATCGTCACGAAAGCAGAGTTTCAAGGAAAGTCTAAGAATTCAGTATTTCGGAAGGTTTCAACGCCACAAGAACTTTGTTGATGGAACAACAAAGAATTCTTGATAAGTCTAGGTAGAACGCCACAAGCGAGCTTGATAAGTTCTAAGTTGTAAAAAAGAACAACGAAGAAAAAATAATTCTTCACAATTTTTTTTTTGTCCAGAAAAACTTCCTTCCTTCAAAAAAAAAAGAAGACTATTTATAATAGTCTCAAATCAATCCTAGTATAATTAGAATAAAAAGTTTCCTAAGCTAATAAAGAGTAATTTAGGAAAATATATAAAAGTTTACAAAATTAAGAAATCTAATAATTAATACATAAAGTATAAATTTGGCTAAGATTTGATCTTGCACTCCATTGCTTGCATCCTTCCTTATTTGTCTTTAGAATATCCAGATTTATATGATTTATTGAGATCTTTTTAATTAATGCACTTTGACTAAATCTCACAGCTAAGGAAGCTTCTTTTGAACATATCCTACAAAATAAAATTAGTCAATTATTAGATAACTCAATTAATAAAGATAATTAAAATAAATTAAGCTAATTAACTTCCTAAATAATAGCTAAATTTTTTAATTAATTATTTAAAACATGCATAAATAATAGTAATAAGCTGCAAGACTCCCTCAATGTCGTTGTGCGCCCCATTTTCACACAAAAACTTTTGAATGTGCGTAAAGATGACTGTTTTAAGTTTTTTTACACGACTTCTTGTTATAGGTCCACTAGGCCACTCCAATGGTTCCATTGACTCATGATTAGATATTTTGACCTTTTTGACATCGAAGACTTCTAATTGACTTTCATTTGCTCCTTGATTTGCATCATTCCTTCCCTCCTCGAAAGGATTCGTCCACGAATCATCATCACTTATATCAAAAGGAGAAAAGTCAGAAACATTAAATGTAGCACTAACACTATACTTACCTTGAAAATCAAGTTTATATGCATTGTCATTAAGACGTTCAATCACTTGAAATGTTCCATCTCCACGTGGATGCAACTTGCTTCTCCTTTGCTCTGGAAAACGTTCTTTACGCATATGTACCCACACCCAATCTCCAGGTTCAAAGACCATTTGTTTTCGACCTTTATAAACTTGTCTTGCTCTTTGCTCATTTTATTTTTCAATGCTCAAACGAACTTTCTCGTGGAGTTTCTTCACGTAATTTGCTTTCTGTTCACAATTAAGACTCTTTGACACTTTTAAAGGCAAAGGTAATAAATCCAAAGGAGTTAGTGGGTTAAAACCATAAACAATCTCAAATGGTAAATGAGAAGTAGAAGAATGAATATCTCGATTATAAGCAAATTCAGCATGAGATAAGAGATCTTCCCAATTTTTAAGATTCTTTTGAATAAGTGAATGTAAAAGCTGTGATAAAGTGCGATTCACCACTTCAGTTTGTCCATCTGTTTGTGGATGGCAAGTCGCTGAAAATAGCAATTTTGTTTCCAACTTTGACCACAATGTTTTCCAAAAATAACTAAGGAACTTAGCATCACAATTAGACACTATACTTTTCGAAACACCATATAAACGTACTATCTCTTTCAAAAAAAAGATCAGGCACATGAGTGGCATCATCTGATTTGCGACATGGAATAAAGTGTGCCATCTTTGAAAATCTGTCAACCATAACAAAAATAGAATCCCTACCCCCTCTAGACCTAGGCAAACCTAAAACAAAATCTATGAAAATATCTACCCATGGTTTACTAGGTATAGGCAAAGGGGTATACAAACCATGTGGCAAGACTCTAGACTTAGCTTGCTTACAAATGATGCATCTATCACAAATCCTCTCAACATCTCTACGCATATGAGGCCAAAAGAAATGCTCACTAAATATGTCTAAAGCCTTTTGAATACCAAAATGCTCCATCAATCCTCCATCATGTGACTCTCTAACAAGCAACTCCCCAAGTGAGCTATGTGGAATGCACACACATTTCTCCTTAAAAAGATAACCATCATGTCTAAAAAACTTATCAAATGCAGCATGTTTACATGCATCATATACAATGGCAAAATCATTATCTGTATGATACAATTCCTTTATAAACTCAAAACCAAGCAATTTAGAGTTTAAGGAAGTAAGAAACGCGTACCTCCTCGAAAATGCATCAGCAACTATATTTTCCTTACCTTGCTTGTATCGAATTACATAAGGAAATGTCTCAAGGAATTCAGCCCATTTGGCATGTCTTCGAATCAGCTTGTTTTGTCCTTTCAAATGTTTTAGAGACTCATGATCTGTATGAATTATAAACTCTTTAGACCATAGATAGTGTTGCCACGTCTTTAAGGCTCTGATAAGTGCATACATCTCCTTGTCATATGTGGGGTACTTCAAGGCGGCTCCGTTCAACTTTTCAGAGAAGTATGCTATAGTTTTCTTCTCTTGCATTAAAACAGCTCAAATTCCTACACCAGAAGCATCACATTCAATTTCAAATGTCTTGAAAAAATCTGGAAGTGATAGTATAGGTGCAGAAATTAACTTATCTTTAAGACAAAGAAATGACTTATCTTGTGCTTCTCCCCACATGAATGCCATGTTTTTCTTGATAACCTCAGTGAGAGGTGCTGCAATGGTGCTGAAATCTTTAATGAAACGATGATAGAAACTTGCCAAATCATGGAAACTCCTAACTTCAGTTATGCTTTTGGGAGTAGGCCAATCTCGTATCGCTTTTATCTTTTCCTCATCAACTTGCAATCCTTTTGAGCTCACTACAAAACCAAGAAAACCAATGCTATCCGTGCAAAATGTGCACTTTTTAAGATTAGCATAAAGCTTCTCTTTGCGCAAAGTATCTAAAATGCAATGCAAATATTGAATATGATCATTTAGACACTTGCTGTAAATCAAAATATCATCGAAGTAAACAACAACAAATTTACCAATGAAAGCTTGTAATACATAATTCATTAAAAGCATGAATGTACTCGGTGCATTCGTAAGACCAAAAGATATAACTAACCACTCATACAATCCAAATTTAGTCTTAAATGCAGTTTTCTATTCATCTACCTCTCCCATCTTAATTTGACGATAACCACTTTTCAAATCAATTTTAGAGAATATAAATGCACCATGCAACTCGTCTAGCATATCATCTAACCTAGGAATAGGGTGACGATACTTAACTGTGATATTGTTAATAGCACAACAATCTACGTACATTCTCCATGATCCATCTTTTTTAGGTATAAGAAGAACAGGAACAGCACATGGACTCATGCTCTCTCGCACGTACCCTTTTGACATTAAGTCTTCCACTTGTCTTTGTATCTCTTTCGTTTCCTCTGGATTACACCTATAAGCAAGTCGATTAGGAATAGAAGCTCCAGGAATGAAATCAATATGATGCTCAATGCCTCGAATGGGTGGCAGTCCATTCGGAGTCTCCTCTGGAAAGATATCCTCAAATTCCTGGCAAAAGAAGTAATCAGAGAAGGAAGAGAAGGATCAAGCTCATTAGTGCTCAAACATACTTCTTTGTACAAGAGCACAAGGATTGATCGATGAGAATGAATAGCACTTCTCACATCACTCATGCTTGCAGAAAGACTCTTTTTTTTTTTTTTTTTTTTACTTCCCTCCGATTTTTCTCCACTTTTCTTTTCACTCATGCTCTCAAATTTCGTTTTTTTTTTTTCCACACCCTGATTTTGTTTTTCTTTTGCTGCTTCTTGGCTCACTCTTTCTTTTTCACTCAACTCTATATCTCTTTTAATTCTTAATTGATCCTCATGCACAAGATGCGACGATAGGGGAATGAGAGTGTACTTCTTATGATTCATGACAAAAGAGTAATGGTTCTTATACCCATCATGTGTGACTCGCCTATCATACTGCCAAGGACGTCCTAACAACATATGACTAGCTTGCATAGGGACTACGTCACATAAAACTTCATCACAATACTTTCCTATAGCAAAGGACACTAAAACTTGCTTATCAACTCTAAGTTTGCCACAATCATTTAACCACTGTAATTTGTAAGGCTTAGGATAATCTAACAAGGAAAGGTCAAGTTTCTTGACCATAAGTGTGCTAGTCACATTAGTACAACTGCCACCATCAATAATAACATTACATAACTTGTTATTAATTAGACACCTAGTATGAAATATGTTCTCACGTTGCTTAGTCTCATCATCTTTGATTTGCACATTCAATGCCTTACGTGTCACTAGACATTCTCCTTTAAATTCATGTGGATCTTTAAGGTTGTCTTCATCACTTGTATCTTCAAGAGTTGACATTTCTGCATTCACGGCTTCATCATCATCTTTATCAGATTCTGGCATGATCATTAGAGTCCTTCTATTTAGGCATTGAGAAGCAACATGTCCTACACCAGAACACTTAAAGCATTTAACATTATAAGGCTTAGAAGAATTAGAATTGGTACCTTTTTCTTTGCTTCTCTCAGTCTCCTTAGGGTTAGAACTCTCCGTCTTGCTTTTTAAATCAGATTTTATGTTTTGCTTGTTCCCATCAGATTTCTAAGATTTTAAATTCAAACTAGATCCATAAGTGGATTTGGAAAGCTTCTTTTGTTTCAATTGCATCTCTACCTTCATTGCCATGTGAACCATGTCCTCAATATCAACATAATGTTGTAATTCAACAATATTAGCAATCTCATGATTCAATCCTTGTAAGAACCTAGCCATGGTAGCCTCACGATCCTCCTCAAGATTTGCTCAAATCATTGCGATCTCCATTTCTTTGTAGTAGTCTTCCACAGATTTGGATCCTTAAGTCAATCTCTGCAAGCGTTGATGTAGTTCCCTATAGTAATGGTTAGGAATGAAACGTTTTCTCAAGATCACTTTCATCTCCTCCCATGTATTAACAGGTGGTTCTTTATTTCGTCGCCTACTCAAAATAAGTTGATCCCACCAAATTAAGGCATAGTCAGTGAATTCTATGGCAGTAAGACGTATCTTTTTCTTGTTTGAGTAATTGTGACAAGCGAAAACCATCTCAACTTTGCGTTCCCATTCAAGGTATGAATCAGGGTCAACCTTACCTTGAAAAGATGAAATTCTCATCTTAATACTTCCAATGTTACGATCCACATAATCATATCTCCCTTGGTTCTCCCTTAGCGCTTCAGATGTTGCATCATCAAAATCGTGATTTTTACTTTCGTATTGTATTCCAGTTTGTCTTCTTCCTTATCCATTAGTATTGTGTGTTCCGGTCGACAATTGTTCTATGGTTCTCTGCATATTGTCCATGGTGGCATTATTTTTCTCCAAAGTAGCTTGCGTCTTCTCCAGCAAATCACGGTAATCATTTCATTACACGTTCAAATCTCAAAACATGTCTTTGTAATGCATCAAATTTAAAGGCATCGACATATTTTGGTTGGTCATCAGTGGTCTTGTCTCTGTGTGCCATGGTGTTTTAGATTTGAAAAGGAAGATTGGAATAGCAAAATAGGTCTCACAATGCTCTCTTTCTTTTCTTGTCACTCAACAATATACTCATAGCTCTCGTGTTTCACTCTTAATATGGCTTTTATAAGGGATGCTCACTCTCTTTGCCTTTTTCTACTCAATTTCTCTTCGTATGCTCTTAATTAAACTCTCAAACAAATTAAAGCTATTTGCGTTGTTCAACTAAAGACAAATTAAGAAAATTTTCAATCTCAATGGTAAGAACAAAAGAAGGAAAGCTTATAGATTTAGGTGGCTTAGAAGGCGGTCAATTTAGGAAGTGGTAAGAAAAGTTTTTGGTAAGTTTAGGTATTGGCCAGATTGGTTAGGTTTTGATATGATAAAATTGGTATAATTAGGAGTGAAAAGAATTGGTAAGGTAGTTGGATTTATGTGATTTTAGCTGAAAATGTAATTTTGGAAAAGGCTGAAAATTGTAAATGTTCTAATTTAGTTGCCAAAAATTGTAGGAAATTTGGTCCAAATTTGGTAGCTTTTGGTTCCCAATTATTGACATAATATTTTGGTCTTAATTGGCATTTAAAGATATTTTCCTTTCCTGCAATTTGCCTTCTTTTTTTATTTTTGTTTTTTTTATTCTTTTTTCTTCTTTTTCTTAAAAATAAATATGGAACCAATAAGGCAACTAGGACAAACAAGAAATATTGCTTAGGGTGCACGTGGCCAGTTTAGAAGTTACGAACCAAGGATGATGGTCACGGCCAAGGTGGTTTGGTGGCTGGTTGGTTCAGTTTTGAGGTTAAAAGATGAAAATTAAAGATGGAACAAATAGAAAATAGAAGAAGAAGAGAGAAAAATAATAAAAATAAAATAAAAAAATAAAACAAACATTAATTCTAGAGCCTTGCTCTGATACCAAATGATACGAACATCGAAAGGAACGAATCATCACAGAAGCTGAGTTTCAAGGAAAGTCTAAGAATTAAGTATTTCGGAAGGTTTCGACGCCACAAGAACTTTGTTGATGGAACAACAAAGAATTCTTGATAAGCTTAGGTAGAACACCACAGGCGAGCTTGATAAGTTCTAAGTTGTAAAAAAGAACAATGAAGAGAAAATAATTCCTAACAATTTTTTTTTTTTTTTGTCCAGAAAAACTTCCTTCCTTCGAAAAAAAAAACTATTTATAATAGTCTTAAATCAATCCTAGTATAATTAGAATAAAAAGTTTCCTAAACTAATAAAGAGTAATTTAGGAAAATACATAAAAGTTTACAGAATTAAGAAAACTAATAATTAATACATAAAGTATAAATTTGGCGAAGATTTGATCTTGCACTTCATTGCTTGCATCCTTCCTTACTTGTCTTTAGAATATCCAAATTTGTATGATTTATTGAGATCTTCTTAATTAATGCACTTTGACTAAATCTCACAGCTAAGGAAGTTTCTTTTGAACATATCCTATAAAATAAAATTAGTCAATTATTAGATAACTCAATTAATAAAGACAATTAAAATAAATTAAACTAATTAACTTCCTAAATAATAGCTAACTTTTTTAATTAATTATTTAAAACATGTATAAATAACAGTAATAAGTTGTGAGACTCCCTCAATGTCGCTGCGCGCCCCATTTTCACACAAAAATTTTTGAATGTGTGTAAAGATGACTGTTTTAAGTTTTTTTGCATGACTCCTTGTTATAGATCCACTAAGCCACTCTAATGGTTCCATTGACTCATGATTAGATATTTTGACCTTGTTGATATCGAAGACTTCTAATTAACTTTCATTTGCTCCTTGATTTACATCACCTTAAGAAGTTGTTGTTGAGTACATGGTTTGGTGAATATATCTGCAAATTGATCTTCACTCATCACATAAGGCATGTTGATCACTTTGCTCAAATACTTTTCTCTTGTGAAGTGGCAATCAACTTCAATGTGCTTGGTCCTTTCATGGAATGCAGGATTAGATGCAATGGGTGTTGCCACATTGTTATCACAATACATATCCATAGGTGTTTCAACTGAGAAGCCTAAGTCTTTCACTAATGATTTTATCCAAACCAATTCACTAGTAGTAGATGTCATAGCTCTATACTTAGCTTCTACACTCGATCTTGCAACCACAGTTTGCTTCTTGCTTTTCCAAGTCACCAAATTACCTCCCATGAATGTACAATAACTAGTGGTAGATCATCAATCCTTGAAGTTACCAGCCCAATCCGCATTTGTGTAGGCACATATCTTATGGTGACCATTTCCTCTCATTAAGATTCCTTGCCCTGGTGCTCTTTTTAAGTATCTCAGAATTCTATTCACCATTTCCATGTGTATATTCTTTGGGCATGACATGTGTTGACTTACCTGTTGTATAGAAAAAACAATGTCACGTCGTGTGATAGTTAAATAAATAAGCTTACCTACAAGTCTTTGATAAAATTTGATGTCCTTGTATGGTTCCTTTTTGTCATGCTCTTTTTCATACTTCTTATTCTCTTTCTTCCTTATTGATGCCTCCACAGGTGTTACGGCTGGCTTTGCTCCATGTTTTCCTGTCTCACTTAACAAATCATGAACATACTTTCTTTGGGATAGAAATAACCCTTCATTGGAATAGGCTATTTCTATACCTAGAAAATATCGTAAATTTCCCAAATCCTTAACATCAAATGTACACTTCAAATATGCTTTAATATTCTTAATGCCATTTATGTCACTACCGGTGATGATAATATCATTCACATAAATAAGAACAATGGTATATCCCTCACTTAGTGCTTAATGAACAAGGAGTGATCAGCGTCACTTACTTTAAAATTTTGAGAACACAATGCATTATGCAATTTATTATACCATGCTCTTGGTGATTGCTTTAATCCATATATGGCTTTCTTCAATTTGCAAACATGTGTATTATGAACCATAACATCGTACTCTTGAGGTAGACTCATATAAACTTTTTCCTTTAACTCTCCTTGCAAAAAAACATTCTTTACATCCATTTGATGTAAATTCCAGTCATAATTAGCCGTTAAGGAGAGAAATACCTTAATGGTGTTCATTTTTGCAACCGGTGCAAAAGTTTCTGTATATTTTAAGCCATAGGTTTGGGTAAAGTCTTTGGCCACTAACCTAACCTTATGTTTGTTCAAGGTTCCATCACTATTTAACTTAGTCTTATACACCCATTTGCATCCTACAAACTACTTTCCCAAAGGTAAAGGAACTAATTCCCATGTGCTATTTTTAACTAAAGCATCTAATTCCTCCTTCATAGCTTGTCTCCAAATTAGTGATTCCCTAGCTTCCTCAAAATTATTAGGATCTTTAATAGCATCTACCTTAATTAAAAAGGATCTAAACTCTCATTTACATTTCTAAAGTGTAATAGTGGTCAAGAGGGTGTGCGATTAATTTATTACCATGGAAAAACACTCTATTCTTCATCCATTCCGATGAAGATTGCCGAAGTCTTTGAGATCTCCTAAGTGGGGGATTTTGGTCTTGTGTAGGTATAACATACTCCCCCTCGCTTCGTGTACTAATAGATGGTGACTCTATTTGAACATTTGAATGTTCATCCCTAGGTGTTTCATCTTGATTTTCCACCTCTCTAATTCTATGAGATGACAAAGGTAAATCTTCTTTTACTTCACTAGGTGAATGTGCATATCAACTTTCTTTACTATTTTCATTTTCATTGGACTCTTCATCTTGTAATTCTACGTTATTACTATTCAAGTCTTAGTTTTGGTTATCAACATTGTCCCTAGATGATAGTACATACTTGTGTATTATGGCTAAAGGAAATGGATCCTCTACTACACCTTTTTCATTACTGGTCCTATCAAAATATGAGTCATTTTCTATGAAAGTAACATTTCTAGAGATATACTTGTCCTTAGTTAAGAGATTATAGTATTTATAACCCTTAGTATCTACACAATAACCTAAAAAGATGCATTTAATGCTCCTTTCACTTAATTTATCTCTTGAATGACTTGGAATATGTACATAGCATATACATCCAAAAATTCTAAGATAAGACAAATCCGGTTGTGTACTATAGGCAATCTCGATGGGTGTCTTTCCTTTCAAGACCATAGATGGAGTTCTATTAATAAGATGTGTGGCCGTGAGAATGGCTTCCCCCCAAAACTCTTTAGGCACATTGTGATAGAACATCATAGTTCTTGCGACCTCTAAAATATGTCTATTTTTACGTTCAGCCACACTATTTTGTTTCGGAGTGTAAGGACAAGTGATTTGGTGAACACTTCCTTTACTTACTAAAAACTCCTTAAACAAGTTGCTCACATACTCTCCTCCATTATCAATTCTAAACACTTTAACCTTTTTATCAAATTGATTTTCAGTCAATATTACAAACTCTCTAAAATATTCAAAAGTCTCTTATTTCTTTTTAATTAGATAAATCCATATATACCTAGATTTGTGATTTATAAAAGTTACAAAATATTTGAAGCTTTTATGAGATAGAGTAGGAGAAGTCCATAAATTAGAATGTACCAAGATAAATAAATCATTATATTCATGATGAGATTATACAAAAGGTATCTTAGCTTGTTTTCCTAAGTTACAAGAACTACAATCTTTGATTTCATCAAACTTTAAATTAAGAACTAATTTTTGCAAAATATGACTAGAAGGATGCCCTAATCTAGCATGCCAAAGTTCTTGGACTTTGTTGCTATCTACTTTAAAAGCCTTACTTGAATCTTCCAAAACATAAAATCTATTTTTCTCTCTTCCCTCACCAATTAGTTGACGGGTCTTGATGTCCTGAAAAGTTACTTTATTAGGTTCAAATATGACATAACAATCTAAATCTTTAGTAATTTTACTTACGGACAGCAAATTTGAAGAGAAGCATGGCATATAAAGACTTTTAGTATGCTTAGACAAAATGTTCAACTGTCTTAAGCCACTAATTGGTATATCTTTGCCATTAACTATACTCACCCATTTATCATTTCCTATAATCTCAATTTTAGAAGCTAAATTTTTACTTCTAAACATGTAATTTGTAACACCCGAGTCTATAAACCAAGGATCAATATTTAAAGATAAATTAGAGATCAAACCTTGAGAGGTGCTTAACCTTTGAGATTGAAGAAACTTTGTAAATTGCTCAATGAGGTTTGTGGACAAGTCTATCTCTGATGCGTGTTGTAATTCTTGTGAAACTTTAGCTTTATTCTCCTTCCTCAAGTGAGGATGAAGCTCAAAACACCTATCCTTGTTATACCCAAACTTTCCACAATGATCACAAAACCTACAATTTCTTTTGATGTGTCCTAGCCTTCCACATCTTTCACACTTCATGGTTTTGCTCTCTTTCAACCCTTGAGTTACTATTGCTTCTTCTTTTGCTTGCACAAATGCACATTTCTCAGTTTTGGGCCCATCTCTATCAAATACTTCTTGATATGAATCAAAGAACCAAACCCATAAACACTTTAACTCATCAAACCCAACTATATTTGAACACTAAAACCCAATTTGGTCAAACACTCAATTTTCCTTTAACCCATTCAGCCCAAGCCCCATTTAAAGACCCAAATTATTCCCTTGGTTTAACCATGATCACTTGGGCCAATGATATCTCACTTGCTTGATTGCCACATCACTTACATGAAGCAAATCAAGAAAATATCCATTTGGAGGGAAAAATGGAAAATTGGTAAGTTTAAGGAAATTCAAGTTAATTAGTATTTTATTTTATTAGTTTATCTCTTTTATGTCACTTTAGAAGTTCCAGCAAGCAAGCTCAAATCATTTGCAAGGTCCAAGAATGCATTTATGGAGGATAAGAGGTTGACTACAAAAGTTGCAGTATTAGGCCAAGACAATTTTTGCACCAACAAAGCATTTGTGTCCATTTTCCATTTTGAGATTGTCTTATATGTTAAGTAATTGTCATTGCTTTTTGATCTTGGAAAATGTACTAGTGTTATTTTATTTTGTATTAGACTTTTTAAAAGGGTCTCCAATGCTTTGTAAGGGAAGTTTTTCTGCTGGAAAAGTAAAAATTGAACATTGAACTTGTTCTTCAAGCTTAGACAAACCTTTACCCTAAATTTTCTTGTTGCTGGAATTTAGGTGGTGGTTTCCTTGGTTGGTGGCTTTGCCTTTATGCCTTGGATCAATCTTAGTTATTTCGATTCTTTTCTCTTCATTTGATTCACACTTTACTCACCTACTAGCATTGCTGGAATTCGCCAAGGATCCACATCACTTCTCTAGCCATCAATTCCTTATCCACAATATTCACCACATCATCATATGGTGGCATCTCCTTATTCCTTAAAATTTGATTTCTAAGGTCTCCAAAACTAGGCCCCAATCCTGCCAAAAGGAAACAAATAAGATCTTCATTGGCCCTTTTCTCCAATTCTTCCTCATTGATGGTAATCGGCCTTAAATATTCCAATTCATCCCATACTTCCTTGATTTTATTGGAGTAGGAAAGGAAATCACTCCCATTCATCTTGGCATTTGTGATATTTCCCTTAACTCATAGACTTTCAAGAGATTTTCTTGATTCCCGAACCTTTTAACAATTGCATTCCAAAGGTCTTTGGCGGTTTTGGCTTTATTAAAGGCACCAACGAAGGATTGATTAATGGAGTTGATAATCCAAGTGATGACGAGATTATCAACATATTTCCATTCGGCGTATTCTTTATCTCCCACCTTAGGTTGATTAATTTCTCCATCAATAAATCCAAGAACTCTCATGCCCAATAAGGCCCTTGTAGCATTTGTCACCCATGTAGAATAATTCCTTCCATTGAGGGGGAAGGTAGTAAGCTTGGTGGTGATTTTGTAGTCGGAATCAACATTGAAAAAACTCTCTCCCTTGGTGGAACTACTTCCATCTTGTGCTGCCATTCCAATTTTATTAACTTGGCCTTGCACAATAGAGATTGAACACATAACCAAGAGAGAGGAAAAAAGAGAAAGATGCTGAAAAAGAACTTCCTTATATGTGGCCAAGCTCTGGTATCATGTTGATTAAATAAATTTAAGTGTTTAGCTTAAGATTTCAAAGATTCAACAAAAAACCAAGTGAAAATACAAGTAGATAGAGGATATAGCAAGAGAGAAAAAGAATAGCTTTTTTATTCTATAATCCAATATTTACACATGATGGATTTATATATACAACATCCTAACGGCTAGGTACAAGTTTACTTTACTTTTCCAACAACTAGGTACAACATATAACAACACATCTTTCAAATTCAAAAAACTAATTGTTATGTTTGTCTTTTAGTGACTAACAAAAATTAGTTGTTATTTTGCCTTTTAGTGACTAGCTTTTAAAAAACTTGAAATGGGCTTCGAGCTTGATGTGGACATCCATAAATTAACCAAAGAGTTATTTTGGCTTTTCTTCATTCTTTGAATCTTCAATCTCAATCTCTTCATCTTCAACAGGAAGAATATCATAGGCACAATAAAATCTTTTATGTTGAGTTTGAAGTTCTCTGTTCATGGACGCCAACATGTATTTCCTAATTCTTCGATTATTATCGTGCTATCTCTCATATGCTTTAGTATCAGCTCGTGAAACATCACTGTCAATCTTAAATGGAAGGGAAGCTTCCAAAACATAACCAAGCTTTTCAAAATCTAGATCAATTTTGAGATTTTTGAGCCAAGTCTTTAAAACTTTGTCCCGTTAGAACATTGTTGTCTAATATTTTCCAAAAAGAATTGTTTGATAATTTGTATGTATTATATCACAGGTATGATAGATTGCGATAAAAGAAAGCATTGGTTAGTGTCTTGTACATGTCCAAACAATTTGAATAATAACAATCAAACGTTTTGAAAGTTATATAACAATATATAACAATGCTAATCAAATTAGCTCCCGTTATTTAATTTAAATCCTACACTCTTTAAGTCAAGACTCAAAAAATTCGTTGGAGATTTTATATTTAGTGGGGAATCAACTTTTTATTAAAATTAATCAACCTCATATTTTACAATCTTAGTTAACTAATCTCAATAAGTAGGAAACCCTTTCTTATTACATCTTGTGTAAGATATGATTCATTTTCTTTATCCTAGTCTCAAACACCACACATTTTAGAATTTTGGCATCCTTAACCAGTTAAATTTGAACTATAGTGCTTTTTCAAAGTGTACCTCTTATTTGAACTTTATGTAATAGAAATCTTGATTTAAATAATAATATATACTCGAGAACTAGATAACTAAATTCTATAACATTAATACTGTACTCCTCACATTTTAAAATCTTGGAATGCAATATTAAGTTATAGAACTCATTGTTATCCTACCATGGGAAGCATCTATTCAATAATTTTAATAGGGAGTCAATTTATATCTTAGTCTCATGTGTATCATATACATATCTTAAATATGTAAATTAATATTTATTTATTCATCTCATAAATAAATATACACTAACCTTTAGTATGTATATCATATATACATATTTATATGTTTTATTCTTATTTAAATATTTTAATGTATGCTATATTAATAATTTTTTAATTATTAATGCACGTGTAACACTTTACACATTATAGGCACTATTTGTTGATTTGCTTGATTTTCGAAAAATTTTTGTTTCACAAGCAATTTTTGACATTTACTGTATTAGTTTTTGTAATTTTGTGGAAACTAGTTAAACTAATGATCACGTTATGCATCTTTTGTTGTTGAACTAACCTAATGTTTTGCTTTGATATGGTTATACATTTTTCTACATATGAATGTACATACCTACAAATATCGTATATAAGATCGTGCATGTCATCATTGTGTTCTATTTAAACAAACACAAATAAATGCATCTAATGCATAAATATATATTAAGAAAAATGCATAACACACATACATAACCAATAAGTATCATATCATGTATGAAATTCAATTTCCATACATAAGCAAAACATCATGCATGTGTATATGCATTTAAACATTTAAACACATGCATATGGTTAATTCCAACAACAATTAAAATATGTCATAACATATACTCATGCATACACATATGCATAATCCCATTACATATATATATAGACACACACACACATAATCCCATTACATACACACACACACACACACACATTATGTATCATGTGTTAACATTTGACACATACATGTGTTTAACTTAATTTAAATACATGAATCACCATGGAAACAATTTCCATTACCAACACATGTCATGGCCCACATATGGAAACATGAAATCAAACTCATTTTGATTCCAAAAGTACACTCACATACATATATATCTCATATACATGCATATGCATCATTCATGAAAATCAAATTTTCATAAATGTATATGTTCGGCCATGCACCATGGATTCCATATTCATGCATAAATTACATGATACATGCACATAAGTTGATGAAATCAAATTTCAACAACATGGAACCATGGGCCGATTATTCAAATCTTTGAAACATAATGCATATATCGACAAAATCAATATTTCATCAATGCATCACATAACCAAACATCATAATATCATTTACCATCATATATGCTTCCGCTATGGCCATTAATTCATCAAAAGGAATCCACACTTGGTGAACTAAAATCACATCCCATGTGACCATTCCACCATGCAACTCAAACTCATCCAACATGTTTTAATCAAATTAAAACATATAACAACATTCAAACCATATCATTATGTGTTCAAAACAGCAAGATGATGCATCCAAATGCATTTAATTGGCATGGTAAACCATTTCCCATGCATTCCTCCCATTTGGTAAAAAATCTCTCCTTTTGAATTCTTTTTGATTTTCAACCAAAATCACCTCACATATGGATTTAATTCTTCACTATGAATCATTAAAACACATGAGAATTGATTGAAAATAATTTCCAACCACAAATTCCCACCTTGGGCGAATGTTGCCCATATGCACATAATTTTGGTTTTTCACCAAAATCATCATACAACACACCCAACCAGCACATCCATGATCCAAATACATCATTATGCATCTTCTAAACCATTTAGAATAGATTGGAAACTCAAAATTCCAGCAAGGAAAGCATGGTGGCCAAACGGTGCATAATTGTGCAATTTTATTAGTTTTTCAAGCAATCAACCATGCATACCAATCTTAATATACTCTGATACCATTTGTTGGATTGAAATACTAATAACATGCATAAAATTAAAATATGTGTTCATTGAAATATTTTCACAAACACATGGTGGGCCCAAAATGTTGAAAATGCATTCAGACGCATTAGAACATCATATATATATATATATATATATACATATACACACACACATGCAAAATTGGCATTTTTGGATGAGTTAAGCATACTTACTTGATGGGATGTGATGGAAATTTCTTCAATTGCGTGAAAAACTCACAATTTACACCACCAAAGGAGGAGAAGAAGACTTGGCCAATTGCAAGCTTGGGAGGGAATGGGTTTAATGGGTTGCCTTGCTTTTTCAAAGTCAAAATTTAACTTATTTTGGTCAAGCATCACACATATATATACTTAAATAATTACTTATATCTTTCCAATTTTAGCCTTACTTTTTAATAAAGGTGTAAAGATGGCATAGATAAATTGGTAATTATTTAATTTTTTTTCACATATTTAAGTATTTGGACTTAAATACAAATATATGACTAACTTTTAACCAAAGTATAATTAAGTATATATATATATGGGCCAATGTGTAATTATTCCATAATAATACATTTTCATTTAAGTTCTTAGATAACCAATACTATCAATTTAACCATGTAATTTACTTTAAATTATATTTCCATGCAAATTCAAGGAAAAATTCTTTAAATACTGTAAAGAATTCATAAATATATAAAATGATTATATATATTTATTTCAGCCTAAATATTATTTCAAAGGTACTAACCTTTGTTCTTGATAATATTATTATTCCCAAATACTTCTCATTACTTTTGGTTATTAGTGTAACCATGTGTATTCATTATAGAATAGATGTGAACTTATTTCAAATATTTTAGGTTTATGGAACTCTTCAATTATTTAACGACTATGGTTAACATCTAACAATGTACCGTAATCTCTATTTTATAATGAAGTCAAACTTCATCAATGCATATCTCAATTTTACATACCGTATGGATAAAGTCCTTCTGTCGTTTAATTCCAATCGATTTAAGGTCCATGGTATGTCAAAACCCTTTACCGATAAAATTACAAATCATTGATATTTATGTGTTGAACTTGTCATTACGAACTCCTTTTTTTGACATTTGATCACTCTAGCTAGAGATTCACTTTTTCAGTTATTTATCGATATTCATCTGGGAATTTAAATTCG
>CP135549.1:4145092-4199092 GCA_032402905.1 Khaya senegalensis | reverse complement strand
TCTCCTAGGGCCTGGTACTCCAAATTATATAATGCCCTTAGTTGCCAAGCTTTCATTAAAAGTGAGGCTGATTCCTCTTTATTCACCAAACATTCTAAAGATGGAATAACGGTGATTCTCATTTATGTTGATGACATTATCATTACTGGTAGTGACCAAACGGGCATTAGTTGCATTAAATCATAT
Source organism: Khaya senegalensis (assembly GCA_032402905.1). Classification (NCBI taxonomy): domain Eukaryota; kingdom Viridiplantae; phylum Streptophyta; class Magnoliopsida; order Sapindales; family Meliaceae; genus Khaya; species Khaya senegalensis. Next base: position 4,198,906 of record CP135549.1, on the reverse strand, counting down.
CTTAAATCTATTTTTGACATTAAAGACTTGGGATACTTACGATATTTTCTAGGAATAGAAATTGCCCATTCCAAAAAGGGACTATTTCTATACCAAAGAAAGTATACACTTGATCTACTTGGTGAAACAGGTAAACTAGGTGCAAAGATAGCTTCAACGCCAATCGAAAGCACCTACATGCAAAAGGACAAAGAAGAAGACAAACAAAAGCAGCCCAAGCCATTTTAGAATGTCAAGCAATATCAACGAATTGTCAGTAAGTTAATTTATTTAATCATTACTAGACCTGACATTAGCTTTGCTGTGAATCAGGTCAATCAATTCATGCAACAACCAATGACCAACCACATGGACATGGTGAATCGGATCCTATGCTACCTTAAAGGAACACCAGGACAAGGTTTACACATGCAAAAGAATGGTCACCACGAGATCCTAGCGTATAGTGATGCAGATTGGGCTGGAAATGTTGATGATAGAAAATCAACAACAAGATATTGCACATTTGTTGGAGGAAAATTGGTAACCTGGAAGAGTAAGAAACAGAGTGTAGTAGTAAGGTCAAGTGCAGAAGCAGAGTATTGAGCTATGGCAAGTACAACATGTGAGCTGATTTGGTTCAAAGCTTTAGTTTAAGATTTGGGGTTCAAGACTGAGGCGCCAATGAAACTATTTTTTGACAACAAAGCAGCAATCTACATAGCATCCAATCCAGTATTCCATGAAAGGACAAAGCACATTGAGATAGATTGTCATTTTATTAGGGAGAAAGTTTATAATAAGATCATCTGCACCCCTTATGTTCAAAGTGAAGATCAACTAAGAGACTTGTTCACAAAGGCTCCCACTAAAAAACATATTGAGATGGCAATAAATAAGTTGAACTTAAGTAACATCTTCAAGCCCAACTTGAGGGGGAGTGTTGAAATAAAACTGATTGAGCCGATTGATCAATCTCAAGATTCATGCCAGCATTGTGACCATGCTGCATTGGAATCTGTGTATCCCAATCATCATCTCAGTCAGCATCCTAATCCTAATCAGCATCTTCAGTAACTAAAGAGAAGAATTCAAACATTCAAATTTGAAGATGGTGAACACTGAAAATTGTTTTGCAATTAGTAGAAAAAGGCAATATTGCTTTATGACTTGTAAGTAATTTGTTTAGCCTATTTTGTGTATTACAACTTTCCTACATTAGAAAAACAATTATAGCTGTTGGTTGTTTGCCTATTTAAATCCTTGTAACATTATTCTTTCAATTAAGAAAAACAATTCTCTCATCTTCTTCATATTTCTCTCTTTGGCTGAAATTTGAGGAAAAAATATATTAATGAAGAAATGAAGAAGATTCAAATGTGAAAGGAAGTATTGATGAAGGAATAAAGAAGCTTTTTGTTTTATCTTTTTCATTTACAATGATGTGTTTATATACATAAGTTTGTAATAGCTAGTTTTTCACATTTTTTGACTGTTACTGTTTACAACGGTCATTGTTTAAACGGCTAGTTTATGTCTTCTTGTGTCCACTTTCTCTATATGCTTGTAATATGCCTTTTAAATTGTGTGAAATGATGATGAGTCAACCAAAATCTAATTAGTTGCTGTAACTATCATTTTTAATAAAATTCTCAAGCTCACTTCTTTTACTTTGATCATCAAAGTTAACAATTATTTGAGGATCCTAGAGGCATATCAAAATGATTTCTAAAGAATGATTTCTAAAGATTGCTTTCATCTCCTCCCATGTACTAACAGGTGGTTCTTTATTTTGTCACCTACTCAAAATAAGTTGATCCCACCAAATTAAGGTATAGTCAGTAAATTCTACGATAGCAAGACGTACCTTTTTATTGTTTCAGTAATTGTGACAATTGAAAACTATCTCAACTTTGCGTTCCCATTCAAGGTATGAATCATGATCAACCTTGCCTTGGAAAGATAGAATTCTCATCTTAATACTTCCAATGTTACAGTCCACATAATCATATCTCCCTCAGTTCTCCCTTAGTGCTTTAGACGTTGCATCATCAAAATCATGATTTTTAGTTTCGTAATGTATCCCAGTTTGTCTTTTTCCTTGTCCATTAGTGTTGTGTGTTCTGGTCGACAATTGTTTTATGGTTCTCTGCATATTGTCCATGGTGGCATTGTTTTTCTCCAAAGTAGCTTGCGTCTTCTCTGGCAAATCATGGTAATCATTCATTACACGTTTAAGTCTCAAAACATGTCCTTATAATGCATCAAATTTAAAGGCATCGACATATTTTGGTTGGTCATCGGTAGTTTTGTTTCTGTGTGCCTTGGTGTTTTAGATCTGAAAAGAAAGATTAGAATAGAAAAATAGGTCTTACAAAACTAATATACTCATAGCTCTCATGTTTCACTCTTAATATGGCTTTTATAAGGGATGCTCACTCTCCTTACCTTTTTCCACTCAATTTCTCTTCGTATGCTCTTAATTAAACTCTCAAACAAATCAAAGCTACTTGAGTTGTTCAACCAGAGACAAATTAAGAAAGTTTTCAATTTCAATAGTAATAGCAAAAGAAGGAAAGCTTACCGATTTAGGTGGCTTAGAAGGCGGTCAGTTTGGGAAGTGGTAAAAAAAGTTTCTGGTAAGTTTAGGTATTGGCCAAATTAGTTGAGTTTTGATATGATGAAATTGGTATAATTAGGAGTGAAAAGAATTGGTAAAATAGTTGAATATGTTATAATTTTAGCTGGGAATGTAATTTTGGAAAAGGCTGAAAATTGTAAATATCCTAATTTAGTTACCAAAAATTGTAAGAAATTTGGTCAAAATTGGTAGCTTTTGGTTCCCAATTATTGACATAATATTTTGGTCTTAATTGGAATTTAAAGATATTTTCCTTTCCTGTAATTTGCCTTCTTTTTTTTTTTTTGTTTTTCTTTTTTTCTTTTAAAAAAATAAATATGGAACCAATAGGCAACTAGGACAAACAAGAAATATTGCCTAGGGTGTGTGTGGCTAGTTTGGAAGTCACGAAACAAGGATGATGGTCACGACCAAGGTAGTTTGGTGGCTGGTTGGTTTGATTTTGAGGTTAAAAGATAAAAATTAAAGATGGAACAAACAGAAGGTAAAAGAAGAAGAGAAAAAATAAAAATAAAATAAAAAAAGGATATAATGAACCTTAATTCTAGAGCCTTGCTCTGATACCAAATGATACGAACCTCGAAAGGAACGAATCGTCGTTGAAGAGGAGTTTCAAGGAAAGTCTAAGAATTAAGTATTTTGGAAGGTTTTGACGCCACAAGAACTTTCTGGATGGAACAACAAAAAATTCTTGATAAACCTAGGTAGAACGCCACAAGCGAGCTTGATAAGTTTTAAGTTGTAAAAAAGAACAATGAAAAGAAAATAATTTCTCACAATTTTTTTTTTTATCTAGCAAAACCTGCTTACATTTGAAAAAAGAAGACTATTTATAATAGTCTTAAATCTAATCCTAGTAGAATTAGAATAAAAACTTTCTTAAGATAATAAAGAGTAATTTAGAAAAATTTATAAAAGTTTACAAAATTAAAAAATCTAATAATTAATACATAAAGTATAAATTTGGTTAAGATTTGTATGATTTATTGAGATCTTCTTAATTAATGCACTTTGACTAAATCTCATAGTTAAGAAAGCTTCTTTTGGACATGTCCTATAAGATAAAATTAGCCAATTATTAGGTAGCTCAATTAATAAAAACAATTAAAAATAAATTATACTAATTAACTTCTTAAATAATAGCTAACTTTTGTAATTAACTGTTCTAAACATGCGTAAATAACATTAATAAGCCGCGGGACTCCCTCAATGTCGCTGTGCGCCCCATTTTCACACAAAAACTTTCGAATGTGCGTAAAGAGGACTGTTTTAAGTTTTTTTGCACGACTTCTTGTTATAAGTCCACTAGGCCACTCCAATGGTTCCATTGACTCATGATTAGATATTTTGACCTTGTTGACATCGAAGACATCTAATTGACTTTCATTTTCTCCTTGATTTGCATCATAATTGCTTTAGAATTGATTTGGAGTTGGTTCCTTATCACCTTGGTAATATCGTCAAGACTAAAGGAGTGAACACTTGAAATCTCAGTAATGGGAGTTGAATGTCCACTAGAAACACCATGGATACTCTAATTTGAAACTTTGCCCTTCTTGAAGAATCAATAGCATTCATGCAAAAAATGCAATAGAATAAGTCAAAACATCTACATTTTTCCAAAAATGCAATAAAATACATTAAAACATTCAAAATTTAAGAAAACAAAATGGTAGAAATTGCTTTACAGCATCACTATTAATGCCAAAACCACAATATAATGCTTGGAAACCATAGCCACTTATGCAAAAATGACTAAATCATGCTAAAAGTATCTCCATTTTCGCTCAACATAGCAAATATTGCTTTCAAATGTCATGGTTTTACACGAAAATGCAAGAAATTGCATTAGAACATTATCATTATCCCCCAAAATGCTAGAAATTGTTACCGAACTTCACTGTTTCTTCCACAAAAGCAGCAAAAAGCAATCAACCATCATTTTTTTTGCGAAAAAGCAATACAGAGCATTAAATCAATAGCATTTTTGTCAAAATTGTTATTAAATGCATTAAAATATCAACATTTTTGTCAAAAATGTAATAAAATGTGTTGAAACATTAACATTTTTGTCGATAGTGCAATAGAATGCATTGAAAAGTCATTGCTTTTGCTGAAAGTGCAATAAAATGCATTAAAATGTCAAAATGTAGTAAAAAAATGCAACAAAATGGTAGGCATTGGTTTAATGCAACAAAATGAAATGCATTAAAACATGAAAATGGTAGGCATTGCCCTAATGCCAAAACCACAATATAGTGCTTGGAAACCACAGCCACTTGTGCAAAAATGACTAAATCACGCTAAAAGTATCTCCATTTTCACTTAAAATAGCAAATATTGCTTTCAAATGTTGCATTAGAACATCATCATTATCCCCCAAAATGCTAGAAATTGTTACCAAACTTCACCACTTCTCTTGCAAAAGCAGCGAAAAGCAATCGAACATCAACTTTTTTTTCCCAGAAATGAATAGCATTTTTGCCAAAAATGCAGTAAAATGCGTTAAAATGTCAACATTTTTGCCGAAATGCAGTAAAATGTGTTGAAATGTCAACGTTTTTGCCAAAAATGCAATAACATGCACTTAAACATCAAAATTTAGTTAAAAAGTGAAAACAAATGTAGAACTTGCTTTAAAGCATCACTGTTAATGCCAAAATCACAATACAATGCCTGGAAACCACAGCCACTAATGCAAAAATAACTAAATAATGCTAAAAGCATCTACGCTTTTGCTCAAAATAGTAAATGTTGCCTTCAAATGCCATTGTTTTGCATGAAAATGCTACAAGTTGCATTCGAACATCACTGTTATCACCCAAAAAGCTAGAAATTGTTTCAAACCTTCACTGTTCCTTCTGCAAATGCGATAAAACGTAATCAAACATCATACTTTTTTTTTCGCAAAAAAGCAATACAAAGCATTAAATCAATAGTGTTTTTGCAAAAAATACAATGAAATGTGCTAAAACATCAACATTTTTGCTGAAAATGTAGTAAAATGCATTAAAACATTAATGTTTTTGTCAAAAATGCAATAGAATGCATTGGAACATGAATGTTTTTGCCGAAAATGCAATAAAATGCATTAAACATCAAAATTTAAGAAAATATAGAAATCGCTGTAAAACATCATTGATAATGTAAAATTATAATATACTGCTTGGAAACCACAACCACTCATGCAAAAATGACTAAATAATAGTAAAAGCATCTTCGTTTTCGCTCAAAATTGTAAATGTTGTATTCAAATGTCACCGTTTTGCATGAAAATGCTAAAAGTTGCATTAAAGCATCACCGTTATTGCCCAAAATGCTATAATTGTTTTAAAACATCACTATTTCTTCCACAAATGCTGTAAAACGCAATCAAACATCAAATTTTTTCGTGAATAGCATTTTTGCCAAAAATGCAGTAAAATACCTTGAAACATCAGTGTTTTTGCTAAAAGTACAATAAAATACACTTAAACATCAAAATTTTGTTAAAAAATGCTAATAAATGGTAGAAATTGATTTAAAGCATTACCATTAATGCCAAAATCACAATATAATGTGGAAAAAATATATTAATGAAGAAATGAAGAAGATTCAAATGTGAAAGAAAGTATTGATGAAGGAATAAAGAAGCTTTTTTCTATCTTTTTCATTTACAATGATGTGTTTATGTACATAAGTTTGTAACAGCTAGTTTTTCAATTTTTTTTGTTCGTACTGTTCACAACAGTTACTGTTTAAATGGCTAATTTATGTCTTATTGTGTCCACTTTCTCTATATGCTTGTAATATGCCTTCTAGATTGTGTGAAATGATGATGAGTCAACCAAAATCTAATTAGTTGCTATAACTATCATTTTCAACATATAATGCTTGGAAACCACAACCTTGTATGCAAAAATGACTAAATAATGATAAAAGCATCTCCGTTTTCACTCAAAAATGCTAGAAATTGCATTAGAACCTCATTGTTATCCCCTCAAATGCTAGAAATTGTTTTGAAACTTTACCGTTTCTTCTGCAAATGCAGCAAAAAGCAATCAAACATCAACTTTTTTTTCCCAAAAAAGCAATCCAAAGTATTAAATCAATACCATTTTTGTCAAAAAAGCAATAAAATGCATTAGAACATCAATACTTTTACCAAAAATGCAGTAAAATGCCTTGAAACATTAGTGTTTTTGCCAAAAATGCAATAAAATACCCTTAAACACCAAAATTTTGTAAAAAAAAAAAAAAAGCTACAAAATGGTGGAAATTACACTGGAACATCACCATTATCCCTCCGAATGATTTCAAAACTTCATCGTTTCTTCTGCAAATGCAGTAAAACATAATCAAACATGAATTTTTTTCCTGATAAAGCAATACAAATCATTAAATGATGTGGATCCTTAACAAATTCCAGCAATGCCAGTAGGTGAGTAAAGTATGAATCAAATGAAGAAAAAAGAATCGAAATAACTAAGATTGATCCAAGGCATAAAGGCAAAGCCACCAACCAAGGAAACCACCACATAAATTCCAGCAACAGGAAAATTTAGTGCAAAGGTTTGTCTAAGCTTGAAGAACAAGCTCAATGTTCAATTTTACTTTTCCAGCAGAAAAACTTCCCCTTACAAAGCATTGGAGACCCTTTTAAAAAGTCTAATACAAAATAAAATAACACTAATACATTTTCCAAGATCAAAAGCAATGACAATTACTTAACATATAAGACAATCTCAAAATGGAAAATGGACACAAATGCTTTGTTGGTGCAGAAATTGTCTTGGCTTAATACTGCAACTTTTGTAGTCAGCCTCTTATCCTCCATAAATGCATTCTTGGACCTTGCAAATGATTTGAGCTTGCTTGCTAAAACTTCTAAAGTGACATAAAAGAGATAAACTAATAAATAAAATATTAATTAACTTAAATTTCCTTAAACTTACCAATTTTCCCTCCAAATGGATATTTTCTTGATTTGCTTCATGTAAGTGATGTGGCAATCAAGCAAGTGAGATATCATTGGCCCAAGTGATCATGGTTAAACCAAGGGAATAACTTGGGTCTTTAAATGGGGCTTGGGCTGAATGGGTTAAAGGAAAATTGAGAGTTTGACCAAATTGGGTTTTGGTGTTCGAATATAGTTGGGTTTGGTGAGTTAAAGTGTTTATGGGTTTGGTTCTTTGATTCACATCAAATTTTAGTAAAAAAAAATGAAACAAAATGGTAGAAGTTGCTTTAAGGCATCACCTTTATGTTGAAGATGAAGAGATTGAGATTGAGGAAAAGCCCAAATAACTCTTTGGCTAGTCTATGGATACCCACATCAAGCCCGAAGCCATTTTTAAGTGTTTTAAAAACTAATCACTAAATGACAAAATAATAACTAGTTTTTGTTACTCACTAAAAGACAAACATAACAACTAGTTTTTTGAATTTGAAAAATGTGTTGTTATATGTTGTATCTAATTGTTGGAAAAGTAAAGTAAGTTTGTACCAAACCGTTAGGATATTGTATATATAAACCCATCATGTGTAAATATTGAAGATTGAATAAAAAAGTTATTCTTTTTCTCTCTTACTATATCTTCTATCTACTTGTATTTTCACTTGATTTTTTGTTGAATCTGTGAAATCTTGAGCTAAACACTTAAATTTATTTAATTAATATAGTATCAAAGCTTGGCCACATCTAGGGAAGTTCTTTTTCACCATCTTTCTCTTTTTTCCTCTTTCTTGGTTGTGTGTTCAATCTCCATTGTGCAAGCCAAGTTGTTGAAATTGGAATGGCAGCACAAGAGGGAAGTAGTTCTACCAAGGGAGAAAGCTTTTTCAATGTTGATTCCGACTACAAAATCACCACTAAGCTTACTACCTTCCCCCTCAATAGAAGGAATTATTCTACATGGGTGACAAATGCTACAAGGTCCTTATTGGGCATGAGAGTTCTTGGATTTGTTGATGGACAAATTAATCAATAAAAGGTGGGAGATAAAGAATATGCTGAATGGATATATGTTGATAATCTCGTCATCACTTGGATTATCAACTCTATTGATCAATCCCTAGTTGGTACTTTCAACAAAGCCAAAACTGCTAAAGACCTTTGAAATGCACTTGCTAGAAGGTTCGAGAATCAAGGAAATCTTTTGAAAGTCTATGAGTTAACGGAAATCATCACAAATGCCAAGATGAATGAGAGTGATTTCCTTTCTTGCTCCAACAAAATTAAGGAAGTATGGGATGAATTGGAATGTTTAAGGCCAATTACCACCAATGAGGAAGAATTGGAGAAAAGGGCCAATGAAGATCTTGTTTGTTTCCTCTTGGCAGGATTGGGGCCTAGTTTTGGAGACCTTAGAAATCAAATTCTAAGGAATAAGGAGATGCCACCTTATGATGATGTGGTGAATATTGTGAATAAGGAATTTATGGCTAGAGAAGCATTTGATAGAGATGAGCCCAAAACTGAGAAAGGTGCATTTGTGCAAGTAAAAGAAAAAGCAATGGTAACTTAAGGGTTGAAAGAGAGCAAAACTATGAAGTGTGAAAGATGTGGAAGGCTATGACACATCAAAAGAAATTGTAGGTTTTGTGATCATTGTGGAAAGTTTGGGCATAACAAGGATAGGTGTTTTGAACTTAATCCTCACTTGAGGAAGGAGAATAAAGCCAAAGTCTTATAAGAATTACAACACGCATCAGAGATAGACTTGTCCACAAACCTCATTGAGCAATTTACAAAGTTTCTTCAATCTCAAAGGTTGAGCACATCTCAAGGTTTGATCTCTAATTTATCTTTAAATATTGATCCTTGGGTTATAGACTCGGGTACTACAAATCACATGTTTAGAAGTAATAATTTAGTTTCTAAAATTGAAACTATAGGAAAAGATAAATGGGTGAGCATAGCTAATGGCAAAGATATACCAATTAGTGGTTTAGGATACTTGAATATTTTGTCTAAGTATACTAAAGATTTTTAAATGCTATGTTTCTCTTCAAATTTGCTGTCCGTAAGTAGAATTACTAAAGATTTAGATTGTTATGTCATATTTGAATCTAATAAAGTAATTTTTCAGGACATCAAGACTGGTCAAATGGACTTTATGTTTTGGAATATTCAAGCAAGGCTTTTAAAGTAGATAGCGGCAAAGTCTAAGAACTTTGGCATGCTAAATTAGGGTATCCTTCTAGTCATATTTTGTAAAAATTAGTTTCTAATTTAAAGTTTGATGAAATCAAATATTGTAGTTCTTGTATATTAGGAAAACAAGCTAAGATACCTTTTGTACAATGTCATCATGAATATAATGATTTATTTGCCTTGGTACATTCTGATTTATGAACTTCTCCTACTCTATCTCATAAAGGTTTCAAATATTTTGTAACTTTTATAGATCACAAATCTAGGTATACATGGATTTATCTAATTAAAAAGAAATCTGAAACTTTTGAGTGCTTTAGAGAGTTTGTAATATTGATTGAAAACCAATTTGATAAAAAGATTAAAGTGTTGAAAACTAATAATGGAGGAGAGTATGTGAACAACTTGTTTAAAGAGTTTTTAGTAAGTAAAGGAATTGTTCACCAAACCACTTGTCCTTACACTTTGGAACAAAATGGTGTGGTTGAACATAAAAATAGGCATATTTTAGAGATGGTAAGAACTATGATGTTCTATCACAATGTACCTAAAGAGTTTTGGGGGGAAGCCGTTCTCACGGCCACACATCTTATTAATTGAACTCCATCTATGATCTTAAAAGGAAAGATACCAATCGAGATTGTCTATAGTACCTAACCGAACTTGTCCTATCTTAGAATTTTTGGATGTGTATGCTATGTACATATTCCAAGTCATTCAAAAGATAAATTAAGTGAAAGGAGCATTAAATGCATCCTTTTAGGTTATTATGTAGATACTAAGGGTTATAGGTGCTATAATCCCTTAACTAAGGACAAGTATATCTTTAGGAATGTTACTTTCATAGAAAATGACTCATATTTTGATAGGACTGCTAATGAAAAAGGTGTTGTGGAGGATCCATTTTCTTTAGCCATAATACACAAGTATGTATCACCATCTAGGAAAAATGTTGATAATCAAGACCAAGACTTGAATAGTGATAACGTAGAATCACAAGATGAAGAGTCCAATGAAAGTGAAAACAGTAAAGAAAGTTGAGATGCACATTCACCTAGTGAAGTAAGAGAAGATTTACTTTTGTCATCTCGTAGAATTAGAGAGAAGGAAAATCAAGATGAAACACCTAGGGATAAACAACTGAATGTTCAAATAAAGTCACCATCTAGTAGACAAGATGAACCATCTATTAGTACACGAAGCGAGGGGGAGCATGTTATACTTACACAAGACCAAAATCCCTCACTTAGGAGATTTCAAAAACTTCGACAATCTTCATTGGAATGGATGAAGAATAGAGTATTTTTCTACGGTAATAAAGTAACCGCACACCCTCTTAACCACTACTACACTTTAGAAAATGTAAAGGAGAGTTTTAGAGCCTTTTTAACTAAGGTAGATGCTATTAAAGATCCTAATAACTTTGAGGAAACTAAGGAATCACCAATTTGGAAACAAGCCATGCATGAGGAATTAGATGCTTTAGTTAAAAATAACACATGGGAATTAGCACTTTTACCTTTAGGAAAGAAGGTTGTAGGATGCAAATGGGTGTATAAGACTAAGTTAAATAGTGATGAAACCTTGGACAAACATAAGGCTAGGTTAGTGGCCAAAAGCTTTACCCAAACTTATGGCTTAGATTATACATAAACTTTTGTACCGGTTGCAAAAATGAATACCATTAGGGTACTTCTCTCATTAGCAGCTAATTATAACTGAAATTTACATCAAATGGATGTAAAGAATGCTTTCTTGCAAGGAGAGTTAGAGCAAGAGGTTTATATGAGTTTGCCTCAAGGGTACAATGTTATGGTTCCTAATACACATGTTTGCAAATTGAAGAAAGCTATATATGGATTAAAATAATCACCAAGAGCATGGTATAATAAATTACATAATGCATTGTGTTCTCAAAATTTTAAAGTAAGTGACGCTGATCACTCTTTGTTCATTAAGCACTCAAGTGAGGGACCTACCATTGTTCTTATTTATATGATGATATTATCATCACCGCTTGTGACATAAATGGCATTAAGAATATTAAAACATATTTGAAGTGTACATTTGATGTTAAGGATTTGGAAAACTTATGATATTTTTTAGGTATAGAAATAGCCTATTCCAATGAAGGGTTATTTCTATCCCAAAGAAAGTATGTTCTTGATTTGTTAAGTGAGACAGAAAAACTTGGAACAAAACCAACTGTAACACCTATGGAGGCACCAAGAAGGAAGAAAGAGGATAAGAAGTATGAAAAAGAGCATGACGAGGAACCATACAAGAATATTAAGTTTTATCAAAAACTTGTAGGTAAGCTTATCTATTTAACTATCACACGACCTAACATTATTTTTTCTGTACAGCAGGTAAGTCAACACATGTCATGCCCAAAGAATATACACATGGAATGGTGAATAGACTTTTGAGATACTTAAAAAGAGCACCAGGGCAAGGAAATTTAATGAGAAGAAATGGTCACCATAAGATATGTGCCTACAGAGATGCGGATTGGGCTGGTAACTTCGAGGATAGATGATCTACCACTGGTTATTGCACATTCGTGGGAGGGAATTTGGTAACTTGGAAAAGCAAGAAGCAAAGTGTGATTGCAAGATCGAGTGCAGAAGCTGAGTATAGAGTTATGGCATCTACTACTAGTGAATTGGTTTGGATAAAATCATTAGTGGAAGACTTAGGCTTCTTAGTTGAAACACCTATGGATATGTATTCTGATAATAGGGCGGCAACACACATTGCATCTAATCTTGTATTCCATGAAAGGACCAAGCACATTAAAGTTGATTGCCACTTCACACGAGAAAAGTACTTGAGCAAAGTGATCAACATGCCTTAGGTGATGAGTGAAGATCAACTTGTAGATATATTCACCAAACCACGTACTCAACAACAACTCCTCAAGGTGAGTTCTAAGTTGAACTTATTTAATTTGTACGAGTCCAACTTGAGGCAGAGTGTTGAACATGAAGAGATTGAGATTGAAGATTCAAAGATTGAAGAAAAGCTCAAATAACTCTTTGGCTAGTCTATGGATACCTACATCAAGCCCGAAGCCCATTTCAAGTATTTTAAAAGCTAGTCAGTAAAGAACAAAATAACAACTAGTTTTTGTTACTCACTAAAAGACAAATATAACAACTAATTTTTTAAATTTGAAAGATGTGTTGTTATATGTTGTACCTAGTTATTGAAAAAGTAAAGTAAACTTATACCTAGTCGTTAGGATATTGTATATATAAACTCATCATGTGTAAATATTGGAGATTGAATAAAAAAAGCTATTCTTTTTCTCTCTTGCTATATCTTCTATCTACTTGTATTTTCACTTGGTTTTTTGTTGAATGCTAAACACTTAAATTTATTTAATCAACACTTTAATGCTAAAACCACAATATAATGCTTGGATACCACAACCATTTATGCAAAAATGACTAAATAATGGTAAAAGCACCTTCGGTTTTGCTCAAAATAGTAAATGTTGCATTCAAATGTCACCTTTTTGCATGAAAACACTAAATATTGCATTAGAACATCACCATTATCCCCAAAATGCTAGAAATTATTTCAAAACTGTACCATTTCTTCTACAAATGAAGTAAAATGCAATCCAACATTAACTTTTTTCCTAAAAAAGCTATACAAAGCATTAAATCAATAGCATTTTTGCCAAAAAAGCAACTCTGTTTTTGCTCAAAATAGTAAATGTTGCTTTCAAGTATCACTGCTTTGGCCCAAAATGCCGAAAATTGCATTAACAGATAATCATTTCTCATGAAAATGTTAGAAATTGCTTTCAAACTTCGCTGTTTTAACTGAAAATGCATTCAAACGCTTTATAACATTAACGTATTTGTAGAAAAAGCAATACAGAGCATCAAAAAACATAGCATTCATGCAAAAAATGTAATAAAATGAGTCAAAACATCAATATTTTTGCCAAAAATGCAATAAAATGCATTAAAACATCAAAATTAAGGAAAAAAAATCAACAAAATGGTAGAAATTGCTTTAAATCATCACAGTTAATGCCATAATCAAAATATAATGCTTTGAAAATATGGTTACTTTTGCAAAAATCAATAAGTAATGCTAAAAACATCTCTATTTTTGCTCAAAATAATCAATGTTGCATTCAACTGTCACAGTTTTACACTAGAAATTGCATTATAACATCACCATTATCACCCAAAGTGCTATAATTGTTTCAAAACTTTACCATTTCCTCTAAAAATGTAGTAAGACGCAATCAAACATCATCTTTTTTTCCCGAAAGGCAATACAAAACACTAAAAGAATAGCGTTTTTACAAGAAAATGTAATAAAAAGAGTTAAAACATCAATATTTTGCTGAAAATGCAATAAAATGCTTCAAAACATCAAAATTTAGGGGGAAAAAAGCAATAAAATGGTAGAAATTGCTTTAAAACAGCATCGTTAATGCCAAAATCACAGCATAATGCTTGGAAAACAAAGTTGCTTATGTAAAAATGACTAAGTAATGCTAAGAGCATCCTGTTCTTGATCAAAATGGTAAATGTTGCGTTCAAATAACATTGTTTTCCTCCAAAATACTAGAAATTGCATTAGAACATTAATGTTTTTGTTGAAAATAAAACAAAACGAGTTAAAACATCAAAATTTAAGAAAAAGAAATGAGACATAATGGTAGAAATTGCTTTAAAGCACCACCGTTAGTGCCAAAATCACAAATAATGCTTGAAAAACAAAGCCGCTTATGTAAAAATGACTAAGTAATGATAAGAGCATCTCCGTTTTTGCTAAAAATAGTAAGTATTACGTTCAACTGTCAATGTTTTGCTCCAGCATGCTACAAAATGCATTAAAAGATAACCATTTAGCGCTAATATGCTCAAAATTATGTCAGAATATAACCTTCTCCCCCCAAAATGTCAAAAATTGCTAAAAACTTCTCCGTTTTAACTAAAATGCATTCAAACGCATTATAACATAAACACTTTTCTTAAAAAAAAAAAAAAAAGCTATAGAAAGCATTAAAACAATAGCAATTTAGCAAAAAATACAATAAAATGCATTAAAATATCAATGGTTTTGTTGAAAATACAATAAAATGGTTGAAATTGCTTCAAAGAACCACTGTTCATGCAAAAATTACAATATAATATTTAGCAACCACAGCCGCTTATGCAAAAATAACTAAATAACTCTAAAAGCATATCTGTTTTTTTCTCAAAATAGTAAATATTGCTTTCAAATGTCACTGTTTTGGCCCAAAATACTTGAAATAGCATTAGAACATAACTATTTTCCCCTAAAATGTCAGAAATTGCTTTCAAACTTCGCCTTTTTAGTTGAAAATGCAGTAAATGCATTCGAACATCAATTTTTCTTTCCTAAAAAGCAATAAGCCACAAACACAAAAAAAAAAAAGTGTTAATGATGCAAATCAAGAAGCAAATGAAACTCAATTAGAAGTGTTCGATGTCAACAAGGTCAAAATATTTAATCATGAGTCAATGGACCTATTGGAGTGGCCTAGTGGACCTATAACAAGGAGTCGTGCAAAAAAACTTAAAATAGTCCTCTTTACACACATTCAAAAGTTTTTGTGTGAAAGTAGGGCGCGCAGCGACATTGAAGGGAGTTTAGCTGGACAAAAAAAATTGTGAGGAATTATTTTCTCTTCATTGTTCTTTTTTTTACAACTTAAAACTTATCAAACTCTCTTGTGGCATTCTACCTAGGCTTATCAATAATTCTTAGTTGTTCCATCAATAAAGTTCTTATGGCGTCGAAACCTTCCGAAATACTTAATTCTTAAACTTTCTTTGAAACTTCGCTTCTGTGACGATTCGTTCCTTTCGAGGTTTGTATCATTTGGTATCAAAGCAAGGCTCTAAAATTAAGGTTCGTTCTATCTTTTTTTAATTTTATTTTTATTATTTATCTCTCTTCTTCTTCTACCTTTTGTTTTTTCCATCTTTAATTTTCATCTTTTAACCTCAAAACTGAACCAACCAGCCACCAAACCACCTTGGCCATGAACATCATCCTTGGTTCGTAACTTCTAAACTGGCCACGTGCACCCTAGGCAAAATTTCTTATTTGTCCTAGTTGCCTTATTGGTTCCATATTTATTTTTTTTTTTTAAAAAAAAGAAAATAAAAAAAAAAAGAAGGCAAATTGCATGAAAGGAAAATATCCTTAAATGCCAATTAAGATCAAAATATTATGTCAATAATTGGGAACCAGAAGCTACCAAATTTCCTACAATTTTTGGTAACTAAATTAGGACATTTACAATTTCTAGCCTTTGCCAAAATTACATTTTCAGCTAAAATCACAACATATCCAACTACCTTACCAATTCTTTCCACTCCTAATTATACTAATTTTATCATATCAAAACCTAACCAATTTGGCCAATACCTAAACTTACCAAAAACTTTTCTTGCCACTTTCTAAACTGATCGCCTTCTAAGTTACCTAAATTCGTAAGCTTTCCTTCTTTTGTTCTTACCATTGAGATTGAAAATTTTCTTGATTTATCTCTGGTTGAACAACGCAAACAGCTTTAATTTATTTGAGAGTTTAATTAAGAGCATACGAAGAGAAATTGAGTGGAAAAAGGCAAAGAGAGTGAGCATCCTTTATAAAAGCCATATTAAGAGTGAAACACGAGAGCTGTGAGTATATTGTTGAGTGACAAGAAAAGAAAGAGAGCATTATGAGACCTATTTTGCTATTCCAATCTTCCTTTTCAGATCTAAAACACCATGGCACACAGAGACAAGACCACTGATGACCAACCAAAATATGTCGATGCCTTTAAATTTGATGCATTACAAGGACATGTTTTGAGACTTGAACGTGTAATGAATGATTACCGTGATTTGCTAGAGAAAACGCAAGCTACTTTGGAGAAAAACAATGCCACCATGGACAATATACAGAGAACCATAGAACAATTGTCAATCGGAACACACAACACTAATGGACAAGGAAGAAGACAAACTGGAATACATTACAAAACTGAAAATCATGATTTTGATGATGCAACATCTGAAGCGCCAAGGGAGAATCGAGGGAGATGATTATGTGGATCGTAACATTGGAAGTATTAAGATGAGAATTCCATCTTTTCAAGGCAAGGTTGACCCTGATTCATACCTTGAATGGGAACGCAAAGTTGAGATGGTTTTCGATTGTCACAATTACTCAAACGAGAAAAAGATACGTCTTGTTGCCGTAGAATTCACTGACTATGCCTTAATTTGGTGGGATCAACTTATTTTGAGTAGGCGACAAAATAAAGAACCACCTGTTAGTACCTGGGAGGAGATGAAAGCGATCTTGAGATAGCATTTCATTCCTAACCATTACTATAGGGAACTACATTAACGCTTGCAAAGATTGACTCAAGGATTCAAATCTGTGGAAGACTACTACAAAGAAATGGAGATCGCAATGATCTGAGCAAATCTTGAGGAGGATTGTGAGGCTACCATGGCTAGGTTCTTACAAGGATTGAATCATGAGATTGCTTATATTATTGAATTACAACATTATGTTGATATTGAGGACATGGTTCACATGGCAATGAAGGTAGAGAGGCAATTGAAACAAAAGAAGCTTTCCAAGTCCACTTATGGATCTAGTTTGAATTTAAAATTTTGGAAATCTGATGGGAACAAGCAAAATACAAAATCTGATTTAAAAAGCAAGACGGAGAGTTCTACTAAGGAGACTGAGAGAAGTAAAGAAAAAGGTACCAATTCTAATTCTTCTTAGCCTCATAATGTTAAATGCTTTTAGTGTTCAGGTGTAGGGCATGTTGCTTCTCAATGCCCAAATAGAAGGACCCTAATGATCATGCCAGAATCTGATGAAGATGATGATGAAGCCGTGAATGCAGAAATGTCAACTCTTGAAGATACAAGTGATGAAGACAACCTTGAAGATCCACATGAATTTAAAGGAGAATGTCTAGTGACACATAGAGCATTGAATGCACAAATCAAAGATGATGAGACTGAGCAACGTGAGAATATCTTTCATACTAAGTGTCTAATTAATAACAAGTTATGTAATGTTATTATTGATGGTGGCAATTGTACTAATGTGGCTAGCACACGTATGGTAAAGAAACTTGGCCTTCCCTTGTTAGATCATCCTAAGCCTTACAAGTTACAGTGGTTGAACGATTGTGACGAACTTAGAGTTGATAAGCAAGTTTTAGTGTCCTTTACTATAAGAAAGTATTGTGATGAAGTTTTATGTGACGTAGTCCCTATGCAAGCTAGTCATATGTAGTTAGGATGTCCTTGGCAGTATGATAGGCGAGTCACACATGATGGGTATAAGAACCATTACTCTTTTGTCATGAATCATAAGAAGTGCACTCTCATTCCCCTATCGTCGCATCTTGTGCATGAGGATCAATCAAGAATTAAAAGAGTTATAGAGCTGAGTGAAAAAGAAAGAGGGAGCCAAGAAGCAGCAAAAGAAAAACAAAATGAGGGTGTGGAAAAAAAAGTGAAATTTGAGAGCATGAGTGAAAAGAAAAGTGGGGAAAAATCAGAGGGAAGTAAAATAAAAAGAAAAGAGAGTCTTTATGCAAGCATGAGTGATGTGAGAAGTGCTATTCATTCTCACCGATCAATCCTTGTGCTTTTGTACAAAGAAGTATGTTTGAGCACTAATGAGCTTGATCCTTCTCTTCCTTCTCCGATTACTTCTCTTTTGCAAGAATTTGAGGATATCTTTCCAGAGGAGACTCCAAATGGACTGCCACCCATTCGAGGCATTGAGCATTAGATTGACTTCATTCTTGGAGCTTCTATTCCTAATCGATCTGCTTATAGGTGTAATCCAGAGGAAACAAAAGAGATACAAAGACAAGTGGAAGACTTAATGTTAAAAGGGTACGTGCGAGAGAGCATGAGTCCATGTGCTGTTCCTGTTCTTCTTGTACCTAAAAAAGATGGATCATGGAGAATGTGCATAGATTGTCATGCCATTAACAACATTACAGTTAAGTATCGTCACCCTATTCCTAGGTTAGATGATATGTTATACGAGTTGCATGGTGCATTTATATTCTCTAAAATTGATTTGAAAAGTGGTTATCATCAGATTTGGATGAGAGAGGGAGATGAATGGAAAACTGTATTTAAGACTACATTTGGATTGTATGAGTGGTTAGTTATGCCTTTTGGTCTTACGAATGCACCGAGTACATTCATGCGCTTAATGAATCATGTATTACGAGCTTTCATTGGTAAATTTGTTGTTGTTTACTTTGATGATATTTTGATTTACAGCAAGTGTCTAAATGATCATATTCAACATTTGCATTGCATTTTAGATACTTTGTGCAAAGAGAAGCTTTATGCTAATCTTAAAAAGTGCACATTTTGCACAGATAGCATTGTTTTTCTTGGTTTTGTAGTGAGCTCAAAAGGACTGCAAGTTGATGAGGAAAAGATAAAAGCGATACGAGATTGGCCTACTCCCAAAAGCGTAACTGAAGTTAGGAGTTTTCATGGTTTGGCAAGTTTCTATCATTATTTCATTAAAGACTTCAGCACCATTGCAGCACCTTTCACTGAGGTTATCAAGAAAAACATAGCATTCATGTAGGGAGAAGCACAAGATAAGTCATTTCTTTGTCTTAAAGATAAGTTAATTTCTGCACCTGTACTATCACTTCCAGATTTTTCCAAGACATTTGAAATCGAATGTGATGCTTCTGGTGTAGGAATCGGAGCTGTTTTAATACAAGAGAAGAAACCTATAACATACTTCTTTGAAAAGCTGAACGAAGCTGCCTTAAAGTACCTCACATATGACAAGGAGATGTATGCACTTATCAGAGCCTTAGAGACGTGGCAGCACTATCTATGGCCTAAAGAGTTCGTAATTCATACAGATCATGAGTCTCTAAAACATTTGAAAGGACAAAACAAGCTGAATCGAAGACATGCCAAATGGACTGAATTCCTTGAGACATTTCCCTATGTAATTCGATACAAGCAAGGCAAGGAAAATGTAGTTGCTGATGCACTTTCGAGGAGGTACGCGTTTCTTACTTCCTTAAACTCTAAATTGCTTGGTTTTGAGTTTATAAAAGAATTATATCCTACAGATCATGATTTTTCCATTGTGTATGATGCATGTAAGTATGTTACATTTGTTAAGTTTTTTAGACATGATGGTTATCTTTTTAGGGAGAAACGTTTGTGCATTCCACATAACTCACTTAGGGAGTTGCTTGTTAGAGAGTCATATGATGGAGGATTGATGGGGCATTTTGGTATTTAAAAGACTTTAGACATACTTAGAGAGCATTTCTTTTAGCCTCATATGCGTAGGGATGTTGAGAGGATTTGTGAGAGATGCATCATTTGTAAGCAAGCTAAGTTTAGAGTCTTGTCACATGGTTTGTATACCCCTTTGCCTATACCTAGTAAACCATGGGTAGATATTTTCATGAATTTCGTTTTAGGTTTTCCTAGGTCTAGAGGGGGTAGGGATTCTACTTTTGTTGTGGTTGACAAATTTTCAAAGATGGCACACTTCATTCCATGTCTTAAATCGGTTGATACCACTCATGTGGTTGATCTTTTTTTTAAAGAGATAGTACGTTTACATGGTATTCTGAAAAATATAGTGTCAGATCGTGATGTTAAGTTCCTTAGTTATTTTTGGAAGACATTGTGGGCAAAGTTGGGAACAAAATTGCTATTTTCAATGACTTACCATGCACAAACAGATGGACAAACTGAAGTTAATTAATATTTTATTTTATTAGTTTATCTCTTTTATGTCACTTTAGAAGTCCCAGCAAGCAAACTCAAATCATTTGTAATGTCTAAGAATGCATTTATGGAGGATAAAGACTAACTACAAAGGTTGCAATATTAGGTCAAGACAATTTCTATACCACTAATGCATTTGTGTCCATTTTCCATTTTGAGATTGTCTTATATGTTAAGTAACTGTCATTACTTTTAATAATGGAAAATGTATTAGCGTTATTTTATTTTGTATTAAACATTTTATAAAGGTCTCCAATGTTTTCTAAGGGGGAGTTTTTTTCTGCTAGAAAAGTAAAAATTGAACATTGAGCTTGTTCTTTAAGTTTAAACAAACCTTTACCCTAAATTTTCTTGTTGTTGGAATTACAGTGGTGGTTTCCTTTGTTGGTGGTTTTGTCTTTATGCCTTAGATCGATCTTAGTTATTTTGATTCTTTTCTCGTCATTTGAATCACACTTTACTCACCTGTTGGCAATACTAGAATTTGTTAAAGATCCACATCAATATTGGTATCGGAGCTATGGTTTGGTTAAGGTGAGTTCATCTACTGCCTTTTCTTCACTTGTTGGTTGAAAGGAGAAATTGTGTTGTATGTGTAGAGTTGTTTAAAGTTGCTGTGAACTTTGAACTTGTAGTAGTGGTAGACTTAGGTGTGTTGTCTGTTGTGGATTGTATTTTGGTTGTTACTGGAAACTTTTTATTGATTGTTTTGAATCTCTCTACTAAATAAAAAAAAAAAAAAAACCCCTTAAACCCAAATGCCTCATAACCTCATGTAATCCTTAGATCTTATTACTTAAACACATCACCGTAAATACTATTTAAACACTACTTCAAATACTTTACCCAAACATTTAATTTTCCTCTAATTTTCAAATGGCTAACAGAAGTTCTTCCTCTTCTCTAACTCCACCATGGGAAGTAGGTCAATTAAAATTTTAAGAGGAAATAAATGATCTTAAGGCTACATTAAACCAAGTAGTCCAACTTCTCCAAGAGCAAGCAGTCCAAAACCAACAAAATCGTCACCCACAAACACGTACTCCTTCACCTCGTGAACCAACCACTCTTCTAAGACATCAAAGACAATCCCCATTACCCAGAGATTATGAATAGGATGAGGTTTATTCCTCTAGTGATAGTGATACCAAGGTTGTAAGAAGGAGGAGGGATTGTGATGATGATAGGGGCTTAAAAATTAACATTCCAAAATTTGAAGGGAGTTTAAATCCAAATGATTTTGTTGATTGGTTACATGTTATTGAGTGGGTTTTTGAATATAAAGGGTACTCCGATGAAAAAAAAATAATTGGCTACCATTCGTTTCAAGGATTATGCTTCGCTGTGGTGGAAAAATGTCAAAAAGCAAAGAAATCAAGAGGGAAAGATCAAGTTCATTCTTGAGAGAAATTGAAAAAACTTCTTAAGAAAAGGTTCTTGCCTGAATCACATAAGCAAGAATTATATTTAAAACTCCATACACTTAAACAAGGAGATGGTAGTGTAGAGGAGTATATTTGGGAATTTGAGAAGTTGATGATGAGAAGTGATTTACTAGAAGTTAAAAAGCAAACTATAGCCCATTTTTTGGGGGGGATTAAAACAAGACATAGCTCACATGGTAGAGTTACAACCTTATTACACATTTGAAGACGTGTGCAAACTTACAGTTAAGGTTGAAAAGCAAAGAAAAAGTGCAAGGGTGATAGGTTTCAAGTCTTTCATTAAGGGACCTACTTTCACTAAAAGTTCCTCCTCTTATTCCAAGCCTGAATCCACTCCAAAGGATAAAGGTCATGACAAAATCCAAAAGCCTCAAAAAGACTCTCTCATTCCTCCTAAACATGGCAAAAATAAGCATAGTAGTAAAAAATGTTTCAAGTGTCAGGGATATGGCCATTTTCAAGCCAATTATTCAAAGAAAAGAGTAATGACACTTAGGGACATCTAAATAATTGAAGAGTCAATTGAAGAAGAAAATGAGGCAGAAAATGATGAAATAGCAGCTGAACAAGAAGAAGAAATAGTGGAGGAAGCTGATTGCAGTTTTATTCTCGTTTTGTGGCGTGCCTTACATACATCAATAAGTCCTCACAAAGACTAGAGGCTAAATATTTTTCAAACTTGTTGCACCATCAATAATAAGGTATGTACAGTGATAATCGATAGTGGAAGTTGCGCCAATGTGGCTTCTACGACACTTGTGGAGAAGCTTGAGTTGCTTACTACGCCACATCCTCAACCTTACAAGCTACAATGGGTGAGTAATGAAAACAGTCTCTAAGTCACAAGGTAAGTACCCCTTTTTTTCTCAATTGAGAAGCATTATAAAGATGAGGTATTGTGTGATATTATTCCAACGGATGCTTGTCATGTGTTATTAGGCTGTCCTTAGCAATTTGATAGGGAGGTTAAACATGATGGTAGAAAGAACATTTATTCCTTTAAGTTTGAGGGTAAATTAATTATATTAGCTCCCTTAAAGTCTTTCCAAGCAAATCCACCTTCTTAAAGGCTAAAAACTAAACAAAACAGTCCATTTTTAAGTAGGGCTAAAATTGAGAAGAGTCTTAGAATGAGTGAGCCAATTTATGCTTTGCTTGTGATTGAGAAACAGAAAGTTTAAGAGACTAAACAACTTCACCCCGTAATTTAGCCCTTATTGAGTGATTATAGAGATGTGTTTTCTGATGATTTAACCATTGGGTTGCCACCACTTAGAGGAATAGAGCATCAAATTGATTTAATACTTAGGGCTCAACTTCTTAATAGGGCAGCCTATAGATGCAATCTTATGGAAGTTAAGGAGCTGCAAAGACAAGTGAGGGAACTGATTTCAAAAGGTTTTGTATGAGAAAGCCTGAGTCCATGCTCAGTTCCAGCCTTGTTAGCTCCAAAGAAAGATGGTTCATTTTGCATGTGTGTTGATAGTAGAGCGATCAATAATACAACCATCAAATATTGATACCCCATTCCTCGATTACATGACATGCTTGATGAGTTGCATAGATCTATGATTTTTTCAAAAACTAACTTAAGGAATGGATACTATCATATTAGAATGAGAGAAGGGGATGAAGGAAAGATGACTTTCAAGACCAAGCATGAGTTGTATGAATAGTTAGTTATGCCATTTGGACTTTCCAATGCTCTGAGTACATTTATGAGATTGATGAATGAAGTTTTCAAGCCTTTTATTGGTCGATTTGTGGTAGTTTACTTTGATGACATTTTTGTGTATGGCCAAAGTGATAAGGCACATGTTGATCATTTGCGATAGGTTTTTGAAGTTTTGAGAGCTTAAAAGTTGTACGCCACACTTAAGAAGTGTGTGTTCTTTGTTGATCGTGTGGTGTTCCTTGACTATATAATTTCTACGAATGGTATTATGGTGGAAAAATCTAAGGTGGAAGCTATTAAGTCATGGCCTTAGCCTAAGTCCATCACAGAAGTTTGAAGCTTTCATTGAGTTACTTCTTTTTATAAAAGATTTGTTCCTCATTTTAATAACGTTATGGCCCTTATAACTGAATGTATGAAGAATGGTGCTTTTGAATGAACCAATTTGGTTAAGGGGGCTTTTGAAGTGATCAAGCAAAAGTTGTGTGAAGCCCTTATTTTAGTCATACCAGATTTTGATATGTTATTTGAGGTGAAGTGCGTGCAAGTGGAGTGAGAATCGGTGCTATTCTTACTCAATGCAAACGACCTCTTGTTTATTTTAGTGAGAAGGTAAATGACACAAAACTGAGGTATTCTATTTATGACAAGGAGTTTTATATTATTGTGAGGGCACTTAATCGTTAGAGTCACTATCTGACGCGGTCAACAGTTAAAATATTTTAAGAATTCTATAAGGACAAAATTATTAGAATTTTGTATTTTAGGATTATTAGAATTTCATATATTATTAGGATTTTATATTCTACAATTATTAGGATTTCATAATCTAGTATTATTAGAACTCTATGTTTTAGGATTAATATAAATAAGCTGTTATTTTCTTTTCAATGAAAACTTTTTGGCATAATTAAAATTTCTTTCTCTAAATTTTGAGAAGTTTATTGTTTCATTTGCTATCTAGCTGCGTCAGTTGGTATCAGAGCAAGCTTTCTATCATTCTCTAATGGCAGAAGACTCAGTTATAGACAGCGGTGGTTCTCATGGCGAAGATCAGGGAACTAAGACCTCACGACTTGCGGTGCAAGATCAAGAGGGTGCATTGAATGCTTTAGAGTAATGACTAGATCGCAGAATTCAACGTTTAGAATGACGTTTTGAAGAAATTGCAGATTGACTTGATGCTTTAAACGTTAATGCCAACATGAATCAGAGTGTCGAAAGGCCACGTATTGAGGAAGATGTTGTCCATAGACAACCTATTGACAAACCTATTCCTGCATACAGATGTAGACAACAAACTCGTATAGAAGATGCAGATGAAGGAGAAGATTATTTAGAAGCGCCTACAAGGAATATTGGGAATGCACTAATTAGACGTGGCAACAATTATTCTAATGGTGATAGACATTCCAACGAATACCGATTGAAGATAGATATTCCTAATTTCAATGGAAGTTTAAATATTGAAGAATTTTTGGATTGGATTGTAGAAGTAGATAGATTCTTTGATTATATGGAGATTTCAGAGGAAAGCAGGGTGAGACTTGTTACATGTAGATTAAAGGGTGGAGCTTCTGCATGGTGGGAGAGATTACAACATAGGAGATACTATGAGGGAAAGACAACGGTCAGGACGTGGTATAGAATGAAGCAGCTATTACGACGAGACTTTCTTCCTCCTGACTATGAGCAAATCTTATTCCAGAAATATCAAAGATGTCATCAAGGGCAACGATCTGTTCATGATTATACTGTTGAATTTTTAAGGTTAGCGGAAAGGAATGATTTAAGTGAAATAGAGGGGCAACAAGTTGCAAGGTATCTTGACGGCTTAAAACCGATTATCCATCCCAAAATTAGGGTACAAGTCATACGCACTTTATCATAAGCACGCAATATTGCATTAAAGGCAGAGTTAGCATTGCAAGAGAAGAGCAGATCAGACTTTTCTCGCAGAACTGATGGTGGAGATAATTATAAGATACCTAGTGATAAGCAAAAATCAACTTTTGATCTTTCTGCACGTAATGATCGGTACTATGAGGAAAAAGCAGCAGGAAAGTAGAAGGTGATAGAGTTTAAGGACAAACCTAAAGTTGAGAACCCATATGCTAAACCTATTGTAGGAAAATATTTTAAATGCAATCAACTTGGTCATAGGTCTAGTGACTGTCCCCGTAGAAAGCAATTAATGTTATGGGGCGAGAAGAAGAAGAAGAAGATGATGAAATTTATTGTGGTCCAGATGGGGATATTGAAAAGTATGAAGACAATGAAGATGTGGATTGTCAGAATTATGTGGTGCGGAGAATGATGTTGACACTAAAGCAAGAAGATAAGACTCAAAGGCATCAATTATTTTGAACTAGGTGTACCATTACTAGCTGCCTATTTGATGTTATTATTGACAGTGGTAGTTGCGAAAATATCATTGGAAGAGAAGTGGTAGAAAGCCTAGGGTTACAAATAGAGAACCATCCAAAACCATACACCATTGGTTGGATTAAAGCAGCAGAAAAGATTCGAGTAACTGAGCGATGCAAAGTACCTTTCTCTATCGATAAATATAAGGATGAGGTTTATTGTGATATAGTGGATATGGATGCGTGTCACTTGTTGTTGGTAGACCATGGAATATGATGTAGCCGTATAATATAATGGACGAGAAAATACTTACAAGTTAGAGAAGAATGGTATAAAATTTACGTTATTACCAAAACAAAAGAGGTTCCAAAGCCAAAACCTCAAAAGTAGAGGAACGAACTATTTTTACACTTACATAGTCATCTCAGATGAATGCAGTTGCAGAGAATAAGGTTAGGTATGAGATGAATATAGTTGCAGAGAATATGGCTAGGCAAGGTATTCAGACAAAAGTATCGCAAAAACTGAATCAAGCTAATGTTAAACATAAGAAGGCAGCAGATCAACATCAAAGATGGCAAGTATTTGAAGTGGGCGACAAGGTCTGGTATTTCTATGCAAAAAAAGATTTTCTACAGGAACTTACAATAAATTACTGCCTAAGAAATATGGGCCTTACAAGATTCTGAAGAAGATTAACGATAATGCTTATGTTGTGGATCTACCAGAGTCAATGGGCATTTTTAAAACGTTTAATGTAGTGGATATTTATCCATTTCATACATCAGAGAAGCCATTATATCCAGACATTGTAGCAGACTCGAGGACGAGTTTTTCTCAAGTGGAGGGGAATGACGCAGTCAACAGTTAAAATATTTTAAGAATTCTATAAGGACAAAATTATTAGAATTTTGTATTTTAGGATTGTTATAATTTCATATATTATTAGGATTTTGTATTCTATAATTATTAGGATTTCATAATCTAGTATTATTAGGATTCTATGTTTTAGGATTAGTATAAATAAGTTGTTATTTTCTTTTCAATAAAAATTTTTTGGCATAATTAAAATTTCTTTCTCTCAATTTTGATAAGTTTATCGTTTCTTTTGCTATCTCGCTGCGTCACTATCTTAGACACAACCAATTTATTTTGCATTCAGACCACTAAGCCTTGAAGTATGTTTATGGGCAACACAAGATTAGTCATCAACATGCCAAATGGGTAGAATTCCTACAATCTTTCACTTTTGTTTCTCATTATAAACAAGGAAAAGTTAATGTTGTTGCTGATGCACTTAGTATAAGGTATTCTCTACTTGTTTTACTTGATGCTAGTGTTATGGGTTTTCAATTGATAAGGGATCAATATGTTCATGATGGGGAGATGCATGATCTGATTCAAAAATGTTTCAAGGGTGCCTTTGAAGAGTACACAGTTTAGGAGGGTTTTTTATTTAAAGGAAATAGGTTATGTGTCCCTAAGAGCTCATATAAAGAGTTGTTGATTAGAGAAGCACATGGAGGTGGGATGACAGGTCATTTTTGTGCTCACAAGACCTTAGAATTGCTAAAAGAGCACTTTTATTGGCCAAAAATGTTGGGGGATGTTCAGACCATTATTGCGAGGTATGGCACTTGTCAACAGGCTAAAGCACACTTAAAGGCTGGGCCTTATACACCTTTGCCAATTCCATATCAGATTTAGGAAGATTGGAGTATGGATTTTGTGGTTGCTCTCCTTAAGACTTAAAGATGGAAAGATTTTATCATGGTGGTAGTAGACCGTTTCTCCAAAATGGCCCATTTATTCCATGTCACAAGACGGATGATGCTTCTAAGGTGGCAAATTTGTTCTTTAGAGAGATTGTTTGACTTCATGGTATTTCAAGAACTATAGTGTCGAATCGGGATACAAAGTTTCTAAGTTACTTTTGGAAGAGCTTATGGGGTAAGATCGGTACTAAACTTCTCTTTAGTACTTCTCACCATTCTTAAATTGATGGTCAAATAGAAGTTACTAATCGCACATTAGGTAATCTCTTAAGAAGTATGGTTAGTCGGTACTTGAGAAATTGGGATTTAAAATTAGCACAAGCTGAATTTACTTATAATTGGTTAGCAAGCATTACTACAGGTCACTTCTTTTTTTAGGTTGTTTATGGTGTCAATCCCCTCACTCCTATTGATCTTACCTTACTACCAATAGACTTTCAAGTTCCTAAGGATGTCAATGAGAAGATCAAGATGATGAAGAAGTTGCATGAAGAAGTTAAGAAGAAAATTGAAAAAGCTAATGAAGATTACAAAAGAAGGGCAAACAAGCCTAGGAAACCTTTGGTTTTTTAACCTGGAGACTTAGTTTGGCTACATTTGTGGAAAGAAAGGTTCTTTCTAAGAGAAAAAGTAAGATCGCCTCTAGAGCAGATGGACCTTTTGAGATCATTGCAAGGGTAGGTGATAATGCATATAAAGTGGTCGTACCAGATGAATTGGATGGAGTTTCGACTACATTTAATGTGGGAGATCTTTCGCCATACTTGGAGGATGAAAATTTTTTGAATTTGAGGACAAATTCTCTATAACCTAGAGAGGATGATATAAATCAAGGAGCCAAACCCATAAATACTTTAACTCACCAAACCCAACTATATTCAAATACCAAAACCCAATTTGATCAAACTCTCAATTTTTTTTAGCCTATTTAGCTCAAGCCCCATTTAAAGACCTAATTTATTCCCTTGGTTTAATCATGATCACTTGGGTCAATAATACCTCACTTGCTAATTGCCATGTCACTCACATGAAGCAAATAAAAAAAAAATCCATTTAGAGGAAAAAATAAAAAATTGACAAGTTTAAGGGAATTTAAGTTAATTAACATTTTATTTTATTAGTTTATCTCTTTTATGTCACTTCAGAAGTTCTAGCAAGCAAACTCAAATCATTTGCAAGATCCAACAATGCATTTATGAAGGATAAGAGACTGACTACAAAGGTTGCAGTATTAGGCCAAAATAATTTCTACACGAAGAAAGCATATGTGTCCATTTTTCATTTTGAGATTGTCTTATATATTAAGTAATTGTCATTACTTTTGATATTAGAAAATGTATTAGTGTTATTTTATTTTGTATTACACCTTTTGTAAAGGTCTCCAATGCTTTCTAAGGGGAATTTTTTTCTACCAGAAAAGTAAAAATTGAACATTGAGCTTATTTTTCAAGTTTAAACAAACCTTTACCCTAATTTTTCTTATTACTGGAATTTAAGTAGTGGTTTCCTTAGTTGGTGGCTTTGCCTTTATGCCTTGGATCAATCTTAACTATTTTGATTCTTTTCTCTTCATTTCAGTCACACTTTATTCACCTGTTGGCATTGTTAGAATTTGTTAAAAATCCACATTAAATGCTTGGTAAGTAATGGTAAAATCATCTCTGTTTTCACTCAAAGTAGTAAATGTTGCATTTAAATGTCACTATTTTGCACTAAATTGCTAGAAATTACTTAAGCACATCACCATCATCTCCCAAATGCTAAAAATTGCTTCAAAACTTCTCTGATTTGCCAAAAAATGTAGTAAAATGCATTCAAACATAGACTTTTTTTTTTCCCAAAAAAGCAATACAAAGCATTAAAACAACAGTATTTTTGCCAAAAATGTAATAAGATGCGTTAAAACATTTACATTTTTGTTAAAATGCAATAAAATGCGTTAAAACATTTACATTTTTGTTAAAATGCAATAAAATGCATTAAAACATCAAATTTTAGGATAAAAAAGCAACAAAATGGTAGAAATTACTTTGAAGCACCAATATTAATGCATAAATCACAATATAATGCTTGGAAGGATAACCATTTATACAAAAATAACTTAATAATGGTAAAATATCTTTATTTTAGCTCAAAATAGTAAACGTTATGTTCAAATGTCATTGTTTTACCCAAAAATGCTAGAAATTACATTAGAACATAATCAATTTCCTCCTAAAATGTTAGAAATTGCTTTAAAACTTTGTCATTTTAGCTAAAAATGCATTCAAATGCATTATAACATCAATATTTTTCTCGAAAAGGCCTATTACAAGCATATAAAAAAAGTAGATACAAGAAGAAAAATAAATTAGTCATTTGAATAGTGATTATTGTGAACAATAGCTGCTATGAACAGTTATAGTCAAAAACTTGCCGTTATAATCTTATGTATATAAACACATCATTGTAAATGAAAAAGATAGAAAAAAGCTTCTTCATTCTTTCAAAAAGCTTCTTCATTCTTTCACCTATGCTTTCTTTCACATTTGAAATTTTTTTATTTCTTTGTCAATATTTTTTTTTTCACATACAAAGCATTAAAACAATAGTAATTTTACAAAGAATGCAATACAATGCATTAAAACAACAACGTTTTTTTTGTCCCACATACAAAGCATTAAAACAATAGTAATTTTACAAAGAATGCATTAAAACAACAAAGTTTTTGTTGAAAATGCAACAAAATATATTAAAACACTAAAATTTCAGAAAAAATGCAATAAAATGGTAAAAATTGCTTTAAAGCACCATCGTCAATGTAAAAATCACAATATAATGCTTGGAAACCACAATTGTTTATGCAAAAATGCTAAATGCAAACAAAAATGCGTTAAAATATCAACGTTTTTGCCAAAAATATTATAATACATTAAAACATCAAAATTTGGGAAAAAAGGCAAGAAAATGGTAGAAAATGCTTTAAAGCATCACTGATAATGCCAAAATACCAGCATAATGCTCAGAAAACAAAGCCGCTTATGTAAAAATGACTAAGTAATGCTAAGAGTATCTTTGTTTTTGCTCAAAATAGTAAATGTTGCATTCAAATGTCATTGTTTGGTTCCAAAATGATAGAAAATGAATTAGAACATAACCATTTCCCCCCAATATGCCAGAAATTGCTTTCATACTTTGCTGTTTTAGTTGAAAATGCAATCAAATGCATAATAACGTTAATGTTTTTGCAGAAAAAGTAATACAAAGCATCCAAACAATGGCATTTTTGCAAAAAAAAAAAAAAAAGGTGTAATAAAATGTTGAGCTGAAAGGTCACCATTTTGCACAGAAATGCTAGAAATTGCATTATAACATCACCATTACCCCTCAAAAAGCTAGAAATTGTTTCAAAACTTCTTCATTTCTTTAGCAAATGCAGTAAAATGCAATCAAACATCAGCTTTTTTTTCCCCAAAAAAGCAATACAAAGCATTAAAACAATAGTGTTTTTGCCAAAAATGAAATAAATGCATTAAAAAACCAAAATTTAGGGAACAATGCAATAAAATTGTAGAAATTGCTTTAAAGCACCACTGATAATGCCAAAATTGCAATATAAGACTTGGAAAACATGGCCACTTATGCAAAAATCACTAAGTAATGTTAAAAGCATCTCAATTTTTGCTCAAAATAATAAATGTTGCTTTTACAAGTCACCATTTTGGCCCAAAATGCTAGAAACTGTATTAGAACATAATCATTTCCCCCCAAAATGTCAGAAGTTACTGTCAAAATTTGCCGTTTTAGCTGAAAATGCATTCAAATGCATTTAACATCAACACTTTTCCCAAAAAAGCAATACAAAGAAACAAAACAATAGTATTTTTGCAAAAAATGCAATAAAATGTGTCAACACAAAATGTAGTAAAAAATACAACAAAATGGTAGAAATTACCTTAAAGTGTCATCGCTAATGGCAAAATCGCAATATAATGCTTGGAAAACACGACCACTTATGCAAAAATGATTCAGTAATGCTAAAAGCATCTCCGTTTTCACTCAAAATAGTAAATGTTGCTTTTAAATGTCACCGTTTTGCACCAAAATGCTAGAAATTACTTTAGCGCATCACCATCATTCCCTAAAATGCCAAAAATTGTTTCAAAACTTTTTTGTTTCTTATGAAAATGCAATAAAACACATTCAAATATAGAATTTTTTTTTAACCAAAAAAGTAATACATGGCATTAAAACAATAGCATTTTTGCCAAAAATGAAATAAAATGCATTAAAACATCAACATTTTTGTCAAAAATGCAATAAAATTCATTAAAACATCAAACTTTAGGAAAAAACAGCAACAAAATGGTAGAAATTACTTTAAAGCACCACTGTTAATGCCAAAATCATAATATAATGCTTGAAAATGTAGTAAAAAGCTTTTAAACATCAATGATTTTCCAAGAAAAGCAATACACATCATTATAACAATAGCGATTTCACAAAAAAATGCAATAAAATGTGCTAAAACATCAATGTTTTTGTCAAATATATAATAAAATGTGTTAAAACATTAACATTTTTGTCAAAACTATAATAAAATACATTAGAACATCAACATTTTTGTTGACAATCCAACAAAATGTATCAAAACATCAAATTTTAGGTGAACAGTGCAATGAATTGTAGAAATTACTTTAAAACATCATCATTAATGTTGGAATCACAATATAATGCTTCAAAACCATAATTGCTTACGCAAAAATGACTAAATAATGCTAGAAGCATCTCCATTTTCATTAAGAAATAGTAAATATTGCTTTCAAAATGTCACCATTTTGCCCCAAAATGCTAGAAATTGCATGAGCACATTAACATTTTCTTATAAAATGCTAGAAATTTCTTTAAAATTTTGCCATTTTAGCTAACAATGTTGGAAAATGCATTACAACATCATCATTTTTCTCAAAAAAACACCACAAGGTATTAAAACAAAACAATTTTGCTACAAATACTATAAAATACGTTAAAACAATAATGTTTTTGCCAAAAATTCAATAAAATGCGTTAAAATATCAAATTTTAAGAAAAAAATGCAATAAAATGATAGAAATTGCTTTAAAGCATCACTGTTGATGCCAAAATTACAATATAATGCTTGGATACCACAACTGCTTATGCAAAAATGACTAAGTAATGCTAGAAGCATCTCTATTCTTGCTTAAAATATTAAATGTTGCTTTCAAATGTGATTGTTTTACCTCAAAATGCTAGAAATTGCATTAGTGCATAACCATTTTCCCTTAAAATGCCAGATATTGCTTTAAAACTTCACCGTTTTAGCGTAATATGCAGTAAAACCCATTAAAACATTAGTGTTTTTCCTGAAAAAGTAGTCCCAAGCATGAAAACAATAACATTTTTGCCAAATACTTTAAAATGCATTAAAATATTAACGTTTTTGTTAAAAATTAAATAAAATGTGTTAAACCATCAAAATTTATGAAAAAAATACAATAAAATGATAGAAATTGCTTTAGAGCATCATTGTTAATACCAAAATCATAATATAATAATTAGAAACCATAGCTGTTGAGGCAAAAATGACTAAGTAATGCTAGAAGCATCTCCATTCTTGCTCAAAATAGTAAATATTACTTTCAAATGCCACCATTTAGCCTAAAATGCAAGAAATTGCATTAGTACATCACCATTATCACGCAAAATGCTAGAAATTGTTTCAAAATATTTCTATTTTTGTAGAAAATGCAGTAAAACACCAATGTTATTGCCAGAAAAGCAATACAAAGCATAAAACATCAATGCGTTAAAACATCTATGCCTTTTTCCAAAACGGAATAAAAGGCATTAAAACATGAATATTTAGGACAAAAATGCATAGAAATGGTAGAAATTACTTGTAAAACAATATCATTAATGCTAAAATCACAATATAATGCTTCGAAACCACAACCACTTATTTAAAAATGACAAAGTAATGCTAAAAACATTATAATATTCACTTAAAATAGTAAATGTTACTTTCATATGTCACCATTTTACCCCAAAATACTAGAAATTACGTTAGAATATCACAATTTTCCTCCAAAATGTTAGAAGAATCTTAGTATTTGCTCAAAATAGTAAATGTTACTTTCAAATGTTACCATTTTGCACCAAAATGCTAGAAATTGCTTTAAAACTTTGTCGTTTGTCCTAAAAAAGTACTAAAATGCATTTAAACATAAACGTTTTTCGCAGAAAAGCAATACACAACGTTCAAACAATAGCTTTTTTTTTTTTTTTTCAAAAATGTAATAAAATGCATTAAAACATCAAAATTTAGGTCAAAAGTGCAATAAAATGGTAGAAATTGCTTTAAAGCATTACAGTTAATGCCAAAATCACAATATAATACTTGAAAACCACAATCACTTATAGAAAAATTGACTAACTAATGCTAGAAGCATCTTTGTTTTTGCTTAAAATAGTAAATGCTACATCACAGATTTTGCTTTATGCAATGAAACAAAAGGCCTTTAGATACCAAATTTCTGATTAAATTTGTTGTTGATTGATAAGATAACAAAAAACTTAAATTATTATGTCATCTTTGAACCCAATAAAGTGATATTTTAGGACATACTAACTAGGAAAATAGTTGTTAAGAGAAGTCTACATGATAACTTATATTTTTTGGATAGCAATAATTAAGCTCTTAGGGTTAAAGAAGACTGTAAATTTCAAAAACTTTGGCTTGCAAAATTATGACATCCTTCAAGTAACATTTGTTGAAATAAAACTGATTGAGCCGATTGACCAATTTCAAGATTCATGCCAGCATCGTGACCGTGCTACATTGGAATCTGTGTATCCCAATCATCATCTCAGTCAGCATCCTAATCAGCATCTTCAGTAGCTAAAGAGAAGAATTCAAACATTCAAATTTGAAGATGGTGAACATTGAAAGTTGTTTTGCAATTAGTAGAAAAAAGAAACATTGCTTTATGACTTGTAAGTAATTTGTTTAGCCTATTTTGTGTATTGCAGCTTTCCTACCTTGGGAAAACAATTATAGCTGTTGGTTGTTTGCCTATTTAAAATCCTTATAACATTATTCTTTCAATTAAGAAAAATAATTCTCTCATCTTCTTCATATTTCTCTCTCTGGTTGAAATTCTCAAGCTTACTTCTTATACTTTTATCATCAAAGTTAACATAGTATCAGAGCTGTAAGTTCCTATCCTTCTTCTTCTTGTTGTTGTTCTTTGATTCTTCACGGTTGCGCTTGAAAAGTATCTCCCATCCTTTGGCCAAATCTAAATGGCAAGTGAGAAACCCTTTTTAAGCACACAGAAACCAAGTGAAGCACCTTCTCAAACCACCATCAACGCCTCCACCCGAACCACTTCCAAGATAATGGAAGTAGATGTTAACACCTCCCTTAAACTCACCACTATTCTACTAAACAATCACAACTACCCCATATGGGCCAAGGCTGCAGCAAATGCTTTGTGTGGTAAAGGTAGATATGGGTTTGTCACAAGAAGGGTTAAGAGACCTTTGGATGATGATGGATTTGAAGAATGGTTCCAAGTAGATAAAATGGTTCTAACTTGGATCCTTAACTCTATAAAACCAAACTTGATTGGTATTTTTTCCAACGCTGAGACTTCTAAGGAGTTTTGGGATTCTATCAAGAGAATCTATGGTCAACAAAAGAATCTTATGAGGGTGTATGAGCTTAAATCCTTCCCCAATAAGCTTAACCAAGGTGAGATGAGCTCAGTTGAACACTTGGAAAAATTTGTAAAGGCTTGGGATGAGCTTCACACCTATAGGCCAGAAACTAATGACATTGCCATCATTCTTGCACGGGCTAATGAGGATAAGGTGTTTACTTACCTTGCAAGCTTGAACTCCAAGTTTAATGATATTCGGAACCAAATACTAAGAAGCAATGAAATACCCTCCTTCGATGAGGTTTGTTACATGATCAACAAGGAAGAAACAGCCCATTGTGTCTTGGATACAAATGGCCATGACCACAAGATGGAGACAAATGCACTTTTGGCTCAAAAGAAGCATAAAACTGAAGCCTTAGTGGCTAAGTCAAAGGGGAACAACAACCATCAAAATCGGGTTAAGTGTGACCATTGTCATAAGAAT
This sequence comes from Khaya senegalensis, assembly GCA_032402905.1. NCBI lineage: Eukaryota > Viridiplantae > Streptophyta > Magnoliopsida > Sapindales > Meliaceae > Khaya > Khaya senegalensis. The sequence goes on along the minus strand of CP135549.1, from coordinate 4,162,921 downwards.
GGTCACTTTAAAGATCGATGTTGGCTTCTTCACCTAGAACTCATGCCTTTATAGTTCAAGAAGGACAAATTTTTAAATCAGAGTATCCATGGTGTTTCAAGTGCACATTCAGCTCCCATTACTGAGATTTCAAGTGTTCACTCCTTTTGTTGAGGACTTGAGAAGGCAAAAGGAGCGTGAGCGTCAACGAAAGTATCGAGAGCAACGAAAAGCAGCACGCTTAGCCACGGAGGCTAGCATGTGTGAGGAAATGAGCACACAAGGCACCACACAGGCCCACGATCCAGCCCACGAGGAAGCCCACACAGAGTTTGGCCTTATCCGCAAAGGCATAAGGAATCCGCTTCGGCATAAGGAATCCGCTTCGGCATAAGGAATCCGCATCAAACAAGAATGTCAACAACAACAGAAAACTTCGCTAATCAGGAAGTTTGACACCAATTAAACATCTGCAAGCAATTCTTTTATTAGTCTTTCTTGTTTAGTTAAATAGGAAGTTTCTTTTATATGTCTATCTTATTTAGGTATCTTTGTCATAGTCAAATTAGGAGAACAAAATAGGAACGAATAAGTAACTTAAGGCTATAAATATAGGCCTTCATTATGCAATCAACATCTTTTTGGAACTTTTAATAATATTACAGCTTTACCAGCATATTCTTATTTTCGGCCAACCTTTAAGAGTTGTCTTAGGTTCGCTTGGGTTTAAGTCAAGGTTAAGAGTTGTCTTCCTTACCTAAGAGTTGTGTGAGGCTTAAGAGTTGTCTTGCCTCTCCAACGCATCATCATACCATCAATTGAGCACGAAAGTTCAGTTTAGGGGCAACAATTCGCAGGGAACTTAAGTTTTACGCATTAGAGCAGCTAATAAGCATACCATTACCGATCACCGATGCCCCTGAACCGCGAAAAAATTTGGGACAGAAATCTAGACGCTAACAACTGGTGCTTTCGTTGAGAAACTTGGCGTGATCATCATAACTTCCCAGCAGCAACAACCACATCAACCACCATCGCAGCAAGAATCCCCTGGCGAGGATTTTTCTGTAACCAATCGAGGTAGAATTATGGCCCTTGAAAGAGACCAACGCGCCATCACTGAGCAATTAGGCAACTTGGGACATCAACTGGCCTCCGTTATGCATTCTTTAGAGCAAATAAGAAGGGACATGCCTAGAGGAAACCACAGGCAAAGCCCAGATGATGCAGCAAGGAATGTCGCACTACCCCAACCACACAGAAGGATGCAGTCCGAAATTGTGAGGCCCTATGAGCGCGGAGAAGAAACTGACCATGATCACCTTCCGTCGCAAGAAAGGGGGAAACTGAGGACAAGTTTAGGGAGCAGAAGAGAGGCATCGCCCATCTTTAACCCACCACTCGGCCACTATGAGCAAAATAGCGACGAAGACATTATGGATGAGGGGCCATCATCCTGGCAGCCAAGAAGGCAGTGAGGCTACCCTGAGGCAGCACATTGGCAACCACCAAGAAGGGACGTGAGGCAGCAGAATTTTGGCCAAGGAAACTACATCAAGCCGAAGGTAAAAATTGAGTTTCCCACGTTTGAGAAGGGAGATCCAACCGAATGGATCTCTAAAGTTGAGTTTTATTTCGAGAAACATGGAGTAGAAAGGGAGGAACGTGTTGAGTTTGCCTCCTATCATCTGTGTGGACAAGCCAACCAATGGTGGCGTTGGCTAAGGTCTACCCATGCCCGCGAAGGGAGGAGAATTGGATGGACGAAATCCACTCAAGAATTGATCAATCATTTTGGCCCATCTAGCATGACAAATTACGAGGGACAATTGGCCAAGATTAGGCAAAATGCATCGCTTGAACACTTGTAGGAAATTGGCAGGACATTGCACTCATAGGCACTTTTATTGATGGTCTTGCACTTTGGTTGAGTCGAGAAGTGAAGATGAGAGATCCGACTTCGCTGGCACAATGCATCCAACTAGCAAGACTCATCAATGATGAGAGAAACCTTAATAAAGTTGCCCCAAAGTCAGTAAACTATACCAAAGAATCCTGAAAACCATCATCGAGCAGTGAGGTTGCAGCACCAAGATCAAGCAAATCTATCAAATTATCCACCGAAGAGGTAAGGAAAAGAATCGAAAAAGGCCTTTGCCTTAAATGCAACGAACGATGGCAGTCAGGCCATATAACATCTTGGAATTTCTATACTCTTAAAATCTGTTATGGAGTTATATTACCGTATTTTTGAGAGTTTTGATAAGAGAGAGAGTTGGCCGGTATTCGATACAGTGCACTGTATGAGCAAAAAATATAATATTTTATTACCGGTATTAGAAATTTGACGACTGAAGCGAAAAGCTGTAATTTTTCGTCGTGCGTGCATGACTATATAAATGGAACGGGGTGGGGAAACCCGACAATCTAATTTCACTTTTTCCTCCCTTTCCTCTCTCTTCTCTCTCTCCTCCCCACGGTTCTCTCTCCTATGAATAGTGACTTTCATCACTGGACCTCAGATCACTTCACCACTGGCGAGTGGAGGACTGCCGAGCCATCGCGAGTGCAACGCTGCAAATCCCGCCTCGATCACCGTCGCCACGCGCCCTCACGTGTCACTTAAAGTCTCGCTGGCGTGAATTTTGACCGGCGATTCACAGCGGTGCACGACGAGTTGACCGACACCTCCGGCTCGTCTGGCACCGTCTCGCCGCCCTCTTCACGGTGGTGTGCCCAGTTCCGGCATTTGGTCACCGGATTTCGGCGAGGGAAGGCTGATCGGGAAGGTGTCTTTTCGGTAAGATTTCTGGCGATTGGTGCAGCTCCGATGGAATTTGAACTGACCAGTGTGCTCTCCGACACTCGTACTTCGACACGGTATGTTTAGATCTCAATTTGGAATGAGTTTCGATGATGATTCGAGGGTCCAAACTAGGTACCTTGAAACATGAAATTTTAGGATGTTTAGTGATTTTGAATGCTTCAATTTATGTTTTGTGGCATATGGACACCATGGACAGCATCTTGACATCACAAGGATCACAATGGTATGTTCCGTTCATGAAACTATTTAATCGTTGAATAGTACTTGTAAACAGTAACTTGCACGTTTTTCGAGTAGATACCCGTAGCATATGGAGGAGTATTCCGAATGCGTATACCCTCTCTGGGACAGCTTTTCATTATTCGCGTAGGCAATGGGTGCTCGGAGGTNTAGCGGTTCTGAAAAGTGCAGTTGAGGTAAAGATTTTCGGACGGGGCATAGTATATCTAAGGTTTAGGCCATTGTTATGTAATTTCCTTTCTGTGTACTCTGAAGTGTTAATTTCATTAGAATATATAACAATTCTTTAGAAAAAAAAAATATAATACTATTTTAGTTATTACTATTTATGTGGTTACTTTCTATAAATTTTTTTTTTTTAAACAAATGAAAACTTCGCTTCACTATAAGAAAGCGTTAATTTTTACCTTTTCAATAATTTCAGTGCACTATATGCCACATGAATAAAAATGAAAGGAAGGGGGTGTTACAGGCCACAAGTGCAAAAAGGGACAAATCGATCTCATAGAGCTCGAAAGTGATGAAGAGCATGATGCTAGCAGCAAAGAAGATCAAGCAACATCTACAGACAGCGAAGGAGATGCAGAAAGAGTGTACTCGCTAGAACATGTGACAGAAAGAGCAATCACTTTCAATATAGAATGAACAGCAACTAAGCCCACAACCATGCGACTTATGGCAGCCATTGGCGGAAAAGAAGCACTTGTGTTGATAGATAATGGAGCCATCCATAGCTACATCAACAACAAGCTTGTCGAAAAACTTAAGTTGACACCCAAGAGCATTATGCCATTTGAGGTTAAAGTCGCCAATGGGTAGAAACTTTTATGTTCCCAAGTGATCAAAGCAGCAAAATTGAAGATTCAAGGTGTCGACATCAAAGCGGAACTACATGTTCTAGACTTGGCAGGGCTTGACATTGTGTTAGGCAATGCTTGGTTCAAATCCGTGGGAAGAATTACACACGATTACAGTGCAATGACCATGCATTTCAATTCGAATAGCAAACAACACACATGGAAGGCAATGGCTCTAGCAACAAAACACCCTTACATAGACAATACCATCGAGAAATTTTTGGACAAAAGGGCACATTATTATTCGATGCATTACCTTGAGAACAAGGTAATTCGCCAAGAAAGGGGGATTGTTGAGGACCTGAGAAGGCAAAAGGAGCGCGAGCGTCAATGGAAGTATCGAGAGCAGTGAAAAGTAGCACGCGTAGCCACAGAGGCTAGCATGTGCGAGGAAATTGGCACACAAGGCACCACACAGGCCCACGATCCAGCCCACAAGGAAGTCCACACAAAGCTTGGCCTTATCTGCAAAGGCATAAGGAATCCGCATCAAACAAGAATGTCAACAACAATAGGAAACTTCGCTAATCAGGAAGTTTGACACTAGTTAAACATCTGCAAGCAATTCCTTTATTAGTCTTTCTTGTTTAGTTAAATAGAAAGTTTCTTTTATATGTCTATCTTATTTAGGTATCTTTGTCATAGTCAAATTAGGAGAACAAAATAGGAATGAATAAGCAACTCAAGGCTATAAATATAGGCCTTCATCATGCAATCAACATCTTTTTGGAACTTTTAATAATATTGCAGCTTTTGCCAGCATATTCTTATTTTCGGCCAACCTTTAAGAGTTGTCTTAGGTTCGCTTGGGCTTATGTCAAAGTTAAGAGTTGTCTTCCTTACCTAAGAGTTGTGTGAGGTTTAAGAGTTGTCTTTCCTTTCTAACGCATCACCATGCCATTAATTGAGCACAAAAGCTCAGTTTAGGGGCAACAATTTGCAGGGAACTCAAGTTTTATGCATTAGAGCAACTAACAAGCATATCATTACCGATCACTGACACCCCTGAACCACGAAAAAATTTAGGACAGAAATCTGTACGCCAACACCTTTAGTCTTGACGATATTGCCAAGGTGATAAGGAACCAACTCCAAATCAATTCGGAAGCACTTGGAACCTAACACCATGCTCACAAAGGCAAATGGGAAGACGGTACTCTTCTTGACTCTCAGTTTAACTCTTATAATGATTATGAACCATGGATTATAGACTCAGGTGCTAGTGATCATATGTTTGAAAACATAAATAAAGCATCTAGGTTATATCCTTTAAAGAAAATATAAAGTGTCAAAGTTGCTAATGGAAAGCATGTACCCATTAAGTATACAGCAGATTTGGATTTATTGTCAAAACATACTAAAGGGTTATATATACCTAATTTTGATTCCAATCTATTATCGGTTAGTAAACTTACTAAAGACTTAAATTATATTGCTATCTTTGGTCTTAACAAAGTGATTTTTCAAGATATTATAATCGGGAAGAAGATTGGTGAAGGTTGTGCTCAAAATGGTCTTTACATGCTAAATAATGCAAAACAAGATTTTAGGGTCACTAAACAAATCAATTCACATGAGCTATGGCATGCAGGACTTGGACATCCTTCTAATCATATTTTGAATTGTCTAGTTCCTAATTTAAATGATTGTCACATTTTTAAGTGTGAAGCATGTATTTTAGAAAGACAAACTAGACTTCCTTTTGTACTATCAGAACATGAAGGTGATGATATTTTTGAATTAATTCACTCTGATTTATGGACTGCTCCTATGACATCACATGATAACTATAGATACTTTGTTACATTTATTGACCATAAATCTAGATATACTTGGGTATACCTTTTAAAATGTAAATCGGGCACATTATCATGCTTTAAATGTTTTATGCTCTTTGTCGTTAACCAATTTGGCAGAAAAATCAAAATGAATAGAACTGATAATGGTGGAGAATATGTTAATAATTCCTTTAAGGAATACTTAGTAAGTGAAGGGATTATACATCAAACTACATGCCCATACACTTCAGAACAAAATGGAGTGGCAGAGAGGAAGAATAGACATATCCTTGAAGTTGGAAGATTAATGATGTTCTACCATAATGTTCCCAAACATTTCTGGAGCAATGCCATCCTCACGGCTGTTCGTTTGATAAATAGAACACCTACAAAGATTTTAAAGGGTAAGACTCCAAATGAGGTAATGTTTAATTAAAAACCAAATCTTTTATATCTTCAAATTTTTGAATGCATATATTATGTCCATATTCCATATAGCAATAGAGACAAACTTAGCTATAGAAGTCAAAAATGCATATTCCTAGGTTATGCCACAACCCAAAAGGGTTATAAATACTTTGACCCTAAGACAAATAGGTTGTTGTATCTAGAAACGTCACCGTTTTAGAACATGAACCTTACTATAAAAAATATGAACTTGAATTCAATAATAAGGGGGAGAATGCAAATAATTTCACTCCTAGTCCTATTATTGACACTATCCACACAAAGGGGCCCATTCCTAAACTTAGAAAGAATGTCCATAACAAGTTAGAAGTTCAAGAGGAATCATCTCAAAATGAGAATGATCCTTACTCTCTTAGACAAACAAATGATGAGAATGAACATACTTTTGCCCAAGATGAGTCATCTCATGATGAGATTGATTCAGATCACCTTGGAGATGACCAAATTAGTAACCATGACACTTTAGATCAATTTCTAGGTAGTGATAATCATGCTACACAGGAACCACCTATACTTAGAAGATCTACTCGGATCAAAAGACCACCCTCTAAATGGATGAAAACTTGAGTGTTTTATCATGGCAACTATGTGACCAATCACCCTATTCAAAGCTACTATACTCATGATCACATTAAAGATCAGTATAAAACTTTTCTAAATGCCATTGATGATATTTGAGAACATTCTAGTTACCAAGAGGCTCAAATTAGCCCAAGTTAGAGAAATGCAATGAATGAAAAGCTTAAGGCTCTAATTCAAAATCAAACTTGGGATATTGTTCTACTTCCTAAAGGAAAGAAAGGTGTAGGCTGCAAATGGGTATATAAAACCAAGCTTAAGAGTAATAGGACTGTTGAAAAACATAAAGCTAGGTTAGTGGCTAAAGGCTTCACTCAAACCTATGGCATTGATTACACCGAGACTTTTACTCCTGTAGCTAAAATGAATTCCATAAGAGTCCTTTTGTCTTTAGCTGTTAATTATGATTGGCTATTATACCAAATGGATGTAAGAAATGCCTTCTTACAAGGTGAATTAGAAGAAGAAGTATATATGAGAATACCTTAAGGGTATGGGAGTGACATTCCCAAATCTCATGTTTGTAAGCTTAGAAAGGCCATCTATGGCCTTAAACAATCCCCTAGGGCTTGGTACTCCAAATTAAATAATGCCCTCAGTTGCCAAACTTTCATTAAAAGTGAGGCTGATTCCTCTTTATTTACCAAACATTCCAAAGATGGAATAACGGTGATTCTTATTTATGTCGATGACATTATCATTACTGGTAGTGACCAAACAGGCATTAGTTGCATTAAATCATATCTTAAATCTGTTTTTGACATTAAAGACTTGGGATACTTACGATATTTTCTAAGAATAGAAATTGCCCATTCCAAAAAAGTACTATTTCTATGCCAAAGAAAATATACACTTGATCTACTTAGTGAAACAAGCAAACTAGGTGCAAAGATAGCTTCAATGCCAATCGAAAGCACCTACAAGTAAAAGGACAAAGAAGAAGACAAACAAAAGCAGTTCAAGCCATTTCAGAATGTCAAGCAATATCAACGAATTGTCGGTAAGTTAATTTATTTAACCATTACTAGACCTGACATTAGCTTTGCTGTGAATCAAGTCAGTCAATTCATGCAATAACCAATAAACAACCACATGGACGTGGTGAATCGGATCCTATGCTACCTTAAAGGAACACTAGGACAAGGTTTACACATGGAAAAGAATGGTCACCACGAGATCCTAGCGTATAGTGATGTAGATTGGGTTGGAAATGTTGAAGATAGAAAATCAACAACAAGATATTGCACATTTGTTGGAGGAAACTTGGTAACCTGGAAGAGCAAGAAACAGAGTGTAGTAGCAAGGTCAAGTGCAGAAGCAGAGTATCGAGCTATGGCAAGTACAACATGTAAGCTAATTTAGTTGAAGACTTTAGTTTAAGATTTGGGGTTCAAGATTGAGGCGCCAATGAAACTATTTTGTGACAACAAAGCAACAATCTATATAGCATCCAATCCAGTATTCCATGAAAGGACAAAACACATTGAGATAGATTGTCATTTTATTCGGGAGAAAGTTCATAATAAAATCATTTGCACCCCCTTATGTTCAAAGTGAAGATCAACTAGGAGACTTGTTCACAAAAGCCCCCACTAAAAAACATATCGGGATGACAATAAACAAGTTGAACTTGAGTATCATCTTCAAGCCCAATTTGAGGGGGAGTGTTGAAATAAAACTGATTAAGCCGATTGACCAATCTCAAGATTCATGCCAGCATCGTGACCGTGCTACATTGGAATCTGTGTATCCCAATCATCATCTCAGTCAGCATCCTAATCAGGAACCTAATCATAATCAGCATCTTCAGTAGCCAAAGAGAAGAATTCAAACATTCAAATTTGAAGATGGTGAACATTGGAAGTTGTTTTGCAATTAGTAGAAAAAGGAAACATTGCTTTATGACTTGTAAGTAATTTGTTTAGCCTATTTTGTGTATTGCAGCTTTCTTACTTTGGGAAAACAATTCTAGCTGTTGTTTGTTTGCCTATTTAAAATTCTTGTAACATTATTCTTTCAATTAAGAAAAATAATTCTCTCATCTTCTTCATATTTCTCTCTCTGGCTGAAATTCTCAAGCTCACTTCTTATACTTTGATCATCAAAGTTAACAACATTTTATGTAAAATAATTTTGAATATGAAGTTTAGTGATTTTAAGCAATGTAAGACTTGCAATCTAGTTAAACAAACTAAACTTCCTTTTGTACATTTGAAAACTTGTTATAACGAAACTTTTGATCTTATACATTCTCTTTTATGGACTTCTTCTTCAAAATCTCACAATGGTTTTAAATATTTTATGATATTCATTGATCACAAGTCTACATATACTTAAATATACTTGATTAAAAATAAATTTAAGACCACATCATCTTTTAGCTGAAAATACAATAGAATGTATTAAAATATCAACATTTTTGCCAAAAATGTAATAAAATACAATGAAACTTCAAAATTTAAGAAAAAAATGCAATAACATAGTAGAAATTGCTTTAAAGCATCACCATTAATGCCAAAATCTCAATATAATGCTTGAAAACAACAACAACTAATGCAAAAATGATGAAAGGATAATAGAGCCATCTTTGTTTTTGTTCAAAATAGTAAATTTTGCTCTCATATGTTGCCATTTTGCCCCAAAATGCTAGAAATTTCATTAGTACATAGCCATTGTCCGCCAAATTGCTAGAAATTGCTTAAAATATTGCCATTTTAGTTGAAAATACAATAAAATACATTAAAACATTAATGTTATTGCCTAGAAAGCAATACAAAGCATTAAAACATTAGCATTTATGCCAAAAATGTAATAAAATGCATTAAAACATCACAATTTAGGAGAAAAAAGTGCAATCAAATTGTGGAAATTGTTTTAAAGCATCACCGTTAATGCGAAAATCATGATATAATGTTTGTAAACCACAACTGCTTATTCAAAAATAACTAAGTAATACTAAAAGCATCTCCATTCTCGTTCAAAATAGTAAACATTGCTTTCAAATGTTATTGTTTTCTCCAAAAATACTTTAAATTGCATTAGAATATCATTATTTTCCTCAAAATCCTAGAAATTGCTTCAAAACTTCTTTGCTTTTACTAAAAATGCAGTAAAACACATCCAGAAAAAATTAATACACAGCATTAAAACAACAACATTTTTGAAAAAAAAAAGCAATAAAATGCATTAAAACATCAACATTTTTGTCAAAAAAGCAATCAAAAGCATTAAAAATCAACATTTGTCTCAAAATACCAGAAATTGCATTAGAACATCACCATTTTCCCTAAAATACTAGAACCATCTCTATTTTCACTCAAAACAGTAAATTTTGCTTTCAAATGTCACCATTTTGCCCAAAATACTGGAAATTGCATTATAACATTACCATTTTCCCCCCAAAATGCTAGAAGCATCTATGTTTTCGCTCAAGATACTAAATTTTGCTTGTAAATGTCACCGTTTTGCCCTAAAATACTAGAAATTGCATTAGAATATCACTATTTTCACCTAAAATGCTAGAAATTGCTTCAAAACTTGGCTGTTTTTATTGAAAATGTAGCAAAACACATTTAAACACCAATGTTTTTCTCAAAAAACCAATACGTAGCATTAAAACAATAGCACTTTTACTAAAAATGCATTAAAATATGTTAAAATATTTACATTTTTACCAAAAATGCAATAAAATGTATTAAAACATCAAGATTTTTGTAACACCCCCTTCCTTTCATTTCTATTCATGTGGCATATAGTACATTGAAATTATCGAAAAGTCAAAAATCAACGCTTTCTCATAATGAAGCGAAGTTTTTATTTGTTCAAAAGAATTTATAAAAAATAATCACATAAATAGTAACAACTAAAATAATATTACTTTTTTTTTCTAAAGAATTGTTATGCATTTTAATGAAATTAATACTTCAGAGTACACAGAAAAGAAATTACATAACAATAGCCTAAACCTTAGATATACTATGCCCCGTCCGAAAATCTTTACCTCAACTGCACTTTCCGAAACCGCTACCGCCATATCGTAATCACCTGAAAATAATAATCCCACAAAGGGGTGAGCACACCACATGGCTTAGTAAGATAATACAATACTTAAATAAAGGAAGGAGCATGTTACCTGAATCCTTACTTATTTTGGCCATTTCACGCAATTCCACACACACAAGTAAATGCATGTCCACATATCAACGTACATGTTCCGACAAGCATATGCTCAATAATGTACACAAGATATCATATTATCTCCTCTAGAACTCCAAGCACTATATCATCTATGAATTCTGTATAAATATCTCAATCAGAGTAACACTCCTCATGATATACCATACACAGATAACGCAATCTCAATCAATATATTTTCTAAATGAATCACGTTATCACCTGTGTCCGTTTAATTTCTATTTCTATTCTTGTCAACGAACACTTACATGAACATATAAAATCATTACATAGTTATTCGTATAGATAACAGCTAATGCTGTGGCCCCATACAGAGGAACTGCTTAGAAGCCGGTATAACCATACAATATCAATCACACACTCGGTCCAAGATAACCAAAATATCTTAGGCACACAATCAATACCCACATAGGATACAAATATTTTAAACTCCTAAATATAGATACAACCGAGGGTATTAGTAAAAATGATAACACTGTTTCTGTATACCATTTCCACTCTCGAAAGGTTGGTCATAGAAATTTTATTACGTTTACAAGTGATCGATAATACTTAGAAACATCATGGATCATGGTTGTTACTCTAGGCCACTGGGCCATTTGGAGGACAGCTGTGGGTTTCACCTACCCCTCAGGGTACCACAGTCTTAACGTCACACCTCCATTAGAAACTGGCTTAGAAGCCCAGCTGAGGGAGATGGAACATACATATCCGATCCACATATCACAATTATCTCAATATTGGTTCATTACCAGTCTATGTTATCATACATTCATATTATCTCCTTATTTTCACTAAATCAAAACAACCGAACAGTTGTACCATAATCACAAATACACGTCTTTCATTCTTTATTCCATACTAGGGATTCTTTTACCTACATTAAACATTGACTATACTATTCTAAGGACACATATCAATTTAATCCTAATTGTTCACTAAAGTATACCGACAATAACAATGTAAACTCATAACATAGTTCCTGCACCATCATATTCTTACCGTATTTTTAACCATACGAATAAACGTATAACTAATATGTCGAATAACCTGTAATACATCCAATGCGCCTTTTTCACAATATTCTCAAGTTTCTCATATGATCTTTAATCTTATTATGAATTCACATATATTCTTTTTATTTCACCAACATATCGGTGAGTTAAACAAGATTCTATATACTAGAAGTGAGGTGGCCTAGGCATTGCCTTACCCATTATCTTATTTAAATACTAATTCCTCTTTTTCAAGTTGATGCTAGCTCTCTGTTTCTGCAAGTTTAAGTTCTCTCTCAAAGAATTGACACTTGCCAAGGTGTGATTAGACTTCCGCCGTTTTCGCAATTGACAATCATAACAATAATCTGTTTGTGACTGTAACTAAAGGTAATCCTAGACCCTCCGCTACATATGAAAACCAGAATACAAAGGGAGATCATGAATAGCTGTATGAATAATATTTCTTATAGAAATTCGGCAAGAGTTTGCCTATACCTATAAGCTGCTCTACCTGCACAAGAAAACCAGGACAGTCCCCATACCAAATAAAACACGTGTTACTGCCTCATTGCAATTCACACTAACACAAGCAACTCTTAGCAGATATAAGTATTCTACCAAACAGTTTGAATCTAATAGGCACACGAATTCATTTCTCTATAGATTTGTCATAATTAAGTAAATTATGGATCGTGGTCATGATATCCACCGTACACTTCAATATATGTATACAATGGTCATTTGCCCACACCGGGTTTCTCAGACCAACAGGATAATTAGTTCTACCATGGGTTGCACGTACCCAAGGATGCTATGAAAAATAGCCGCTTCTAACCATGGGTTCAACATACCCCGTGGGCACAATGGTTTTTATTATCATTTCTCAATTGCTGTGGGTTCAACATACCCCGAAAGGCACCACAGTCTTACTATCAATACGGAGCTACTGTGGGTTCAACATACCTCGAAGGGCACCACAGTCTTACTATCAATACGGAGCTGCTGTAGGTTCAACATACCTCGAAGGGCACAACAGTCTTATTATAATGATACGGCTCCATCCTAAGCGGCTTTACTAGGGTAACGGAAAAACTACCGATCCATAATTATCCTAATTATACCAATTATCCACAGAAACTTATCTTTAGTCGACTCAGTCACGACAACACGACCATTTTGCCTACATTAACCAAACAGCATTTTAGTAATTTTATGATAGGTAATATAATTACCTATGCAACACATTTATTAGTCCTGATATTCTAAAAGGACTTTATACGTATGGATTTATCGTAAGGCTAGTAGTACTTAGTCATGAAAACATATTCCACTCTGGCATATAAATAAATCATAAGACAATCAAGATAAAACACAGAAATATATTACAATTCAAACACAGGGATACACTATACCACTATTAATACAAATTCGCAGAAATATATTTTAATCGGTTATCATATATTGTGTCATTACACGCAATCCCAACATGTCATCCCATGTAAAAATATACTCATTACCTTACTACGGCACAGTAATTATAATATACTAACGAATACACACATGTTAATTCGAATAGTATTGCAAAACATCGAATGCAGTATCTACTTAATCATTCAATCATAAGGGCATAATTATGTATATGTATACAAGCGTTCCTATCATATAAATATATGTAAATACAGACATGGGACATACAATGCCGTATAGGTATTTTAGAATACCTAATCTAGCACTGCAGGTCGACGGTAATGGTATTACGCTTATAACTATATATATATATGTATATATATATATATATACCTAGCACACGGATATTAACACTTCTAACTGCACAATCATGCCCATTCCCCGTCAATGGGACTTTTCTACAATTTAACACATTATTATGATGGACATTCATGCAATTATAACTATTATAAATATTAAAAACCTATTTTTCCACAATTTAAATATTATATTATCTTACATCCGGGCACCCAGTGCCTATACGAATGATGGAAAACTGTCCCGGAGAGGGTATACGCGTTTGAAATACTACTACGTACGCTACAGATTTTTTTCTCGAAAAACGTGCAAGTTACTATTTATGGGCACTATTTAACCCATGAAATTTTGGTCTCCGTTTCACGAACAGAACACACCATCGCGATCCTTGCAATGTCGGGATGCTGTCCATGGTGTCCATATGCTACAAAACACAATTTAAAGCCTTCAAAATCACTAATCATCCTAAAATTTCAGATTTTAAGGTACCTACTTTGGACCCTAGAATCATCATTGAAACTCATTCCAAATTGAGATCTAAACATACTGCGTCGAAGTACGAGTGTTGAAGAGCACACTGGTCGGTTCAGATTCCATCGGAGCTACATCAATCGCCGAAAATCTTGCCGGAAACACCCCTTCCCGATCAGCCTTCCCTCGCCGGAATCCGGTGACCAAATGCCGGAACGGGGCACACCACCGTGAAGAGGGCGGTGAGACGGTGTCAGACGCGCTGGAGGTGTCGGTCAACTCGTCGTGGACCGCCGTGAATCGCAGGTCAAAGTTTACATCGGCGAAGCTTCAGGCGGCGCGTGGGGTCGCGTGGCAGCGGCGATCTGGGCAGGTTTGGCGGCGTTGCACTCGAGACGGCCCGGCGGTCCTCCACTCGCCGGTGGTGAGGTGATCTGAGGTCCGGTAACGAAAGTCACTATTCACAGGAGAGAGAACCATGGGGAGGAGAGAGAGAAGAGAGAGAAAAGGGAGGAAAAAAGTGAAATTCATTTTTCGGATTTTTCGACCCCGTCCCGCTTATATAGTCATGCACGCACGACGAAAATTACAGTTTTTCGCTTTCGTCGTCAAATTTCTGATACCGGTAATGAAATACTGTATTTTTTGCTCATACAGTACGCTGTCTCGAATACCGGTCAGCTCTCTCTCTTATTAAAACTCTCAAAAATACTGTATTATAACTCCATGACAAGGTTTTAAGAGTATAAAAATTTCAAGATGTTACAATTTTTATGGAAAATGTAATAATATGCATTCAAACATCAAAATTTAGGTCAAAAGTGCAATGAAATGGTAGAAATGGCTTGAAAACATCATTGTAAATGCCAAATTCATAATATAATGCTTGGAAACTGTAACTGCTTATGCGAAAAAGAATTGCATTAAAATATCACCATTTTCATTCAAAATGCTAGAAATCACTTTAAAACTTGGTCGTGTTTGCTGAAAATGCAGTAAAACACATTTACACATCAACATTTTTCCCAAAAAAGTAATATAAAGCATTAAAACAATAGCATTTTTTTTGCCAAAAATGTAGTATTCTATTATAAACTTACGGTCTTCAATGCTTCTTACTAAATGAACATTCTTGTAGGCAAGAGTTTGATGCTGTCCACATTTTTTCTTGAGTATTCCTTATCCTGGTGTTCCTTTGAGATATTTGAGTACTCGATCCACTATTTCCATGTGATTGATCGTAGGGCATGTCATGAATTGGCTTATTTGATTCACATTAAAAGAAATGTCATGTCTAGTAATTGTTAAGTAGATTAACTTGCCCATAATTCTTTGATATTACTTGTTGTCTTGAATTGATTTGCCCTTTTTCTTTTTGGCTTATCCTATAATTGGTGTTAAGGTTTTCTTCCTTCCAAGCTTATCTGTCTCTTTCAAAAGATTAAGTGTGTATTTACTTTAGGATAGATAAAACCTTTTATTAGAATGGGCAATTTTTATATTTAGGAAATACTGTAAGTGGCCAAAGTCTTTAATATCAAAAGTGGACTTTAAAAAGGTTTAACTGCCTTTTATCCTCAAAGTATCACTTTCGGTTATAATTATATTATCTACATAGGTTATTACAATTGTAATACTGTTATTAAAGTGTTTGAAGAATAAAAAATGATTAACATTACTAATTTTGAAGTGTTGAGAAGTTAAATCACTTTGCAACTTAGAGTTCCAAGCCCTAAGTGATTGTTTGAAGTCATAAATGACTTTTTTAAGTTTACACACATGTGTTTTTGGTACTTTGATGCTGTATTCTTGTAGAATATCCATGTAAACCTTTTTCTCCAATTCCCTTTAGAGATAAGCATTTCAGACATCAATTTCATGCATTGCCCATTCATAATTAGGGGCTAAAGACAAAACAACTCTAATGATGTTTATTTTGGCTATTGATGCAAATGCATTAATGTAATCTAAACAATAGGTTTGAGTGAATCCTTTAGCAACCAATCTAACTTTATGTTTTTCAATCGAGCCATCACCTTTCAACTTAGTTTTGCACATCCACTTACACCCAACTGTTTTCTTACCTTAAGGGAGAGGAACAATTTTCCATGTTTTGTTCTTAACTAAAGCATCCAACTCCTCATTCATGGCATTCCTCCAAATAGTAATGTCATTAGCCTCATTGTAGTAAGATGTTCTTTTAAGCTATCTAATTTGTTTAAAAACTCTATAACTTTCTTTGACATTATCTAATGTATAATAATTTTCTATGAGATATGTTGTAACTTTATTCCCATAGAAGAATACTTTCTCCAATTCGGGTGGAAGCTTCCTAATTCTTTGAGATCTCCTAAGTGAAAAATTTTGATTATGTGATAGATAAGTGGACTCTCTCTTATTTAGATCAAGTTGTGAAGAAGTAAATGGGATTTCATTTTGAGAATATAATTGAGCATTAGGTTGCTCAATGTTAGGTGTTTCTTCAATTTTACTTTCATTAACTATGTTTTGTTCTTTATTTCATTTTAATGGTTTATCAATGTCATCATTTTGCGGTGTTGAATCTTGAAAGTTAGAATCCTGATTTTCAGTCTCATTCAAACCAACTCCATGCTTATTGATTTGATCATTATTTCTTAATAAACTTAATCGGCCATCCACAATAGATAAGGGAAAAAGATCATCCTTAATTTCCTCTTCATTTATCACATTATCAAAGTAAGAATCACTTTCTAAAAATGTGACATTCTTTGAGAGAAATTTCTCATTTATACAAGGATCTAAACATCTATAACCTTTTTTTTGTCAATGTAATATCTCAAAAATATGCACTTTACACCCCTATGACTCAATTTATCTCTAACATGATCAAGGATATGAACATTACAAGTGTAGCAAAAAATATTAAAGTAAGATAAGTTTGATTGTCTATTATACAAAAACTCAAAATGAGATTTTACATTTAATAACTTCGAGGGCATTCAGTTAATCAAATATATAGTAGTGAAAATGGCTTCATTCCAATATCTTTTGGGGACTTTGTAATGAAACATTAATAATTTCATACATCTAAGATGTGTCAATTTTTTTATTCGGTCTCATCATTTTCTTTGGGTGTGAAGGAAATATTTATGGAAATACATGCAACAAACAACAAGCATGAACCATTCATGCATTTTATCAAACACTTGATTAGCCAACATAATATGTATCACATATATGCTTAGATCACCATGAGATGAGTTTATTACCTCCTTTAATTGATTAGGTGATTAAGAGAAACCTTAAAAATTATGAAGATTCAACAATCTATTATGAAAATTCAACAATCTATATCAACCAAGGCAAGAGAGAGAGGTGGTTGAATACACAAAGGAAGAGCTAGGTTTTTAACTTTCATCTTAAAATATTTAGTCCTTTATATACTTAAAATATATCCATACTTTTACAAAATTACCCTTACTTTCAATTAATGGATAACTATGTATCATGGACAAAATGGTAATCATCTAATAATTGTCATTTTATTTATTTTAGTCTTTTTACTTAAATATTCACTTAAGAATTATCTAATTATTACACATTTGTATTTGAGTCTTTTAATAATTCATATTATCAATTAGGCAGCGTAATTTAAATTTTTAACTTTCTATTATAATGTAATTTACATTAAA
>CP135549.1:3973139-4144592 GCA_032402905.1 Khaya senegalensis | reverse complement strand
TTCGGCACCCAATCACTGTGCGGCAGTGGTGGACTAAAGTCATTGGACGATCTTGCGGAAGGTTTGCGAACCTTTCGGAAGTGCATGGTGCCGTATACTATAGATGGTCCGGTTACCACAACTTTAGGATAGTCACAGGGCATTTTTCGGCACCCAATCACTATGCGGCAGTGGTGGACGAAAATCGCGGGACGATCTTTCGGAAGTTTTACGATCCTTAGGGAAGTCCATGGTGCCGCTTACTGTGCATGGTGCGGATGGCACAACTTTAGGTTTGTCGCGTGGCATTTTTTGGCAACCAATCACTGTGCGGCGGTGTTGGTCTAAAATCTCGGGACGATCTTGCGAAAGGTTTGCGAACCTTTGGGAAGTCCATGGTGCTGCTTGCTGTGCATGGTCCTGATGGCACAGATTTAGGTTTCTCGCGCGGCATTTTTCGGCACCCAATCAGTGTGCGGCAGTGATGGACTAAAATCGCGGAACGATCTTGCGGAAGGTTTGCGAACCTTTGGGAAGTGCATGGTGCCGCATACTATAGATGGTTCGGTTGCCACAACTTTAGGATAGTCGCGGGGCATTTTTCGGCACGCAATCACTGTGCAGCAGTGGTGGACAAAAATCGCGGGATGATCTTGCGGAGGGTTTGCGAACCTTTGGGAAGTCCATGGTGCCGCTTACTGTGCCTGGTCCTGATGGCACAACTTTAGGTTTCTCGTGCGGCATTTTTCGGCACCCAATCACTGTGCGGGCGGTGTTGGACTAAAATCGCGGGACGATCTTGCGGAAGGTTTGCGAACCCTTGGGAAGTGCATGGTGCCGCAAACGATAGATGGTCCGGTTGCCACAACTTTAGGATATTCGCGGGGCAATTTTCGGCACCCAATCACTGTGCGGCAGTGGTGGACGAAAATCGCGAGACGATCTTGCGGATGTTTTGCGAACCTTTGGGAAGTCCATGGTGCCGCTTACTGTGCCTGGTCCTGATGGCACAACTTTAGGTTTCTCGCGCGGCATTTTTCGGCACCCAATCACTGTACGGCAGTGGCAGGCAAAAATCGCGGGACGATATTGCGGAAGGTTTGCGAGCCTCTGGGAAGTGCATGGTGCCGCATACTATAGATGGTCCGGTTGCCACAACTTTAGGATATTCGCGGGGCATTTTTCGGCACCCAATCACTGTGCGGCAATGGTGGACGAAAATCGCGGGACGATCTTGCGGATGTTTTGCGAACCTGTGGGAAGTCCATGGTGCCGCTTACTGTGCATGGTGCGGATGGCACAACTTTAGGTTTGTTGTGGGGCATTTTTTGGCACCCAATCACTGTACGGCAGTGTTGGAATAAAATCACGGAACGATCTTTCGGAAGTTTTGTGAACCTTTGTGAAGTGCATGGTGCCTCTTACTGTGCATTGTGCGGATGGCACAACTTTAGGTTTGTCGCGTGGCATTTTTTAGCAACCAATCACTGTGCGGCAGTGTTGGTCTAAAATCTCGGGACGATCTTGGGAAAGGTTTGTGAACCTTTGGGAAGTCCATGGTGCTGCTTACTGTGCATGGTCCTTATGGCACAACTTTAGGTTTGTCGCGTGGCATTTTTCGGCACCCAATCACTGTGCAGCGGTGGCGGGTAAAAATCGCGGGACCATCTTGCGGAAGGTTTGCGAACCTTTGGGAAGTGCATGGTGCCGCATACTATAGATGGTCCGGTTGCAGCAACTTTAGGATAGTCATGGGGCATTTTTCGGCACCCAATCACTGTGTGGCAGTGGTTGACGAAAATCGCGGGACGATCTTGCGGATGTTTGGCAAACCTTTGGGAAGTCCATGGTGCCGCTTACTGTGCATGATCCTTATGGCACAACTTTAGGTTTGTTGCGCGGCATTTTTCGGCACCCAATCACTGTGCGGCCGTGTTGGACTAAAATCGCGGGACGATCTTGCGGAAGGGTTGAGAACATTTAGGAAGTGCATGGTGCTGCTTACTGTGCATGATCCTTATGGCACAACTTTAGGTTTGTTGCGCGGCATTTTTCGGCACCCAATCACTGTGCGGCCGTGTTGGACTAAAATCGCGGGACGATCTTGCGGAAGGGTTGAGAACATTTAGGAAGTGCATGGTGCCGCATACGATAGATGGTCCGGTTGCCACAACTTTAGGATATTCGCGGGGCATTTTTCGGCACCCAATCACTGTGCAGTAGTGGTGGACTAAAATCGCTGGACGATCTTGCAGCAGATTTGTGAACCATTGGGAAGTGCATGGTGCCGCATGCTATAGATGGTCCAGTTGCCACAAAATTAGGATAGTCACGGGGCATGTTTCGGCACCCAATCACTGTGCGGCAGCGGTGTATGAAAATCGCAGGACGATCTTGCAAAAGGTTTGCAAACCTTTGGGAAGTCCATGGTGCCATTTACTGTGCATGGTCTAGATGGAACAGATTTAGGTTTCTCGCACGGCATTTTTCGGCAACCAATGACTGTGCGGCAGTGTTGAAATAAAATCGCGGGACGACCTTGCGGAAGTTTTGCGAACCTTTGGGAAGTCCATGGTGTCTTTTACTGTGCATGGTCCTGATGGCACAGCTTTAGGTTTCTCATGTGGCATTTTTCGGCACCCAATCACTGTGCGGTAGTGTTGGAGAAAAATCGCGGGACGATCTTGTGGAAGGTTTGCGAACCTTTGGGAAGTGCATGGTGCCGCATACTATAGATGGTCCGGTTGCCACAACATTAGGATAGACGCAGGGCATTTTTCGGCACCCAATCACTGTGCGGCAGTGGTGGACGAAAATCGCGAGACGATCTTGCGGATGTTTTGCGAACCTTTGGGAAGTCCATGGTGCCATTTACTGTGCATGGTCCAGATGGCACAACTTTAGGTTTCTCACGCGGCATTTTCGGCACCCAATCACTGTGCGGTAGTGTTGGAGAAAAATCGCGGGACGATCTTGTGGAAGGTTTGCGAACCTTTGGGATGTGCATGGTGCCGCATACTATAGATGATCCGGTTGCCACAACATTAGGATAGACGCGGGGCTTTTTTCGTCACCCAAACACTGTGCGGCAGTGGTGGACGAAGATCGCGGAACGATCTTGCTGAAGGTTGGCGAACCTTTTGGAAGTCCATGGTGCCGCATACTGTGCATGCTCCCAATGGCAGAACATTACGCTAGTCGCGGGGCATTTTTCGGCACCAAAACACTGTGCGGCAGTGGGGGTCAAAACTCGCGGGACGTTCTTGCGGAAGGTTGGCGAACCTTTGGGAAGTCTATGGTGTCATTTACTGTGCATGGTGCAGATGGCACAACTTTAGGTTTCTCACGCGGCATTTTTCGGCACCCAATCACTGTGCTGCAGTGGTGGACGAAAATTGCAGGATGATCTTGCGGAAAGTTGGCGAACCTTAGGGAAGTCTATGGTGCCGCACACTGTGCATGGTCCTGATGGCAGAACATTAGGCTAGTCACGGGGCATTTTTCGGCACCAAAACACTGTGCGGCAGTGGTTGACGAAAATCGCGGGACAATCTTGCTGAAGGTTGGCGTGCCTTTTGGAAGTCCATTGTGCCACATACTGTGCATGCTCCCAATGGCAGAACATTACACTAGTCGCGGGGCATTTTTCAACACCAAAACACTGTGCAGCAGTGGGGGTCGAAACTCGCGGGACGTTCTTGCGGAAGGTTGGCGAACCTTTGGGAAGTCCTTAGAGCCGCATACTGTACATAGTCCCGTTGCCACAACTTTAGGCTAGTCGCAGGGAATTTTTCGGCACCAGAACACTGTGCGGCAGTGGCGGACGAAAATCGCAGGACAATCTTGCGGAAGGTTGCCGAACCTTTGGTAAGTCCTTGGTGCTGCATACTGTGCATGATCCCAATGCCACAACTTTAGGCTAGTCGCAGGGAATTTTTTGGCACCAAAATACTGTGCAGCAGCGGTGGATGAAACTCACGGGACGATCTTTCGGAAGGTTGGCGAACCTTGGGGAAGCCCTTGGTCCCGCATACTGTGCATGGTCCCGTTGCCACAACATTATGCTAGTCGCGGAGCATTTTTCAGCACCAAAACACTTTGCGGCAGTGGTGGACAAAAATCGCAGGATGATCTTGCAGAAGGTTGGCGAACCTTTGGGGCGTCCATGGTGCTGCAAACTGTGCATGGTCCTGATGGCACAATTTTAGGCTAGTCGCGGAGCATTTTTCAGTAACCAAGCACTGTGCGGCAGTGGTGGACAAAAATCGCGGGACGATCTCACAGAAGGTTGGCGAACCTTTGGGAAGTCCACGGTGCCGCCTACTGTGCATGGTCCCGATGGCGCAACATTAAGCTTGTCGCAGAGCATTTTTCGGCACCAAAACACTGTACGGCAGTGGTGGACGAAAATCGCAGGACGATCTTGCGGAAGGTTGGCGAACCTTTGGGAAGTCCATGGTGCAGCATACTGTGCATGGTCTCGATGGCAGAACATTAGGCTAGTCGCGGGGCATTTTTTGGCACCAAAACACTGTGCGGCAGTGGTGGACGAAAATCGCGAGACAATCTTGCGGAAGGTTGGCAAACCTTTGGGAAGTCCTTGGTGCCGCGTACTGTTTAAAGTCCCAATGGCACTACTTTAGGCTAATCGCGGAGCATATTTCGATAACCAAGCACTGTGTGGCAGTGGTGGATGAAAATCGCGGGACGATCTTTTTCATGGGACGATCTTGCGGAAGGTTGGCGAACCTTTGGGAAGTCCTTGGTGTCGCATACTGTGCAAGGTCCCGATGGCACAACTTTAGGCTAATCGCACAGCCTTTTTTGGTAACCAAGCACTGTGCGGCAGTGGTGGACGAAAATCGCGGGACGATCTTGCGGAAGGTTGGCGAACCTTTGGGAAGTCCATGGTGCCGCGAACTCTGCATGGTCCCGATGGCACAACTTTAGGCTAGTCACAGAGCATTTTTTGGTAACCAAGCACTGTACAACAATGGTGGACAAAAATCGCAGGACAATCTTGCGGAAGGTTGGCGAACCTTTGGGAAGTCCATGGTGCCGCATACTGTGCATGGTCCCGATGGCAGAACATTAGGCTAGTCGCGGGGCATTTTTCGGCACCAACACACTGTGCGGCAGTGGTGGACGAAAATTGCAGGATGATCTTGCGGAAGGTTGGCGAACCTTTGGGAAGTCCTTGATGCTGCATGCTGTTTAAAGTCCCGATGGCACAACTTTAGGCTAATCGCGGAGCATTTTTTGGTAACCAAGCATTGTGCGGCACTGGTGGACAAAAATCGCAGGACGATCTTGCGGAAGGTTGGCGAACCTTTGGGGCGTCCATGGTGCCACAAACTGTGCATGGTCCTGATGGCATAACTTTAGGCTAGTTGCAGAGCATTTTTTAGTAACCAAGTGCTGTGCGGCAGTGGTGGACGAAAATCGCTGGACGATCTTGCGGAAGGTTGGCGAACCTCTGGGAAGTCCATGGTGCCACATACTGTGCATGGTCCTGATGGCAGAACATTAGGCTAGTCGCGGGGCATTTTTCGGCACCAAAACACTGTGCGGCAGTGGTGGACAAAAATCGCGGAAAGATCTTGCAGAAGGTTGGCGAACCCTTGGGAAGTCCATGGTGCCGCATACTGTGCATGGTCCCAATGGCAGAACATTAGGCTAGTCGCGGGGCATTTTTCGGCACCAAAACACTTTGCGGCAGTGGTGGAGGAAAATCGCGGGACGATCTAGCGGAGGGTTGGTGAACCTTTTGGACGTCCAGGGTGCCGCAAACTGTGCATGGTCCTGATAGCACAACTTTAGGCTAGTCACGGAGTATTTTTCAGTAACCAAGCACTGTGCGACTGTGGTGGACAAAAATCGCGGGATGATCTTGCGGAAGGTTGGCGAACCTTTGGGAAGTCCATGGTGCCACATACTGTGCATGGTCCCGATGGCAAAACATTAGGCTAGACGCAGGGTATTTTTCGGCACCAAAACACTGTGCGGCAGTGGTGGACGAAAATCGCGGAACGATCTTGCAGAAGGTTGGCGAACCCTTGGAAAGTCCATGGTGCCGCATACTGTGCATGGTCCCGATGGCAGAACATTAGGCTAGTCACGGGGCATTTTTCGGCACCAAAACACTTTGCGGCAGTGGTGGACGAAAATCGCGGGACGATCTTACGGAAGGTTGGCGAACCTTTTGGACGTCCAGGGTGCCACAAACTGTGCATGGTCCTGATGGCACAACTTTAGGCTAGTCTCGGAGCATTTTTTAGTAACCAAGCACTGTGCCGGCAGTGGTGGACGAAAATCACGGGACGATCTCGCGGAAGGTTGGCGAACCTTTGGGATGTCCACGGTGCCGCCTACTGTGCATGGTCCTAATGGCAGAACATTAGGCTAGTCGTGGAGCATTTTTCGGCAACAAGGCACTGTGTGGCAGTGGTGGACGAAAATCGCGAGACAGTCTTGCGGAAGGACGGCCAACCACAGGAAAGTTCGTGGTGCCGCATACTGTGCATGGGCTCAACGGCACAACTTTAGGCTAGTCGCGGAGTATTTTTCGGCAACCAAGCACTGTGTGGCAGTGGTGGACGAAAATCGCGGGACAGTCTTGCGGAAGGACGGCCAACCATGGGAAAGTCCAGGGTGCCGCATACTGTGCATGGGCTCGATGGAACAACTTTAGGCTAGTCGCATGCCATATTTCGGCAACCAAGCACTGTGCGGCAGTGGTGGACGAAAATCGCAGGACGATATTGCGGAAGGACGGCTAACCTCGGGAAAGTCCAGGGTGCTGCATACTGTGCATGGTCTCGATGGCACAACTTTAGGCTAGTCACGGGGCATTTTTCTGCAACCAAGTACTGTGCAGTAGTGGTGGACGAAAATCGTGGGACGATCTTGCAAAAGGATGGCCAACCTCGGGAATGTCCAGGGTGCCGCATACTGTGCATGCTCCCAATGGCATAACTTTAGGATGGTCGCGGAGAATTTTTTGGCAACGAAGTACTGTGTGGCAGTGGTGGAGCAAAATCGCGAGACGGTCTTGCGGAAGGATGGCCAACCACCTGAAAGTCCAGGGTGCTGCGTACTGTGCATGGGCTCGATGGCACAACTTTAGGCTAGTTGTGGGCCATATTTCGGCAACCAAGTACTGTGCGGCAGTGGTGGACGAAAATCGCAGGATGATCTTGCGGAATGACGGCCAACCACAACAAAGTCCGTGGTGCCGCATTCTGTGCATGGTCCCGATGGCCCAACTTCAAGCTAGTCGCCAGCCAAATTTCGGCAACCAGGAACTGTGCGGCCATGGTGGATGAAAATCGCGGGACGATCTTGCGGAAGGACTGCCAACCTTGGGAAAGTCCATGGTGCCGCATACTGTGCATGCTTCCGACGACACAACTTTAGGCTAGTCACAGAGCATTTTTCGGCAACCAAGCACTGTGCAGCAGTGGTGGACGAAAATCGCGGGACAGTCTTGCGGAAGGACGGCCAACCACGGGAAAGTCCAGGGTGCCGCATACTGTGCATGGGCTCAACGGCACAACTTTAGGCTAGTCGCGGAGCATTTTTGGGCAACCAAGCACTGTGCGGCAGTGGTGGACTAAAATCACGGGACAATCTTGCGTAAGGACGGCTAACCTCGGGAAAGTCCAGGGTGCTGCATACTGTGCATGGTCCCAATGGCATAACTTTAGGCTAGTTGCGGGGCATTTTTCTGCAACCAAGCACTGTGCAGTAGTTGGGGGACGAAAATCGTGGGACGATCTTGCAGAAGGACGGCCAACCTCGGGAATGTCCAGGGTGCCACATACTGTGCATGCTCTCGATGGCACAACTTTGGGATGGTCGCGGAGAATTTTTCGGCAACCAAGCATTGTGTGGCAGTGGTGGAGGAAAATTGCGGGACGATCTTGTGGAAAGATGGCCAACCACGGGAAAGTCCAGGATGCTGCATACTGTGCATGGGCTCGATGGCACAACTTTAGGCTAGTCACGGGCCATATTTCAGCAACCAAGCACTGTGCGGCAGTGGTGGATGAAAATCGCGGGACGATCTTGCGGAATGACGGCCAACCACAGGAAAGTCCGTGGTGCCGCATTCTGTGTATGGTCCCGATGGCCCAACTTCAGGCTAGTCGCGGGCCATATTTCGGCAACCAAGAATTGTGCGGCAATGGTGGACAAAAATCGCGGGACAATCTTGCGGAATGACTGCCAATCTCGGGAAAGTCCAGGGTGCCGCATATTGTGCATGCTCCTGACAGCACAACTTTAGGCTAGTCGCGGAGCATTTTTCAGCAACCAACAACTGTACGGCAGTGGTGGACGGAAATCGTGGGACGATCTTGCAGAAAGACTGCCGTCCTCAGGAAAGTCCAGGGCGCTGCTTGGTGTGCAGTGCCCCGATGGCATGTCTTTTGGCTAGTCGCTGGCGCTTTGTCGGCAACCAAGCTGTGGGGTGGTGGTAGACAAAAATCGTGGGACGATGTTGCGGATAGACTGCCAATCTAGGAAAAGTCCATGGCGCTGCTTGTTGTGCAATGTCCCGATGGCACGTCTTTCGGCTACTTGCCAGCTCTTTTTCAAGCAACCAAGCACTGTACGGCAGTGGTGGACGAAAGTCATGGGACGATCTTGCGGAAAGACTGCCATCCTTGGGAAAGTCTAGGGCGCTGCTTGGTGTGCAGTGTCCCGATGGCACGTCTTTCGGCTAGTCGATGGCGCTTTGTCGACAACCAAGCACTGTGCAGCAGTGGTGGACAAAAATCGTGGGACAATCTTGCGAAAAGACAACCAATCTAGGGAAAGCCAAGGGCGCTGCTTGGTGTGCAGTGTCCCAATGGCACATCTTTCGGCTACTCGCTGGCTCTTTTTCGGCAACCAAGCACTGTGCGACAGTGGTGGACAAAAATCTTGGGACAATCTTGCGATAGACTGGCATCCTCGGGAAAGTCCAGGGCACAGCTTGTCATGCAATGTCCCGATGGCATGTCTTTCGGATAGTCGCGGGGCATTTTTCGGTAACCAAGCACTGTGCGACAGTGGTGGACGAAAATCTTGGGACGATCTTCTGAAAGGCCGGCATCCTCGGGAAAGTCCAGGGCACTGCTTGTCATGCAATGTCCCAATGGCATGTCTTTCGGATAGTCGCGGGGCATTTTTCGGTAACCAAGCACTGTGTGGCAGTGGTGGACGAAAATCTTGGGACGATCTTCTGAAAGGCCGGCATCCTCGGGAAAGTCCAGGGCACTGCTTGGTGTGCAGTGTCCCGATGGCACGTCTTTCTGCTAGTCGCTGGTGCTTTGTCGGCAACCAAGGACTATGAGGCGGTGGTGGACAAAAATCATGGGACGATGTCGTGGAAAGACTGCCAATCTAGAAAAAGTCCACAGCGCTGCTTGGTGTGCAATGTCCCGATGGCACGTCTTTCGGCTAGTTGCTGGCTCTTTTTCAGTAACCAAGCACTGTGCAGCAGTGGTGGACGAAAATCGTGGGACGATGTTGCAGAAAGACTGCCATCCTCGGGAAAGTCCAGGGCGCTGCTTGTTGTGCAATGTCCTGATGGCACGTCTTTCGGCTAGTCACTGGTGCTTTTTCTGCAGCCAAGCACTGTGCGACAGTGGTGGAAGAAAATTGCGGGACGATCTTGCAGAAAGACGGCTAATCTAGGGAAAGTCAAGGGCGCTACTTGTTGTGCGTTGTAGCGATGGTACAACTTTCAGTTCGTCACGGGGCATTTTTCGGCTATCAACCACTGTGCGGCCATGGTGCATGAAAATCGTGGGGTGATCTTCCGAAAAGACGGCCAATCTGGGAAAAGTCGAGGTCGCTGCTTGTTGTGCGTTGTTATGATGGCACGACTTTCGGCTAGTCGCGGGGCATTTTTCGGCAACCAAGCACTGTGCAGCAGTGGTGGATGAAAATCGTAGGACGAAGTTGCAGAAAGACTGCCATCCTCAGAAAAGACTAGGGCGTTGCTTGTTGTGCAAAGTCCTGATGGCATGTCTTTCGGCTAGTCGCTGCCACTTTTTTGGCAACCAAGCACTGTGCGGCAGTGGTGGACAAAAATCGTGGGATGATCTTGCAGAAAGACGGCCAATATAGGGAAACTTCAGGGCGATGCTTGTTGTGTGTTGTCCCAATGGCACGACTTTCGGCTAGTAGCGGGGGCTTTGTCGACAACCAAGCACTATGCGGCAGTGGCGAACAAAAATCGTGGGATAATCTTGCGGAAAGACGGCCAATCTGGGAAAAGCCGAGGGCGCTGCTTGTTGTACGTTGTTGCAATGGCACAACTTTCGGCTCGTCACGGGGCATTTTTCGGCAACCAAGCACTGTGCGGCAGTGGTGGACGAAAATTGTGGGATGATCTTGCGAAAAGACGGCCAATCTAGGGAAAGTCCAGAGCGATGCTTGTTGTGTGTTGTCCCAATGGCACGACTTTCGGCTAGTAGCGGGGGCTTTTTCGACAACCAAGCACTATGCGGCAGTGGCGAACAAAAATCGTGGGACAATCTTGCGGAAAGACGGCCAATCTGGGGAAAGCTGAGGGCGCTGCTTGTTGTGCGTTGTCGCAATGGCACGACTTTCAGCTAGTCAAGGGGCGTTTTTTGGCTACCAAGCACTGTACAGCCGTGGTGGACAAAAATCGTGGGACGATTTTCAGAAAGACGGCCAATCTTGGAAAAGTCCAGGGCGCGGCCTGTTGTGCGTTGTTCCAATGGCACCTCTTTCGGCTAGTCACTGCCTCTTTTTTGGCAACCAAGCACTGTACGAGAGTGGTTGACGAAAATTGTGGGACGATCTTGCAGAAAGACGGCCAATCTAGGGAATGTTGAGGACGCTGCTAGTTGTGCAATGTCCCGATGGAACATTTTTTGGCTAGTCGCTGGTGCTTTTTCGGCAAACCAAACACTGTGCACCAGTGTTGGACGAAAATCATGGGACGATCTTGTGGAAAGACGGCCAATCTGGGGAAAGTCGAGGGTGCTGCTTGTTGTGCGTTGTCGCGATGGCACGACTTTCGGCTAGTCACGGGCCATTTTTCGGTTACCAAGCACTGTACAGCAGTGGTGGACGAAAATCGTGGGACAATCTTCAGAATGACGGCCAATCTTGGGAAAGTCGAAGGCGCTACTTATTGTGCGTTGTCCTGATGGCAAGACTTTCGGCAAGTCGCATGGCATTTTTCGGCAACCAAGCACTGTGCGGCCGTGGTGGACGAAGTTCGTGGGATGATCTTGCGGAAAGACTGCCATTCCGAAAAAGTCCAGGGCGCGGCCTGTTGCTCGTTGTCCCGATGGCATGACTTTCGGCTAGTCCCGTGGCATTTTTCGGCAAGTAAGCACTGTGCGACGGTGGTGGACGAAGTTCACGGGACAATCTTGCGGAAAGACAGCAAATCTAGAGAATGTCCAGTGCATGGCCTGTTGCTCATTGTCCCGATGCCACGACTTTCGGCTAGTCGCGGGGTATTTTTGGGCAACCAAGCACTGTACAGCAGTGGTGGACAAAGTTTGTGGGACAATCTTGCATAAAGACGGCCAATCTAGGCAAAGTCCACAGCACTGCTTATTGTGCGTTGTCCCGATGGCACAACTTTCAGCTAGTCACGGGGCATTTTTTGGCAACGAAGCACTTTGTGGCAGTGGTGAACAAAAATCGTGGGAATATCTTCGGAAAGGCCGCCACCCTCGGGAATGTCCAGGGTGCAACCTGCTGTGCGTTGTCCCGATGGCACGACTTTTGGCTAGTCGCGGGGCATTTGTCTGCAACGAAGCACTGTGCGGCAATGGTGGACGATAATCGTGGGACGATATTGCAGAAAGAAGGCCAATCTAGGGAAAGTCCCAGCCGCTGCTTGTTATGCATTGTCCCAATGGCACGATTTTTGGCTAGTCACAAGGCGTTTTTCGGCAACCACGCACAGTATAGCAGTGGTGGACGAAAATCGTGGGACGATGTTGCAGAAAGACGACCAATGTAGGGAAAGTCTAGGGCACGGCCTGTTGTGCTTTGTCCCAATGGCACGGGTTTTGACTAGTCGCTGGCTCTTTGTCGGCAACCAAGCACTGTTTGGCAATGGTGGACAAAAATCATGGGATGATCCTGCAAAAAGACTGCCATCCTTGAGAAAGTCCAGGGCGCGACCTGTTGTGCTTTGTCCCGATGGCATGGGTTTTACCTAGTCGCTGGCGCTTTGTTGGCAACCAAGGACTGTGCGGCTGTGGTGGAAGAAAATGGTGGGATGATCTTGCGGAAAGACTGCCGTCCTTGAGAAAATTCAAGGCGCGGGCTGTTGTGCTTTGTCCCGATGGCACGGGTTTTGGCTAGTCACTGGCACTTTGTCGGCAACCAAGCATTGTGCGGCAGTGGTGGACGACAATCGTGGGACGATCTTGCGGAAATAGGGCCAATCTAGGGAAAGTCGAGGGCGCTGCTTGTTGAGCATTATCCCGATGGGTGTTTTCAGCACCCAAGCACCGTGCGGCAGTGGTGGACGAAAATCATGGGACAATCTTGCGGAAAGGCCGCCATCCTCGGGAATGTCCAAGGGCCGGCCTGTTGTGCTTTGTCTTGATGGCACGACTTTTGGCTACTCGCAGGGCATTTTTCGGCAACCAAGCACTATGCAGCAGTGGTGGACGAAAATCATGGGACGATCTTGTGGAAAGACGGCCAATCTAGAGAAAGTCCAGGGTGCTGCTTGTTGTGCGTTGTCCCGATGGCACGACTTTTGGCTAGTCGCGGTGCATTTTTTTGGCAGCCAATCGCTGTGTGGCAGTGTTGGACGAAAATTGCGGACGATCTTGTAGAAAGACGGCCAGTCTAAGAAAAGTCCAGGGTGCTACATGTTGTGTGTTGTCCTGATGGCACGACTTTCGGCTTGTTGCGAGGCATTTTTTGGCAACAAAGCACTGTCCGGCAGTGGTGGACGAAAATCGTGGGACAATCTTGCGTACCAACCCCGAATGAACTTGACGCAGCACCTTAAATTGTCGAGGCGGTAGCTTCAAAAGGACAAGGTCCCTAACTTGGAAGTTTAGCAGTCTTCGACACTTGTCTGCCCATTTCTTCATTTTCTTGGACGCCTTATCCAAGTAAACCTTTGCCACGTCGATTGCTTTTGCCAACCTTTGACCCATTCGTAGGCGGGAGGACTAGAACTTGCATATCCCTTTGCCATTGCCTGCGGCGTTAGGGTTGTCGGCCCATCACAATTTCGAAAGGGCTATATTGAGTGGCTTCCTCCGTTGCAAGTTGTAAGAAAATTGTGCCAAGTCTATCAATTTCACCCAATCGCGCTATTGGCACTCAGGAAGTACCGTAGGTACATCTCCAGCAATGCATTCACCTACTCTGTCTGGCTGTCGGTTTGTGGGTGGAAGCTTGTGAAGAAGTGGAGATCCGAGCCCATAAGCCTAAACAACTCTCTCCAGAATCTTCCGGTGAACTTCGGATCTCTATCATTGATGATGTGGCGAGGTAAGCCCCAATACTTCACAACGTGCTTGAAGAACAAGCGTGTGGCTTCCTCGGCATTGCAATCTTATGGGGCAGGAATAAAAGTACCATATTTTGACAATTTGTCCACTACGACCAAGATGGACCCACATCCTTCAGAAGTTGGAAGTGCGAAGATGAAGTTTAAGGTGATGCACTCCAATGGATGCTCGGGGACAGGAAGAGGTTCGACCAAACTTGCAGGATGTTTATGCTCGACCTTATCTTGCTGGCATACAAGGCAAGTCTTCACGTACACCTCCACGTCATCCCTCATCCGCGGCCAATAGTAGAGATCTCCAAGTAAGGCTATAGTGCGATGAGTTCCTAGATGTCCCGCCCATTTGGAGTCGTGGCACTCTCTCATCGACTCCCTTCATAAGTTCCCCCACTTCGGAATGTATAGGCGATTCCTGACGGTGTAGAAAATGCTGTCGCGCTCCAAAAATTGCTTCGTCTTGCCTTCTCTGGCAAGCTGCATCAGACTCTTAGTAAATTGATCATTGGTCAAGCCTTCCTTCACGTGCTCCATTATGTCACACTTGGGCCGGCTGATGTTGGCAAACTCCGCCTTGCGACTCAATGAGTCGGCCACAATATTTGCACGTCCGGGCTTATACTCCATCACGTAATCGAATTCTGCCAAGAAGTCCTGCCATCGTGCCTGCTTGGGACTGAGTTTCTTCTGATTTTGGAAGAAACTCGTCGCCACGTTGTCAGTTATGATCACGAACCAGCTTCCAAGCAAGTAGTGTCGCCATACCTGCAAGCAGTGGATGATTGCTGTCATCTCTTTGTCATGCACGGGATACCTCCGCTCCGTGTCATTCAGCTTACGTTTCTCACAGGCAATGGGGTGCCCGTCTTGCATAAGTATCCCCCTAATTGCAAAGTTTGACGCGTACATGTGCACCTCGAACAACTTGGAGTAGTCAGGCAGCGAGAGAACCGACTCCTCCATCACAGCTTGCTTAAGGTCTTCGAAGGCTACTTGACATGCTGGCGACCATTCCCATGTCTCCTTCTTCTTAAGCAAGTTGGTCAAGGGTGTTACTCGAGCATAATACCCTTGAATAAAGCGTCGGCAGTAGTTGACTAGGCCAAGGAAAGATCTTAGTTTCGTCACAATGGTAGGGGGTTGCCATTCTTGGATGCGCGTACCTTAGCCGTATCCATGTATATTCGTCCACCCGTTATGTTGCGGCCTAAGAACATCACCTCTTGCTGAGCGAACGAGCACTTTTCTTTCTTCACGTATAGCTCATTGTCTCGTAGGGCTTGAAAGACTAACCTTAAGTGCTCCACGTGATCGTTAAGGTTCTCATTGTAGACCACGATGTCGTCAAAGTATACGACCATGAACTTGCCGAGGAATGAGTGAAAGATTGCATTCATGAGGGTGCAAAAGGTGGCAAGTGCATTAGTGAGACCGAAAGGCATAACTAGGAACTCATATGATCCATACCTAGTCACACATATTGTCTTCGGCTCATCTCCCTCGATGATGCGCACTTGCCAATAGCCGGACCACAGATCGAGCTTGGAAAACCATCAAGCATTCCCAAGGCGATCAAAGAGGTCATCTACGTGAAGGATCGAGTAGCGGTTCTTGATCATCACCTTGTTTAGCGCCCGAAAGTCGATACAGATGCACAAGCTCCCATCATGCTTCCGCTGGAATAAAACCAGTACGCCAAATGGTGCCTTTGAGGACCTCATGAATCCGACCTCTAATAGCTCCTTAAGTTGCCTACGGAGTTCCTCAAGCTCGGGTGGTGCCACGCGGTAGAGTCCCATGGCCGAAAGTTTAACGCCAGCGTCGAGCTCGATCTCATGGTCCACTTCAAGTCTCGGCAGAAGTTTTTTCGGCAGTTTTGGAGGCATCACGTTGCTGAACTCTCGAAGAATGCGTTGGACCTCTTTCGGGACGTCGATTGTGGTTGCGGAAGTGTCGTCTTCCTTCAAAATGGTGAGGTAGGTGTCTTCCCCTTTCTTGATTCCCGTGGCAACTTGTAGTGCAGACAACACCCTAGCATTAACGGGTCTCCGCTCAATCAACACCCTGTGCAGCTTCCTCGCATCGTTGAACTCCATCGTCTGTGAAGGTGAAGGGCAACATTTGGTCAATGAACTCATCACCAACACCATGTCGAAGTCGCTCATTGACATGACGGTTAAGTCGACCATGCCGCGCCATGACCCCATCTCCATCGGCACCTTTCGAGCAACTCCGCGAATTGGCCGAGTAGGTTAGTCGACGACCTTGACCCATCCCGGCCCCTTGACGTGCAATAAAACCCGACCGCTGTGCAAGACTTTCGGTGATCAAGCATTGGTTAGCGCCACAATCGATGAAGGCCTTGAAGCTTACCCCATTGATGCTGGCGTCGATGTACTTCAGCGTCTTGCCAGGATCAAGCTTCACCACAGCTTTGGCCTTGGACGTCGCTCCCTTGGACGTCTCCCTAGCCTTGATGGAGATAAGGACGCGCATCGAACCCAGGGGCGCATCCTCCTGCGACTTCTCGTAGGCGCCAATGATGGCATTTAGATTCGAGCACTGCAGACATTCTCTGGTGTGGTGCGCTCCTCCACAAAGGAAGCAATTCCACTTCCGCTTCTCCTGCGCCCTATGCCCCTTCGTTGCGCCCCTCATCCCTTAGCGGACGGCTTGGTTACGGATCTACCTTGTGAAGTCGGTCCCCCCTACTTTTATCATAACTGCCCCGATTGGAGTTCGAAGTCGTTTTCTCGCCCTTGTCACCCTTGGAAGGTTCGCAGTGATATTCGATCAGTGTCTCGGCTGCTGCAATTGCTGAAGCAAGGTCCTGGACATTCTGCCGCTTCAATTCTTGCTCCGCCTATGATTGTAGTCCGTCTAGGAAGAATAGTAGCTAATTCTTTTCTGGCATGTCCGGTATTTCCAACATTAAGGAGTTGTATTCCCTAATGCAGTCGTTGATCGACCCTCGCTGTTTTAGCGCTCGAAGTTTCCTCATCGCCACTTCTTCCGCATTCTCGGGGTAGAATT
The DNA here is from genome assembly GCA_032402905.1 of Khaya senegalensis. Classification (NCBI taxonomy): domain Eukaryota; kingdom Viridiplantae; phylum Streptophyta; class Magnoliopsida; order Sapindales; family Meliaceae; genus Khaya; species Khaya senegalensis. The sequence goes on along the minus strand of CP135549.1, from coordinate 4,128,067 downwards.
ACCTATTGAAATATGTTTTGAATGCGTCCGAAGTGTCAATGACACATAACCCTCTTTCTATTTCTGTGTGGCCGCGTCTCCACCATAGTGCTACATCGTGCTCGAAGAAGAGGGTGCACACGCTGATCTTGTCGGTGTCATCGTGCACATTCACCGCATCTAGGTAGCGCTCCATCGTCCAAAGAAAGTTCTCCATTTCCTTGGCATCGCGTTTGCCTCCAAATTTTGCCAGGCCGAGAACTCGAACTCTCAGTAAGCCACTCGCAGTAGCCCCCGATACTATTGCAGCCTTGCATACGGCGAGGTTTTGTTTTACATCATCCAACCCCGCGCTGGTAAGGCTCATTTGTGCTGCAATGCTTCGCTTAAATTCCTCCATGGCCTGGTTCATGGAAGCAGCTAAAGAGTTGAAGGCGTCGTAGAACTTACCTTCCATCTCGGCAGCGTCGGCGTCTTACTCTCGCTCGTCCATCCTTCTTTTGAGAGCATCGAGGCAGTCTAGCACATCGTCCATTGCTGGCTCGAGCTTGGCTAACCTCGCCTCGACAGAGTGGAATGCGTACTTGGATGTAGAGCGGTCCTTCGATGGATTCTTCCTTCCATCACGGCCCTTTCCGCGGCCGCGCTCCTCCTGCAGCACCTCAGCACAATTGCTTGGCTCCGCCTCCTTGCTCGACATGATGAGAATTATGTTTGATGAAGCTTGGAGTTATCCCTACGAACTTCGCTCTGATACCACGTGTCACGGGATATTTGATTTTTGCAGGACCCGTGCGACGCTTAACAAGTGAAATTTTCGCTCTTACACTAAGCAAGACTTTGTTGTTGCGCGAAAAATGATTATTAGCACACTAACATGCTTGGGAGACTAAAGAAAGCAAAAAATTGCAAGAGAACATGAAGAAGAATGCTTGAATTGAATGAAGAGATTACAAGACTACAAAGTTTTACAACTCTTTAGGACTACTTCGTTTACAAGATTGGTGGATGCTTTGACTTAAGAAAGTGAGGCCTATTTATAATTGGAGGTTGCTGGAATGGACGGTTAGGATTTATTTTGCAAAACCCACTTTGGATGGCTAAGATTTTCTCTACAATTTCTAGGCAAATGGGAGGAAAAATTCAAACTCAAATGTTTGAAAAATTCCACCAATTCTTCCCTCCTATGCAGAATATTTTGAGTGCTTAGGCCTTCTGGAAGCTGGGCTAAGTTTATGCTTGCATTTGGGCTATTTTATGCTGCCTTTCTGCTTTTATCTTGACGTCCAGCCCGCATTCTATGACAGGTCGATGCCCACTCCTCAGCCACAAGTACGGTGTGATGCGCGTAAATAACGGGCTGCTTCTTCTGAACATTCTTTCCTTTCTAAACTTGATAATTTCTTTTGATAATTTATTTCAACATATTTTTGTGATTTCTTGTTTTCAACCATGTTTTTAATGTCTTTGTTAATTTTTTTATTGTTCTATATCACCCAAAAAATTTTGCGAAAAAAAAGGCCCCATACGGGCCCCAGTGCAGCCCCCATCCCGCGCCTACCCTGCCGCCGCGCCGCACGCTACCCGTAAAATCCACCACACGCTGGGCGCGGAGCAAGCGCGGCTGCGCCCATGCAACGTGTTCAGGGCGGGCGAGCACACCAGCGATGGGGCGCAGATGGGGTGCAACAAACGCCTAATCATGGGCGCAGATGGGCGTGCCAAGCACGCACGCACTGTAGGCTAGCGATGGGTGCAAGTGGTGCGCGGGCATGCCCGCCCAATGTGCGCAGTCAGCTCGCCTGCGCCCATGTAGCATGGTCAGGGCGGGCGAGCACGCCAATGATGGGCGCAAATGGGGCACAACACACGCCAACGATAGGCGCAGATTGGGGTGCCAAGCACGCGCATACTACACGCCAGCGGGCCAGCGACGGGTACGACTGGTGCACAGGCGTGCCTGCACAATGCATGCAGGCAAGCCAGTGACGGGTGCAACTGGTGCAAGGGCGTACCAACACAGCATGCACAGTGTACTGTCATGAAATATGAGCTAGACGTTAAGATAGAAGCAGAAAGACAGCATAAAATAGGCCTAATGTTGCCTAAAACAAGCCCAACTTCTAGAAGGCCCAAATCACTCAAAATATCCTGCACTAGAAGGAAGAATTAGAGGAATTTTTTAAACATTTGAGTTTGAATTTTCCCTTCCATTTGCTTAGAAATTGTAGAGAAGATCCTAGCCATCCAAAGTACCTTTTCTAAAACAAATCCTAGCCCTCAATTTCACCCACTTCCAACTATAAATAGGCCTCACTTCCTTAGGCCAAAGCATCCACCAAACTAGTAAATCAAGTAGTCCTAAAGAGTTGCAAAGTTTTGTCGTCTTGTAATCTCTTCATTCAATTCAAGAATTCTTCTTCAAGTTCTCTTGCAATTTCTTACCTTCTCTAGTCTCTCAACGATAAACGTTTGCTTAGTGTAGCAGCGAAAGTTTTATTAGCTAACCGCCACACGGGTCTTCTGAAAACCAAACATGCCGTGACACGTAGTATCAAAGCAAAGTTCGTAGGAATAACTCAAAGTTTTAACAAACATAATTCTCATCATGTCAAGCAAGGAAGCGGAGCCAAGCAATGGTGCTAAAGTGCTGCAAGAGTAGCGCGACCGCAGAAAGAGCCGCAATGGAAGGAAAAATCCGTCGAAGAACCACTCTACATCCAAGGACGCATTTCGCTCTACCGAGGCGAGGTTAGCCAAGCTCGAGCTAGCAATGGGCGATGTGCTAAACCGCCTCGACGCTCTTGAAACAAGGATGGACGAGCATGAGCAAAACGCCAGCGCTACCGATATGGAAGGTAAGTTTTACGACGCCTTCAACTCTTTTGCTACTTCCATAAACCAAGCCATGGAAAAATTTAAGCAAAACATGGTAGCACAAATGAGCGCTACCAATGCGGGTTTAGATGCTGTAAAACAAGACCTCACCATATGCAAGGCTGCAATAGCATTGGGAGCTACTGCGAGTGGTGTGCTGAGAGTTCGAGTTCCTGACCCGCCAAAGATTGGAGGCAAGTGCAACGCCAAAGAAATAGAGAACTTTTTTTGGACGATGGAGCGCTACCTAGATGCAATGAATTTGCATGACAACACCGACAAGATCAACACATGCACCCTCTTTTTCGAGCACTCTAAGGCACTATAGTGCAGACGCCGCCACACTGAAATAGAAAAGGGGTTATGCGTCATCGACACTTAGGACGCATTCAAAGCATATTTCAAGAGGCAATTCTACCCTGAGAATGCGAAAGAAATGGCAATGAGGAAGATTCGCGGACTGAACCAGCGGGGGTCGATCAAGGACTACGTTAGGGAATACAACTCCTTAATACTGGAAATACCCAACATGCTCGAGAAGAATCGAATGTTATTCTTTCTTGATGTTGCAATCATGGGCGGAGCAAGAATTGAAGTGGCAGAATGTCCAAAACCTTACTTCAGCAATTGCGACAGCCGATACGCTGATTGAATATCACCACGAGCCTTCCAAGGGCGCCAAGGGCAAAGACAAGGTGGATCCGCAACCAAGCCGTCCACCAATGGACGAGAAGCGCAACGAGGGGCATAGGGCACAGGAAAAGCGAAAGTAGAATTGCTTCCTTTGCGGAGTAGTGCACCACACTAGAGAATGTTCGCAGCGCTCTAAGCTAAACGCCATCATTGGCGCCTATGAGAAGTCACAGGAGGATGCGCTCTTGGGTTTGATGCGCGTCCTCAACTCCATCAAGGCTAGGGAGACGTCCAAGGGGTGACTTCCAAAGTCAAGGATGCAATAAAGCTTGATCCTAGCAAGACGCTCAAGTACGTCAATACTAGCATCCATGGGATAAGTATCAAGGCATTCATTGATTGTGGCGCTAATCAATGCTTGATCGCCGAAGGCCTTGCACAACAGTTGGACTTAAATCATTACAATTGTTGATCTTCAACGAGGAATTCCTAGTAAGCGCGAGTCATCAGCTCGCGTTGACTACGTCCTTGCCTTTTGTACACACCATCCGTCGCTCCTACCGATTATGTTGGTGTTCGAAATTTTGCCACAAATTTTTTTGCTGTCTAAGGATATTAGTGATCGCTGTTTGCATGTGTATTTACTACCCGGATGCTTAAAACTTGAGTCCCTTGATAAATCACGCCCCAAAACTCTGTTTCGCACTCAGTTGCTCGATGATAAATGTGTTGGTGATGCGTAGATATGTTGGTAAGGCAAGACAACTTTTAAACCTCATGAACGTATATGTTGGGAAGGGAAGACAACTCTTAACCCTTCCACAACTCGTCTTGACTGAGATAGACAACCCTTAATCTCAACCGTAGCTCCTAGGAAAGGAAGACAACTCTTAACCTTAGCCTAAGCTCAAGTTAATCCTAAGACAACACTTGAAGGTTAACCGAAGATAAACATTGACAGTAATTATGCTGAACAATCTACTATTTTATTAATAATTAAATAATCTGAATGCCTAAAATTGAATACATGATGAATGGTTGTATTTATAATAATAGTAACCCTTATTTGATTCTAAGATAAACTCCTAATTCGACTATGAAAAGGATTCCTAAGCTATCTAGGATTAAACAAGGATAAACTTTATCCTATCTTATTATTTCCTAATCCTATAAGTCTCCTCGTTTTATTTAAATACATATTGTCGCCTTACTGTGTCCTAGTTGACATCAAACTCTGTTGTTGGTAAAGTCCTGTTGTCGCTACAACTTTATTCGCTGCAGAATTCCCTTGCCTTCACAGACAAGGCCAAGCTCTTGATGGGCTTCCTTGTTGACTAGATCGTGGGCCTGGGTGGTGCCTGGCGCACCCATTTCCTCGCATTGCCTTCCTTTTGCTAGCGACATTTTGGCGTGTGTGTGCTATTGGCCAACGACAGATGATTGTTGGTGATGTGCGATAAAATGTCGTTAGTAACGCACACGTTTGCTTCTGTCGCCTGCATATTTATGCACGATGTCGCACAAAGTTGATGTCTCTTTCTGCATGCTTACACGCTCCTTGTGCACTATCGGCAAGCAACTGCACTCTATGCTGGCATGCACTGTGTTAACACGTGTCAGCACGCTCGATGCTGGCACTCGCTGTACCTACAAGCTGTGTGGACGTACCCTGTGCCTGCGCGAGCTGTGCTAGCACTTGCTGTTTTATCGCGTGCTGTGCTTGTGCATGCTGTACTGGCGCGCGACACTTGCATTGCCTACGACATGTCTGCATACTGCTGTGCTCATTGCTTCTTATACTTATCTTGCCTACTTAGGTTCTCAATAGATTGAATGGTCCGGTGAAGTGATCGGATGGAGTTGACGCAGGCGGTTTGCTGCCTGTGACGTCACGAGAAGGCCCTTGAACCTTATCATCTAAAGGAAGGAGAAGTCGTAACAAGGTTTCTGTAGGTGAACATGCGGAAGGATTATTGTCGAAACCTACCCGACAAAATGACCCGCGAACTCGTGACCGATTACACCCGCAGGGGTAGATCGTCAAGCGTGCTTGTGTCCTGCATCAGCCCTTGCGCATCCCGGGAGGGGTTGAAACTTTAATCTCTCCCCACCCGTGGCGAAACAACGAACCCCAGCGCGGTTCGCGCCAAGGAAAATCAAACAAGAGAGAGGGCACTCATCGCCCCAAACATGGTGCGCGCGAGTTGCATCGCCTACTTCAATCGTAATCTAAAACGACTCACGGCAATGAATATCTCGGCTCTCGCATCAATGAAGAACATAGCAAAATGCGACACTTTGTGTAAATTACAAAATCCCGTGAGCCATCGAGCCTTTGAACGCAAGTTACGGCCCAAGCCGTTAGGTCGAGGGCACGTCCGCCTAGGTGTCACGCATCGTTGCCCCCCTCCGAACCCCCTCTACGGGCGTTGCCAGCTGAGCAGGCGGAGACTGGCCTCCCACGTTCTCCCTCTCACGGTTGGCCCAAATTCGAGTCTTCGGCGAACCTGCCGCTACAATCGGTGGTAAGAACGTAATGTCTCGAGCTCTCGTCGTGCGCCGACACCCCCGTTCTTTAGGCTCTTGGACCCCTTGCGTGCCCCTCGTTCAGGCGCTCGCTTCATAACCCCAAGTCAAGCGGGACCACCTGCTGAGTTTAAGCATATCAATAAGCGAAGGAAAAGAAACTTACCAGGATTCCCCTAGTAACGGCGAGCAAACTGGGAAGAGCCCAGCTTGAGAATCAAGCGTCCGCGACGTCCGAATTATAGCCTAGAGAAGCGTCCTCAGCGGTGGACCAAGCCCAAGTCCCCTGAAAAGGGGCATTGAAGAGGGTCAGAGCCCTATCGCACTCGGACCCTGTAGTACCACGAGGCACTGTCTATAAGTCTGGTTGTTTGGGAATGCAGCCCAAAGCGGGCAGTAAATTCTGTCCAAGGCTAAATACGGGCGAGAGAGCGATAACAAACAAGTACCGCAAGGGAAAGATGAAAAGGACTTTGAAAACAGAGTCAAAGAGTGCTTGAAATTGTCGGGAGGGACGTGGATGGGGGCTGGTGATGCGTCCCAGCCGAATGCAAAACGGCGAGAGTCAATCTGCCTATTGGCTCAAGGAGTGGACCGACGCGAATTGGGGCAACAGCCCAAACTTGGGCCCTCAACAAGCCTGTGGAGACGCCATAGCCACGATCGTGGCTGGCAACACGCACCGAATAGCGTGCCACGCTCACCCGTGCGCCCCTAGCTTCGGCCTGCGAGCTCCCCATTAAGCCCCTCTTGAAATACGAACCAAAGAGTCTGACATGTGTGCGAGTCAATGGGCCAACAAACCCATGAGGTGCAGGGAAGCTGATTGGCAGGATCCCTTGCGAGTGCACTGCCGACTGACCTTGATCTTCTAAGAAAGGTTCGAGTGCGAACATGCCTATTAGGACCCAGAAGATGGTGAACAATGCCTAAGCGGGGCGAAGCCAGAGGAAACTCTGGTGGAGGCCCGCAACGATACTGACGTGCAAATCGTTCGTCTGACTTGGGTATAGGGGCGAAAGACTAATCAAACTGTCTAGTAGCTGGTTCCCTTCGAAGTTTCCCTCAGGATAGCAGGAGCCTGGGTACGAGTTCTATCAGGTAAAGCCAATGATTAGAGGCATCGGGGGGCACAACGCCCTCAACCTATTCTCAAACTTCAAATAGGTAGGATGGCGCATCTGCTTTGTTGAGCTGCGCCACGGAATCGAGAGCTCCAAGTGGGCCATTTTTGGTAAGCAGAACTGGCGATGCGGGATGAACCAAAAGCCAGGTTACAGTGCCCAACTGCACGCTAACCCAAAACCCACAAAGGGTGTTGATTGATTAAGACAGTAGGACGGTGGTCATGGAAGTCGAAATCCACTAAGGAGTGTGTAACAACTCACCTGCCGAATCCACTAGCCCCGAAAATGGATGGTGCTGAAGCACACGACCTATACCCGGCCATCAGGGCAAGCGCCAAGCCCCAATGAGTAGGAGGGCACGACGATCACCGCAAAACCCAGGGTGTAAGCCCGAGTGGAGCAGCCGTCGGTGTAGATCTTGGTGATAGTAGCAAATATTCATATGAGAACTTTGAAGGCTAAAGAGGAGGAAGGTTCCATGTGAACGGCACTTGCACATGGGTTAGTCAATCCTAAGAGACAGGGGGGCCCATCCAATTGCACCCCGGCCCGAGCTTCAAAAGGGAATTGGGTTAAAATTCTCAAACTGGGACACGACGACTGATGGCAATGTTAGGGAGTCCGAAGACGTTGGCAAGGCCCTTAGGAAGAGTTATCTTTTCTGCTTAACGGTCCGCCCATCCTGGAAACGGCTCAAATCCTAAACTCGAAACCCCAACCTCCCACCCTAAACCCTAAAAAAAACCCCAAATTCCAAACCCTCAACTTCAACCCCCAAACCCTAAATCCTAAAATAAAAGCTTTAAATCCTATAATCCTAAAACCCAAAACTCAAACCCATCCTAGAACTCTAAACCCTTACACTTTAAATCCCAAACCCTAAACTCTTAATTCTAAAACTTATGCCTTAAATCCAAATCCTTAATCCTTGCTTCCTAAACCCTATCTCCCAAAGTAGGCAACCACTAATTTTAACCATTAAAATTTCATTTAGAGCACCTTTTGCTTGAAAATTGCAAAGAATTTTCTTTAATTAAACTATTATTATTGATGCATTCTTAATTGAATAATGATTATTCTCTTTTAATCTTTTACATTCTTAACTAAATTTTATTTGTTAAAACAAAAATTTACAACCATGTTTTCCCTTGTGGGTGACATTCCTTTCTGGTTGTCTGTGCATTAAAGAAATTACTTGAATATAAAAAACGGCCCTAATGCTCAGTTAACCAACATGGGTATTCAAGGCACTTTCACAAATTGCTTTCCATGACGTTTCCCACATAGCATCTCCAAAAACTGTTTTGTTCAGAGATACATGCTCCCTTATGTTACTATTCAAACATAATGGCAAGATTTCAGAGTGTTCAAGAAAATTCTAATCCACTAACAGCTTATGCAATTTATCACTGTGGTTAGCAGTTGAAAATTCCAATAGTAGCTGGATAAATCATCATTTTTTGCGACAAAACCGATAAATTAAGTAACATAGCAGGCATTAGAAACATGGACAAAAATTTGGCTGAATATGCTGGACAAAGTACACAGTGTATGAAAGAATTCTTGTGTATCAGGTGAAGCTTGCATCGATAATAGTATCCAGAGGTAATGCCTTTTACTTATCCATTGATTACTCACTTTCACAGCCAATGTTATGGTGCCTCTGAGTGGCCAAATGACCCGAAGATAAGCCAGCAGCCCAAAGGTAAAGCATATCAAAGGCTCTAAAAGGTACCATTGGGTGCCCTGTTACAATAAATAAGAGCCTAGAACCAGTAGATTTAGAAATCGTCAAAGATACTGTCTCTACCAATAAAATCATGATGGCAGAATGTGGTTACCCCAGACAGCAGGAGAGAACACCATATCCCCCTGAATTTTCTGCAACAGAAATTGTGAAGCCACTACTCCCCAAGGTACACATCAAATGTCATCTTCTCTAGCAAGTAATAACTTCTGGCTCAACAAGTTGAAGGATAGCACACCATTATCTCAAGAACAAGAGAGAGATGTCCAATAGGTGAATGGATACCACCAACTTGGTCCCAGCAGAGGTTAGTAGCATTTTCAGGAGTTTTGTTAGGGGAGAGTCATTTGCATGGCACCCTGAGATCCCAAAATCAACTCTTTGGCAATGAGGTTCACGAGAGAGGACCATATCATGACATCAGAAAAGACTAAACATAGGTGTTAACATTGTCCTCTATTCAACACAGTGAGGCATGTGATATGCCATTCAGTCCACAAATTGTTTGAAAATGCAAATATGGAGAAAGACAGCATAGAGTAAAAAAACCTAAAGCTCCAAGATCATAATTTACAAGACAGTGCAAGAAGCATTTAAGTAGTACTGAAAAGACATCATTCAATCAAAATAACCAGAAAAGGACTGACTTACTTTTGGTGTTTTTATGCATAGAGGATTATATTGCTCCTGGAGTTGCAGGGACAGTCTCTGCCAGAGGAAGCCAAAGTTAAACAAGTATGCAGCATAAATGTTAATTGTGTTCATAGCTTATTACAAGTACTCATCATTGACCAGAGAAAAATTCAGAAGCTCTATACAGCAAAATCAACCCGAACAGTCCCAACACATCACTGACATACATCCTTTTCATAAAGGAAGGGGCTCTTTCTCAAGCATAAGTCTATAGCCAATTGCCAAAGTGAATTGATAATAGAACAAGAATTTATTACCAGATTTCAAAATTATATCTCTCTGGCTTAAGAGCATTTGATAAAATAAAATAAAATTTCTTTAGCACGATCTTACAAAAATTACTTCCATAAAATGGAAAATTGTAAAATACAAAAAGGAAAAAAATAAGTTACCCACCTTCATATCGACAGCCTCATCATATAAGAAACCTGCAAAACATGTTTTAACTTGTTCATAATAGCACAGATCACAGCTTTTGGTGTAACTTCCACTTGTACTTCATATACACCTTCAACAATACATAATAACCTCTGATACTAAACCTTTGGAGTATCCTATTATCCCAAAATACTCCAACCTGGCATCAGTTGCACCAGCAAAATGTCTTTGACTGCAACAACACCCTATCTTGTGAATATGCATTCCAGATCAACTTAATTTTAAGGCAAAGATGCCCTAATAAATTCTTAAAGGTAAAATCCCATTAAACAAGGCTGCATGGCAAGCGCACTAGAATATAAATATAACAAAGATAACAACAATGGCAAAATGACCTAAAATTGCAAGAGTGCTCAACTGAATTTGAATGAAACATCAAAATGCTCAGCAAATGAACAAAACACACTGTTGCAACAACGGCAAAAACTTAAAATGTAAATCGAAACTTTTAAGCACACACAACAAAACTCCATTTAGAAGGTCACATGACATAACCAGGGTGTTGATCTGTTATTTGAATGCAACAACAAAACACTCAGCATGGTAGGGAGCCAGGAAATGCTGGAGCTCCCATTTTTTCTTATGTTAAGTAGCTTCAAGAAATCAAACAAGCATGAAGTCTTACCTTTTTCTTAGGTTATCAACATTGGTGAATTGCAATTACTAGCAAAGAGAACCAATTAACAGGATCCAATTAATCATCAGCTGTTGTAACCATAGGACATACCTAAAAGCTAAGGAAAAGACTATGACAGCACAACCATATGATAAATTTTTCATTTCACACCAAAATTCATCGTATTTACCTACTCTACATATTTTATTAAACAAGATTTCCATTTTCCTAAATTCCAAAATTTCAGGCAGCAAATCTTTCTTCTACCTCTCCTTTCCAAAACTAAGCCAAAAATGGATCTTGTGTTCTACCTGTCATAGCTCATAAAAAGTGTTGATGAATCTGTAAACCTATTAGCACCAAAAGCTTAAAGCATCAAAAGCATGGAGTCTACCTTGATCACTGCATACATTAATCCAGAAATTGGAAAGGAGAGCATGTGTCATATCTGATTATTACATGATTCCACCAATTTAAATAGAAGGTGATTATGCTTCAATAATTGAATTACAGAGTTTCATTGCGATAACATGTCAGAAGAGAACCTTCAGGCATTCAATGCTATGAAACCTTCAAGTTTGATAAAACTTTCCGGCTCTTGACTGCCAGTGTCAGATAGCTTTTTACAAGTTCTTCCTTAACCATAAATAATACAGAAGCAGCAAAAACACTCTGTACTATCTTTGTGCTCATCCCCTTGTAAAATCCAGGCAATCCTTCATAACGAATCATCTTAATTATAGCATCAAGAGTACCTGTACTCCAAAAATACCAGTTACCATATTGACATATTATAGAAGAGTCATCAGCATCTTAACATGTACAAGAGAGAAAAAATACTTTTATTTCAGAAGAAGCAAACTGAAGCTAAACAGTGTATCTCAGTTCTTTCAACTTAAGATCATTGATGAAACAGTAACTCAATTCTTTATAGTTAGAGCAGAACACGCTAGTCATCAGAAGATCACCTACAAATTAGGTGATGAGTGATCACATTAAATGATGCTACTAACTCGACAACAATTTGAAATAGACAGAGGCAGTGATTTTATGATAAAGATGGCAATGATTAAAATGATAAAATTCTGAAATATGTTGAATGAGACACAGCTGAATCCACAAGAAAGCTAACCCGAGTATCTTAATGAGATATTCCCACCAATCTCCTGCTTTGCTTGTAGCCTTGACTGCATAAAGTTCAAGCAAAATGATCAAGAAGATTTCAAGCATGCGTATGCATACATGAGTATTTTACGTGTGTTGAGAGCACAAAGTGTGTTACTACAAAACAAGACAGCTAAAGTGCTAAAATCATTTATGCATACTTGAGTGTTTTACATGTGTGTTGAAAGAACATAGTGTGTTACTTAAAACAAGACAGTTAAAGTACTATCATCATTTTTCTTTTTTTGTCAAAAAGACCGCTAAAGCAATCTCTGATGCATTATCCGCTAGATTATCATGCATGAAACTAGTACACATCTGAAATCTTCCAGGCAAGAGAGCTAAATAACACAAGCACTTTGAGATTAACATCCAAGTGTTTTACTAGCAGGTGATTTGATTAAGGAAGCTGCAATTTTAGAGAATAAATGCATTTTACGAAGAATAAGAACAGAATATATACAAAAAAGGTGGAAGATGCTATTCTCATAAGTTTTCCAGTAGAAATGATTTGAAGCAGTTACAGCTATGAGTTTCATCAAGGCTAGACAGATGCATCTAAAGAATCAATTTATCTTGTCAGTAATAATTCAAAAAGATGAGCACCAGAAATTTCACAATCTACTAGAAGCTCAAAAATGAACAAAAAGAAGAAGTTACAATAAACACATGGAATAAAGCATGAGCGAAACTTTTTATATATAGTTGCTAAAAAATAAACAAGGATTACATAAACGGGTGCCCTGAGGGTTATAAAAAGACAAAAATATGACAGAACTTGATTGAATTTCTGGTTGTCTGATATCTTGATATAAAAATTTAGATTATTACACTAACAATTGCAAGAACTTTAGAAAATTGATTGGAGACTGATTGATTATGATAAGATCGGAAGTCTTGGAAAAAATGAAAATTATTTCTTTATGAAATTTTTATTAGTAAGAGTTTCATAAACGTGTTAGGGCACGCATTAACAATATGCAAAATATAATAGAATGGTATACAAATTGCAGTTTCTTCCAAACTTTGTAATTTTTTCTGGCAAGTTATGAAGCAAACATGGGATGAACTTTACCTTGACAACCAACAGGGGGTATGTTGACACAGTTGCTCCCAGTTTGGCCAAAGCCCCCAGTAAGAAAACCTGTTCACAACAATGGTAATCATAAGAAACATGAATTGAAGGCCAGAAGAACATGGCATGGTACAAATTCAAGGTTGGTTGGTATTCTAGTTCCTAGTCTAATTTGATATTGCCTTTACTAGAAATGAGAGTTCCATAAAGACAAGGTAATAAGTCTTATACCTCCAATGCTGATACACTTTTTATTTCATGCTTGTTAGCAGCCCGTTTTGACCTTCGATGCTTCAGTAAGCCCTCGTAAATCACGAACTGGATCGAGGGATTGCAAACCTAGCATGACAAAATCCTGATTACATTACAAGTAACTTAACATTGCATTTTGGGTTCACATAACTGTCAAGGTGAGCTAACCATAATGAGTGTAGGAATTATGCCTTTCCAGAAACCAGTAACTCCTGCTTCGTTATACACCTCGCATGCCTACAAACATAGCCTAATATAAGAATCAACATTGTGGAAAACTAATATCACTTTTATAATTCTGCATGTAATCACCATAGACCCAGCAGTAATAATTGTATCTCAACAGTGCCAGAAATAGAAATATTCTGCCCTTCAAGAAACACTGTAGAATGGCATTCTGTCAGAAGATTTATGCTAATGTCATTTTGAATGTACAATCAAACCTATATCTTAAAAAGGGATATGTGGAAACATTCATAAGATTTATGATAATGTCATTTTGAACATAAAACATTTGCATCTTATGCCTAAGCAAATAGTAATCGGAACAAACCGCATGCAAAGTTCCATAAGGTTGAGGTTTTATTGAATGAAATTCAGCCAATTTGTCTTGCAAAGTTGAACCAGTTGAACTTTCAAAAACTTCCTTCATTAGAGCTTCCCTCTTTACCTCCATAATTTTTCTTTCTGCTTGAGTATGTGTCTTGAGTCAAAGAAAGAATGTCAAACAAAAGAAAAAACTAAAGGAAAAAAAAAGTGTGTGTGTCACTAAAACATCAAATTGCACCTGCATTCGTGTCACAAGAACCCATATTGGGTTTGTAAGCAATACATTTAAGGACCTGCCAACATAAAGCAATTGAATTAAGTAAAAATAACAACAAAATATATAATACAATAATAGCAACAACAACATATATGCCAAGGTAACATCATTTTTATTCGGTGAATTTAGATTAAAATATCAGACAAAATCATGGGTCGGTGAAGGTTGGGCATTGACCTCATAACACATGATTATTACAAAAAGGAATGTTACCAAGAATTAATGTTTAGATTCCAAAGAAATCAAAGTGCTTACCCAGCAAGGGCTGCCACAATAAGCCAAGAAAGCATGCCAAGAGTACCATCCCCACATCCTTTGCCTTTACGGGCTACTGCAATGGCCTCAGCCTTATTTTTGAAAACCTGATAAAAGTAGTAGTAAATTCCCTGGCAGCAAACTTTTAGTTAGTAAAAATTCGCGACGAAGAGTGCAGAGATTTCTGCAAACTCAATCTACGAAAATCAGTTTTACAAGCACCTGGAGTGCATGAACAAATCCTGAACTAAACAGCACTCAATCTGAAAATTGGCTACTCCAAATTACAACCAAAGCAACACAAGAACAAATACAAAGGAAAATGATAACACAAGAGGTTTCAAGGAAAAAGACTTCTGCAATTTTATTCTAAGAAGAAACCAGAAACTTTTACAGAGAACATTCTTGTTCTTTGTTTTCTTCTCAAACCCCAGAACCCAAAAAACCCAAAACTACAGCTCTAATACCACTTGTTAAGCTTAGACCTCAACCATGAAGATCAACAAATTAAAGAAAATGATGTTCACAAGATCGAATTACCAGAGAGTAATCAATCAAATCTGTAACCAATTCATCAGATAAAGATTCACACACCTAGAAGAATAACTAGCAATCAAGAAAACTCATAATACTCTTTTTCTGTTATCGAGCGATGGTGTTTTGAGGGGAAGACCAGATAAGAAAGACTTTAAGGGAATTAGGAAAGGTGATGCAAGATCAACATCAAAGTCCAAGAAACTGAAATACTCTCACAGCCACATGGAGGGCCATCGTCAAAGGGACTTTCCAGAGAGGAAGAGTTTAAAGAAAGAAAAGACCTCAGTCAATTAAGCGGATGCAGAGTGGAAGAATAGAAGAGAAAAGTTAAAAAAAGGTTTTCTTGTTCTCTTGCAACAGAAGATAGAAAGAAAAGAAGAAGCTAGCTTAGCTCTGTAACTTCTAGAATTGAACAAAGCAGAAAAGAGAGTATCTGTAACTTCTAGAATTGAACAAAGCAGCAAAGAGAGTATAGAACGAGAAGAAGAACAGTAGGAACCAAGAAACAACAAAGAACACCAACTGAATTATCAGGAAACAAGAATCAAAGAGTTTATTTCCTTTCTTCGAACTGTACAAAGAAAACCAAGAACTTGAACTTAAAGGTACAACACACATCCAAGATTTCTCCTTTAATCTACTCAGTCTCTATATTTTCTTGTGTTTGTTCTTGCTTCAGTTCATTGTTTTTGTTCTCACAAATTCCAGATTCTGTTTGGTGTGTGATTCATGGTGAAATCTTTGTATTAAGAAATTCTTCTTGCTTTTGGGATTGCTGTTAGTTTGTGAATTGATTGAAGCACACCAGGTGTTTGACAAATTAATTCTCGTGGGTTGAGTTCGTAGAAATCTCTACAAGGAGGATAAAAAAGACTGAAAAGAAAACAGAAAAGCCACAAGTATGAATTTAAAATTTTATCGATTAAATATAATTAGAAGTTGAGTTGCAGCAGTTCCACGGTTAATTTGCTTGTATCAAGAAGATAGAAAGAAGAGAGTACAAAACCTGGGAAGCGGCGGTTCCAAAAAGAGAAGGCTTAAGACCGCTGTAAAGGCCTCCCCAACCTTCGGTTCTTATGACCTGATAGAAAGAACCCATTATCGAATATGTGACTGAGCATCAAAAAAAGAAATTAGAGAACCTGTGACATACGTGGAGGATCTGAAGAAGTGTGCTCGAAGAAGCTGCAGGGCTTTTGGAAGTGTCAGAGGATTTCAAGAGGCCTTTCTTAGCTACTCTCTCCGTTTGTTGGCGCGTATTCACCTACACTTGGGCCAAGATGAATTCGTTAAATTAACAAAGAGGTATAACCAGTTTAGCTAAGCGCAATAAAGGTGTACCGCTTGCAGGGGATAAGTGATTATCTGAGCAATAATACCGCCACCTGCTCCCGCCAGCCCATTAGCTATGGCACTGGACATTCTTCTTTCTTTCTTTCTTCTTTCGCTTGCACTCGCACCCGGCAACTCCGAATCCTTTCCGGTGTTACTCCTTCACATGCACCGTAACCCTTTTAAGCTCTCTTTTCTTCTCTATGGTGTTATAAATTTGAGGTTGAAGACAATGAATGACTCCGATTGGATGACAACCGTGACAGAGGTTCCCACCATGGAAAACAAGAAGATGTGGGAACATGTGCCTTTGGTAAAGTGTTTCAATTGATGAATTTTAAAAATAATTTTCTTAAATCAAAAACTTAGTTTATATTATTTAAAGCTAAAAATAATTAAAGGCTTTATTAATTTCAAATATATATATATAATTAAGCAGTTTCTGCTTTTCTTCCTTCACTCCTATTATTTCCACCAAAAAACTGCACACTTTTAACAATTAATTAAATTTCATATATGCTGATTTATTTATAATTTAAATATTTATAAAATTTATAATATTGCATATTTTATTATTAAACATATTATTTATAATGGAAAATGGCTTATTGTAGATTCAGATTCAAAGATAAAGGCATATTTTAAATTAATATTAAATTTATTATAAATAAAATTTAATTTAATTAATAAATTTATTTATTATATTCAAAATATATATTTATTATAAATTTATATTTTATAAATAAATATTAAATAATTTTATTTATGTAATTTATTTGTATATTAAATAATTTTATCTGTTTTAATAAAAAAAAATTATACTAAAAAAAACAGACAAACAAATATTGCGATATTTAAAACGCAAAGTACAATGGTAAAGAGGCATGAAGAAATAAAGGTACAACGCGGAATACAGGGAGGATAGTCAACTCGAAGGAATCAGAGATCAAGGCGTGGAAGAGTAGCTCATCCTTTTTTCTGTGAAGGCTGAGAATTTATCCTAATTTTCTATCATTTCTGTCGCCGCATCGGTATTTTTCTTCTCAAATTGGTAGTCTGATCTTTGGGATAGTAAATCGAAGAAACTTGTCAGTTTTTCTCCCAGTCAGTGATGGTAAAGGAGACGGAATACTACGACGTGCTAGGGGTCAGCCCAACCGCTACAGAGGCCGAGATCAAGAAAGCTTACTACATGAAGGTATCCTATCCTCACCATTTCCAATTTATTTTTAATTCTTGTACTTAATTTATGGATAGATAAGGGCTTTGTGGTTCAAAATCACCTAAAATTTATGCCTGCATATCGCATAACTACTCAGAAGAAACTTTTTATTTTCTCTTAATCATCTCTAAAACTTGTGTTTTGTGTTTCATTTTTGTGAGATTACCGTAAATTAGAAAACATTTGAAGTGGGAATTGTTTTATTCACTGATTATATACCAAAGTGAAACTAGCAACTGAACTATCCTGCCTTTCTCCAGCGTGTTCACTTCTACTGATGCCTGGATATTGTAGCCTTCCATTGGAATTGTAATGCTATGTTTAGCTCACATTAGTTTCAAATAGAACTGTTTTCTCTAGTTTTATCCGAATCAAATAAATGCTCATTATCTGAACCATGTTCATTGAAGTAGAACCTTTAGAATTATTTTTCTTTTTTTGTTTTTTGGTTTACATCGGTAGCATCCTTTACGAATCAGCTCTGTTTGTGGCTTGTAGGCACGTAAGGTTCACCCAGATAAAAACCCAAATGATCCTCTTGCTGCACAAAATTTTCAGGTAAGTTTTACTTTATCTATTTGTCAATCAGGTGACAGAATTAGTGAACTTGTACTTACTATGTTTTCTTTTTAATAAGCTTGATGATCTTGTTTTGCGCTTATCACTGAAATGTTTTCTCTTCTTGAATATGCAACTTTCCGTTTGACCAAAGGACATCTTTCATTCAACTGCTAGTTTTTTCAATTAATTCCATTGTTACTTTAAATACAGAAAATACTTAAATAATGCATGCATTGTTGGCTCCGCCTGACTGTTATTTTTCTTCAACTATGAAGAGCAGCCTGGCAAATGACTTTCTTTGTTGTTTAATGATAGAACAGGTGCAGTGGAATATACTCATTATCAATCAAGAAAAAAAAAAAAAAAGAAGAAGAAAGAAAATCCCAAAGAAAAATAATCAGTTGAGAGTGCAAATGACTTTTGACTTTGAAGTTTCTTTACATATATATATGTGTATATCTGTGGATTAGGTTTTCATTGATTTATATGCCAATTGTCTGAAACAAGTTACAAGGAATTAGTCATGGAGGTTCATATAATTGAAAAAGCTACAAGACATTTTAAATTTTCCTTTGCCTGAGGTGATCCAAACTTCAGGTATCTCCCTCTTGGTCTTAGCTATTGTTGGCAATGGTGTAAGAGAATTTGGATCCTAAAACTCCTTGAGTAAAAATTAGGATGCTTCTGGCAGTCTCTATTACTCTCCTTTGGTTTTTTTTTACTGAAGGCATCTTTTTGCTAATTTGATTTCAATTTATACATTTTAATCTATCCGAAGCCTTGCATTTCATGTTCTTGATTTGTGACATCTATAGATGCCTTGCTGTAAGTTTTAGATACACATATATTCAGAAACCAAGAAGTTCAATATGGTTTTCTAGGGGCATTGGCTTGTTTTAGTTTCTGGTAATTCTGGGCCAAGTCCTAGTGGATTTTCCTTAATTAGTTAATGTTTTATTGGATCTAAATATTTTCAGTACCCAGTTGCAATCTTTGAAACATTTTGTGTTTGTCTTACAAGCTAGAAACTTTTTCTTTTGCTTTATCTTTATGATGTTGTTTTCACTATGCTAGGTATGTTTTTATTGAAGTTTTTGTTCGTCTGAGTTCAGGTTCTGGGAGAGGCTTACCAGGTATTGAGTGATTCAAACCAACGACAAGCATATGATGCTTATGGGAAATCTGGAATCTCAACGTTAGTCTCTTCTTTTTAGCCTATGATAGATTAATTTCAAGGTTTATAGGATGCCTGAATCTTCATGCCTTATATGCCTCTGGATCATGGCATATTTGTTATACAAATGTAAAATTTTTTCATCTATTGTTTACATGATTCCTTTTCATGCAGTGAAGCAATCATTGATCCTGCTGCCATCTTTGCAATGCTTTTTGGAAGCGAGCTTTTTGAGGAATATATTGGACAGCTTGCAATGGCATCAATGGCTTCTCTAGACATTTTCACTGAAGGGGAAGAGTTTGATACTAAAAAGTTGCAAGAGAAAATGAAGGTAATTCCTTTATATATCTCATTAGATGGATATCTTTTTGCTGGTTTTTTATATTTAAAATAATTTTATCTTTTTACTATAGGTTGTTCAAAAGGAAAGAGAGGAAAAGCTTGCAGATATACTAAGAGACCGACTCAATCAATATGTACAAGGAAACAAAGAGGACTTTGTTAGTTATGCTGAAAATGAAGTTTCAAGGCTTTCTAATGCAGGTTATACATCCATACTTTAAAACACGCTGACAATATATTTTCATAGAACAAGATGCAAAAAGTCAGAGAAAAGTACCTCCCTTCACTCAACTGCTTCTACATCTTCCATTGTCAACAGTTAATTTACCTTATGGCTACAATTAATGCTGTTATTTTCAGTTAATTAACCTTATGGCTACTATTAATGCTGTTATTTTCAGTTAATTAACCTTATGGCTACAACTAATGCTGTTATTTTCTTAAAAATAAAAGAAAGAAAAGTTGGCAGCCAATAAATGCTAAAGTGAACTAATCCTGAAGCAAATTTTGAAATATAGTTCAAGATACCCGCTTTGCGCATGCACAGCCTTGCAGCGCTTCTTCATTCTGATTTCTATGAGATTTTTTTTTTTTTTTTTTTGTGGTTTTCTTTTTGGCATGATTAAGACTTTCTTGCTTCCAATGACCAGAGTTGCATTATTTAACAATTCTCTAGCCAGCAGAATATTATCAGAAAATTAGATAGTTTCATATTTGGTTGCCAATTCTAGTGATCAGTTTTTTTTTAGAGTGGTTCTGCAGAAAATAAATTAATAGATTATTGCCATTAATGTCTTTGGTGTAGTCACTGTTGTTTTTCTAGTCATGGAAGCTCACTCCATGTGGAATTAATTGGTGGTGAACAATTTGTTCTAGGTATAGTGGGGAATTATAATTCTAAGACTGGCATTTTTCAGCTCATGTCTTCTGGCTTCTATTCCTTCGTTGCATTTTTGTACCTTTGATTGATTCAGTGGCACTTTTCTCCTCTCACTGATTGAATGGTCTGGTATCTACAGCTTATGGTGGTGACATGTTGAATACAATTGGCTATATATATGCAAGACAGGCAGCAAAAGAACTTGGGAAGAAAGCTATTTACCTGGGGCTGCCTTTTATTGCTGAATGGTTTAGAAACAAAGGCCATTATATCAAATCTCAAGTAACCGCAGCAACAGGTTAGCAGATACTTCTAAATTCAGTGATCAACAATCATTTGAAAATTGTGAACTCTTTTTGGTTTATACTCTCACTCATTTCATGTCTGATATGCATGTTTCTTGGAATTTTGGTTTATCCTTTTCAGAGTACTGTATATATTTCATAGAGACGTGAGGGCTTGTGCAGCAAATTTTAATATGAGCTTTTAGGAACTTTGTTGCTTCTAGGCATACAATGTTAAGATGGCAATGTCACAAAGATTACAGGCTGATACTAGAAAAGCTAATTACAGGGGATGTAGTGGGACTGGTGTTTGTTTTCAATTTCTACATATATTTGTGTGTGTGTGTGCGCGCGCGCGCCTCTAGGAAAATTCATAAAATCTAATGATCTGTCCTTTTGCTACTAGGTGCCATTGCATTGATCCAGCTGGAGGAAGACATGAAAAAGCAGCTTAGTGCAGAAGGAAACTATACTGAGGAAGAGCTTGAAGAGTACATGCAGTCCCACAAGAAGTTGATGACAGATTCTCTGTGGAAGCTTAATGTGGCTGACATTGAAGCCACACTTTCCCGAGTTTGTCAGATGGTTGTTTCCTTATTTTTTCCTTATTTGTGGTTTCTTGCTTACGTTAGGTGAGATACTAGGTCTTTTTGCTTGGTGATAATCTATGAGAATCCATTTTAGGTTCTTCAAGATAACAATGCCAAGAAAGAAGAGCTTCGTGCACGAGCAAAGGGGTTGAAAACACTTGGCAAAATATTCCAGGTATTGGCTCTTGCTTCTTTGTTCACAATTTTCTGCGTTTTCTTCAGTTGATTATCCACTCGATGCTTAACTTATTCAGAAATTGTGGCACTAATATAGAGGGCCAAGTCAGCCAATGGAAGTGAGAATGACACCTTGCTAAGTAGTGGAGTACATAACCTGAATGGAAGTGATTCACGCAATAATGTTGGTTCTACTAATACTTCACCAAAATCTTCAAATCATGAAGAATCATCTCAGTCTACATTCTCATCACAGGTACATCTTTTCTTCCTCATGATAAGTCCATTATTTTCATTTCTACAACTTGGAGTCAAGCATTTGGTTGAAGTGTCACTGAAGAAAATGGTTTTAACATCGTTGATAGGATATAAAAGTTAATTGTTCATTCTAGTTTTAATTCTTGTCAAATCTCAATCTGGCAAGATGAAGTAATCAACACTTAAAAGAGGTAGCTAGTCAGACATAGCAGACTTGCATGGGATAAAATAGTTCATCATTATGTTTCTTTTTGGTCATTGTTTGCCCTCATAATATTAATAATAGAAAGTCAACATCATCCCATTCTTTTCTGTTAAAAACAGAAATTTTCTGTGATCAGCTGTTACTGGATCTTATTAGAGTTTCTCTTCAAAAAATAAATTCACAAAAAAAAAAAAAAAACTTATTAGTCCCAATATATATTGAAGTAAACCATAAATGCAAGATAAATTTTTTATTAGATAGGAGAGTTATTATATGGAAAATTCTCTGGAATGCAAACACATACGTTTTGATATGTCCCTTAAAGTGTATAAGATTTATCATGGATTTATTTTAGTCTCAAGAAATGCCTGTATGTGTCCTCTCTCAGTGTCTGGTTGGTTAGGAGGAGCAACTTCCTACTTCTTGTCCATGTCATTTGATCTCTATTTTTCCTCTATTTTCCCCTTATTATTGGACAGTAGAGCCCGTATGTGGAAACCCCCAACGCTCAGTTTAGCCATAGCTTCCCAATACCGGTGCCACCATCGGGTGCTCAAAGACATCCTTCAACTGGCAGGGAATGAGGACGAAGAATTTTATCCAATGAGCCATGTTGTCAAATGTACCTATTATATTGTATAATGTCATGGGTGCAGAAGGGTATGGAACTGGAGCTTGCATTTGTTGGAGTAGATGACCTTGAAGTACGACCCACTGCAAAGTGATTATTGTGTATTTTATTCGTGATTGATATCCGCGAAAGTATCCTAGAGAGAAGGGCAGATTGTTGCAGAAGGTAGTTATTTGCATTGGTTCTATGTGGCTTCTGTTGGCTGCCAAGTCATCATTTAAATGAGCGGTGTAGTATCCCGTTGCATTGGTTTCGGTTTCTTTGTGTGTTTATTTCTGAGTATTTTAGGAGTCACAGGTACATTTAGATTAATATTTTTGCTTAGTGTGTTTTTCATTGGGAGTTTCATGTATCATTGCTTTCATGATATGGTAACGTAATTTGCCCGTGGAACTATTCTCTGAGGAATGCTAGTTAAAATTTCACTTTTTTTTCAAAATGAAGGATGCTCTTAGAGACGAGGATGAAATGAGTTAAGGGACATTCACAAGGAAAAATTTACCTTCACTGTTCATTTAGTTGTAAATAAAATAACCGGATTGGACGCCTCCAGGAACTCGTGCCAGCCCAAGCAAAGGGAGAATCGATCGGGCCGTTGATTATTATTCCGGTACATGCAACAATAGAAAGTTCTTAAACATCACTGGCATCATGAGAAATTTTAAAATGTGTTCATGCGATGGATGTATATTTTAATTTCACGTGCCAAGCGTCTGAAATGTGCCTCGTCAAGCACATTCGTCTCTTCCATCGGCAAATGGCATTGCGACAAGTTGAATCATGTGAGTTATTAGACCCTGGCCCAAGCCGTGATGGGAGGATGCTGGTGGAAGATGAGTGGTCACACAAGGAAAATTGCCTTCTAGTTGTGGTGTAACAAAAGAGAGTGAAATCAGAAATGTTCTTAGTTATAATTATTTTAGGTTATTAAGCTATTAGTTAGACTGACAAGGTCAAGTGTTGGAAACGCGCACACATTCATCTAGTAAAAATTACTGGCAGGGTTGAAAATTCTTATTGTTTATTTAGTAACAATTAATCGATTATAAAAAAAAAAGGTGGGGGAAGTGAGAACGCAAACAAAATCGGGGAATAACCCAAAAAAAAAAAAAAAGTAATATTTTCTTTTGGTTTTTATTTAGGATGCGGAGCGGAACGTAACGAGAAAAAGCGCGGAAGAAGAAAAGAATGTGTAGATCTGATCCAACACAAATCTGTAACGGGAATTAGGGGGTAAAGATTTGACTGGTTAAGAGAGATAATACTTGTGAGAAAGAGAGAAGAGAATTTGTATGTGAAGGTGAAGGGTGAGAAGAACGACGGGGGCATTTGGGACAGAGCCGTGCCTTCCTGCCTGCCTGCCTGCCTTTCTTCCCTCCTTCCGAAGCATTAACCAGCCATAAAACGTGATACACCTGAGCAGAAGCAGACGCAGTCACCCTCTCTTTCTACCTTCCTCCATAGTCCAGATCTCTCTTCATTTTATTTTTATTGATTTGTTTCAATTTTCATACAGACAAATAGTGACACAGAATTCCTGAATTTAATTATTGCCCATCGACAAACATTACATCTGTATTAATACATCCAGTCCAAAGCTTTACTTCAATAGGACCAGCGGAACAAAACAAGAGAAGACAATATCGAAATCCACCCATATCATAGCGTGTAATTGAGATCTCCTCATCCTCTCAGTATTCAGAAGAATTAGAGATGGAGAGCGAGAAGAAACCGTCGGCGGTTTCAGATATGGGGGCGTGGGCCATGAACGTCATAAGCTCTGTCGGATTAATAATGGCCAACAAGCAGCTTATGTCCTCCTCCGGTTACGCTTTTAGCTTTGGTCTGTCTCCTATTTCCGATCTGATCTTAAATTCTTTTTCTTTTTCACTCATTGTTTCATTTTTTTTTTTTTCACATTATCATCCTTCCCAAGAGAGATTCTTCGTTACTTCCAATTACTTTGTTAATCGTATATGTAATTCTTCTTTTGAACTAAGTTTTCTTCGATCTCTTATGGATCCATAAGCTTTATGCCATAAACCATAAGTTCTGTCAATATTAGTCTAATCTTCAAACTCTTTCTTTATATTTTGTTCCTTCAATTTTCAGCCACTACCTTAACGGGGTTTCACTTTGCTGTAACGGCGTTGGTGGGTCTGGTGTCTAATGCTACTGGATTCTCAGCATCCAAGCATGTTCCTTTGTGGGAGCTCCTGTGGTTCTCAGTTGTTGCCAATATGTCTATAGCCGGCATGAACTTCAGTCTCATGCTCAATTCTGTTGGCTTCTATCAAGTATGTCTCTGGTTTCTAATAGATATTAATATAAACTGCAATTTATGATGATTATATCATGTTTTTGGAACAAATCAAAAAATTCAAATATTCAATAGGACTAGAGCTACAGAAGTCATACCTGCTCTTGTTGGATGACTACAGCTGTGGACAACAAACTGAATACAGGTTACCACCATAGCGATTGATACATGGGTAGCTAATGAACTCTTTCTGATGTTGATAGATCTCCAAACTGAGCATGATTCCAGTGGTGTGTGTCATGGAGTGGATTATTCACAGTAAACACTACTCAAAAGAAGTGAAAATGGCTGTTGTGGTTGTGGTTATAGGTGTGGGTGTTTGCACAATAACTGATGTCAAAGTTAATGCCAAAGGTTTTATATGTGCCTGTGTAGCTGTGTTCTCCACATCTTTGCAGCAAATTGTGAGTATTTCGGATATTATATCCACTAAGTTTTAGTGGCTCTAGATGCAGTCCCTTTGAGACAATCCCATGATCTTGGTTACTAGTGCCATTAATTGTTGTTTTAATTTTTTTTCTGTCCTTGATCTTTTGTAGTTACAGTGAAGTAATATCTTATTTTCATTCCGTATGATAGTTGATGATATGAGATTAACTAATTGATTCTGTTAGAAGTTTAGAAGTAGTGATCTCGGTTTTACAAGTGAACTTGTATAAAATCTAATCAGAACAAATTCATTGTAAATGTAGAAGTTCAGCTGAGTGAGAAGCATTTAGTTGTGGGATGAACCTCTGTAAATGTGTGATTGAGGAAATATATGACCAAGGTCTGCATTTCTGTCCTGCCTGGGTGTTATCATCATTGCTCTCCAAGAGACTATAGAACAATGGTTAGGATTTAATTTGACTGAGGATCAACCTCTGTAACCATAGTTTGATTGTAATCAATGTGGAAACTAATTTTCTTGTGAACATTCCAAACCATAAATAGTATAAACTGAGTTAGTGTCTTTTTATCTGAATATGGAATATGGATGAATTCCTATTTAATAAACTTTATATATGTATGAATATCTGACAGGAGATTGAAGATGGGAAAGAAACTACAAAATAATGGAACTGGCATCATTTTATTAGTTTTAGCTGAATCTTGAATAATACAGTATCCCTAAGCATTTTCAAAATACTTTATAATGTCAATCTATTTGTCAAATGACTTGAGTCAGAATTTTGTGGAATCCTTCATTCAAGTGTTACCTTCTAATTTCCTGTTTTATGTCACAATACCCAAAAGTAGTTGATACCACAAGTACCTGGCCAATGCCCCTGCTGTTGATGTTTTTCTTTCTTTCACTTTGCTATGAAAAAAAACTCTAAAATGAGAATGCATTGCAAAGAATCTACATGAAATTAGTAGTGAGAATACTGCTTTTACGTGTTTATCACAGTTTCCATTGCCTTTGTCAATGTTAATTTATTTCACATTTTCTGATGAGCAGACAATAGGTTCCTTACAGAAGAAGTACTCAATTGGCTCTTTTGAATTGTTGAGCAAGACAGCTCCAATTCAAGCCCTCTCTCTCCTTACTCTTGGTCCATTTGTTGATTGCTACCTGAATGGCAAATTCATAACAAATTACAAAATGTCTTCTGGGGTCATTGTGAGTATTCATTCTTTTGCTGACTTCACTCTAACTTCCTGTTTTCTGTATGCATCCTTTCATGGATACACATGCAAGAAAACTTGTGTTAATTCTATCTAATGACTGTTGTAAATATGTGCAGTGTTTTATTTTTCTGTCATGCACACTAGCAGTGTTCTGCAATGTAAGTCAGTACCTGTGCATCGGGCGATTTTCGGCAGTTTCTTTCCAGGTCTTAGGTCACATGAAAACAGTTTGTGTTCTTACATTGGGATGGCTTCTTTTTGATTCTGAAATGACTTTCAAGAATATAAGCGGGATGATTCTTGCTGTTGTTGGCATGGTAATATATAGTTGGGCTGTAGAGGCCGAAAAGCAGAGAAATACCAAGACTTCACCCCTATCAAAGAACAGCCTTACAGAAGAGGAAATTAGACTTTTGAAGGAGGGAGTTGATAACACTCCTATTAAAGATGTTGAACTTGGTCAGTCAAAGGGTTAGTGGACCTATATTTGCCAGAAATACAGGTATTTTCATTTGTTTTAATCCATTTCAGTCTGTATCTTTGCCTCATTTATGCAGTAGCAAGACGTTTTGTTCTTATGTTGGACCCTTCACACATTTGTTTTTAGAAATTGTGTTCCTATTCATTGAAAATTTTGTTTCTTGTATAATTTCTTTCTCTTTTATTCATTTTAGATTAGGTCGTCCCTCCGGTACCAGAAGGGATGCTTTGATTTACGTCTGTTAAACATCATAAAGTTAGAAAAGTAAAAGATGGTTAGAAAACGTGCATTTTTTCTGTAGAAAATCAGTAGATAACAGGGTATTTATGGAAGATATTATTCCATAATTTATGATCACAACATTCGTAATCCGTACATAATTTTTAAATTAGTACGTACTCAATAAACTGTGAAATCGATTAATAATAAGCTGTAATAGAATAGTAAATAGATGACCAGTCTGGTTGAGAAAACATGAAATGCAATTTGGTTTTTAATAATTCCTTTTCTTTTCTATATTTTGATTTCCATTTTTTAATTTCAAGGGAAACGAGAAAATGCCGACTTTGGTGAAAATAAATGAAGAAGGGGCAAATGGCGAAGAAAAGAAACAAATAGCAATTCGAATATGGATAAAACACAATAAGAACGAAAAAATAAAGGGTGAATGTAGTGGTTAATTGAAAGCACCATCATATAACATAGAAGCGCCTGAATTTGTTGTACTACTGGTATCCCATTCTTAACAAGCAAATTAATCTGAAAAGGGTCCAAGTTAATTGAATGCTATAATAAACTATTTTGGTTAACTTTTTTGTTTGGATCTAACAAACTATGTGTATTACAGTAATGTCAAAGAATAGAATGACAATTACATGAAAAGGGATCGATCACAAGAATATTTCATGAAAGAATGTGTATAGAATCCCAACAAAACAAAAGATTTAGAAAAAAGAATGGGAAGACGGCATAAAACTATTGGTTCTCATTTGGGATTAAAACAAAACTTGACGAATAAGAAGTGAAGTCACTGATGACGATGACGAGAAGCAGTGGCATTGTCGGTGTAAAACTTCGAAATGAGATCAGGAAGTTCCATATAATGAGCCGAAGGATTTCTGTTCTGGAGGAGATGAAGAAGGTACTGAAAGATATCAATCTCGCAGGCTATCCTTAGGGCTCCGTCGTATGAATAACCAAATTCTTCTTTGGAGAGTTTAAGCAAGTTCTCGAAGAGAGGATGGTTTAGGTAATTTGCTTCCATTTTAAACCTGAACTGCACGCTTATTCCCACAAACACATATACATGACCTTCTTCTGGGAGATTGTCCGTCTCTGAGTCCAGGGGGAAACTCTTGGCTACGCAGCACCATAGCTTCTTTACAATGCCACCCATATTTCTATCCCTTAATTTCTTCTTGATTCCAAAGTCAGCTTTAGTTTGGTGATTGTTTGGCTTTGCACTTGCCTCGACGCGACGACCTCGCTCTTTGATTGTAATCGGCGAATATCAAAATCAAGCAAAGGAACCCAATGAGTTTCGTGATTGTGTGTGTGTGTGTTTGTAACCGGCGAATAACAAAATCAAGCAAAAGGAACCCAATGAGTTTCGTGCTTGTGTGGGTGTGTGTGTGTGTGTGTGGGTGTGTAGGGAGGAAGGTGGGATTTAAAAGTGCACGTGATCATGTTGACTAGCAATGTAGGAAGGTGAAGGAAAGAAAGAGAGGAGGTGGAGGTGGACGCAAGGCAGCGGAGAGTGAGTTGGCCCGGACCCTCTGCTTAAAATTAACTTAAATTTGTCCTGAAAAGCTGCCGCTTGGTTAAATTATATCATTTTTAGCTTTAAAAATAAAGAAGATAGACTAAATTACGGCGGACGAGTAACCGAGCTGATGTGGATGGCTAGGCTTGGCCTTTATAAAAGAAGGTATGGAGCTGAATGAATTGCTGTCAATATTCGAATAAAGAAATAACAGAATAATTAAACGAAAAAAGAAAGGGTAGGGTGCTTAAGTTTTGGGAAGAAGGACAATAATATAGAATAGTAGGTCTTGAGGAAGAAATGCAGTGTGAAAGTGAACGAGGAAAATTAGGATGAAGCTTGATACGGAAGTCAGGGCCAGCTAAGGAACCGCGTATAAGGCCAAGGAGAAGAGAGGAATTGAAATCGGAAACTCGGTTATTGATTTCAACGACTCCAATGAAGCAGCAGGCGGTGAGGTACATTAATTCGCAATCATAGAAATCCAATGCCAAACCTCAAAAGGTCTTATCATGCATATAAATAATACATATATTCCTCTCTCATCCGGATCCATTAGAACCGTTTGCTCTTATTTTCAGATGGTTTCTTCCCTTCCAAACTTTTAATTATTGCGACGGACAGACAAACATACAAACATTCATAGATCTTAAAACTATTATATATTACAAATAAGATAATATATGACCTGACTCTGACATGATTGATTTACGTTGACCATGATACTTACTAGCTCATCGACAATGACAATTAGTGAAATAGATTTGGGTTTGGTGACGTGGGCTCTAGGATCCATGCAAAAATGTGTTACAGTAGATAATTGAGTATAATTGATCTTATACCCTTGTTTCAACATTATAACTAGGTGCATTTAGTAGTACGGGCGTTGCATTTGGATTCTAGGAGACAATCAGAAAGTAAAGCATTAAGGCCCAACCCAACCATTCTTCATCAGGCCCAGAACAAATCACAGTAAATTGGTAACTAAGAAGAAAATATGGCGGAGCAGATGCAGAAGAAAAGCATTAGCAGAGTCGTGCGTTCTCTGTTCTGATTTGAGTGATTGAAGGGAAAAGACCGGAACTGAGTGTGCGACCGAGGCAGCAAGAAATGGAAGACGATGATATGGATTCGCTGTTTGAAGGAATGGTATTGTTTACTCCATCTCAGTTGGCTTCAGATCAAAGTGATTACCCTCAATCTCAATCTCAATCTCAATCTCAATCTATTGATACTTCCACGGAAGAAGCAACAACAGCAACAGCAACAGCAGCAACACCTGAGCCCCTTGACGAGAATCTATTTTCTGACCTGACCCTTCAAACGCCACGGGAGCAGGGCCAATCACTGTCCTCCCCTTCCGTTATGAGAACAAAGAGTTCCAGAAAGAAAAAGAAAGCCGCTGGCTTACGGATCGGATACGGTAGAGATACGCCTCCGCAGCCTAGCGCACCGGATGATGATGACGCTGATGATGATGATTATATAATTGATGATGCTTCTTCTAATTCAAGTTTATCTGCTATTAAAGACAAAGACTCTGATAATAATAATAGTAGTAGTAGTAGCGATCCTCATCAAAGATTTGAGCACCTAGAAACCCTGATTTCCCAGAAACTCAGCCGTGCGCGTGAATTGGCGGCCTCTATCTCTGAAGTACGCAAGGACTCCATCCGCAGAAGAAGGAAAGCAGCGGATGATCTTGGATTTGCATCGTTACGCCACTCTCAACTTGAAAAGCAGTTGGATGAGGCCTGTGAGGCAGAAGATTTTGAGACTGCTCAGAGGATCAGCGAGGACCTTGCTGCAGCTGAAAATCACAAACAATCTCTTCTAATTGCTCTCAGAGATGCTGAATCCCACTGCGATGCTATTGATTCCAAATTGCACGAGGTTCTTGCTGCCCAGATTGCTGCCGAGGAAGATTGTGCATCCCTACTTGACCGTTTCTCTGTTGTCAGTACACTTTATTCAAATCATATCTTCTATTTTATCTGTATTTGTTTGATCTACCCTCTTCAGGCTTCAGAGCCCATCTAATTGCAGATCACAAATTATTCCCATCCAAAAGCTTTAAATTTTTCAAAAAAGTTTGACATTTGTTTAACCTTATTACTTTTTTCAGGATGCTTCAAATAATGCTGATACATTTTTGAAGAAAGCAGAAGCACTGTCTTCAGAAGAAATGGATAAATGGCTTTCGTCAACTGAAGCCTTGGAGGGCAGGAAGATAGAACTAGAAATCGAATCGCATTTAGTTAATGAAGCTCGCGGTGTGTTGAGTAATTCAATTGAGCATTCCATTGAAGATGACAGGAGAGAAAAAGAATTCCTTTGTAAGAGAAAGGATATTCTGACAGATGAACTGCAAAAACTACTTGCTTTAGTGAGAGACAAGGAAAAGGAGATAGCCGAAAATGACTTGAAAATCCAAGAAGTTGATGAAAGGATCTTTAATGTGGTCTCTGGCTTTACGGAGTTCCAATCTAGCATTGATGTGAAGTATGATAACCTGCAATCTACCCTTTCTCGGTTGGACTTGGAGAGTGAAGCTCTTTCAACGAAAAAGAAGGAAATTGATGAGTTCCTAAACGAGGAAGTAGACAGGGCAACAAAGCTTAAGGAACTTGCCAGAGTTTCTGCAGATGAGGCAAAAGAATATTGGGAAATTGTGGAACTGAGAAGAAGTCTTATGTTATCCTTTTTAAAGTCCAAAGAAGATAAGGTGAGGCTTGTGAAGACTGAAGAGAAGCTTTCAGAAGATGTGCAGATGCTCCAACAGGAGGTTTCTGCAGCAAGAGCTTACCTACAGGTTTGCTTCTCAACTATTTTATCGGTTTTCATCTAATATGATCCTACAATTTTATAATGGTGTTAGTAGTAATTTCAGGTTTAAACTTAGAAACTTTCCGCTATAGATGCTAGA
Organism: Khaya senegalensis; assembly: GCA_032402905.1. Taxonomy (NCBI): domain Eukaryota; kingdom Viridiplantae; phylum Streptophyta; class Magnoliopsida; order Sapindales; family Meliaceae; genus Khaya; species Khaya senegalensis. The sequence goes on along the minus strand of CP135549.1, from coordinate 4,096,563 downwards.
TTCCTGAAAATGGGAAACATGCAGCCCAATATTATTTGCATTGGGGTTCGCAGGATGGTAAAATGTCAAAACTATGCTTGATTGTGAATATATAGCTAAAGTGGCTTGCTATTATCTGCTTTTGCTCACATGTCTCCTCTTTCATTGGAGAATGCTTGAGAAGTTACTGATAAATTTTAAAAAAATGCAAACATTTACTGATTTGTTCTGCCATAGTACCCATTTTTGTTTTATCTGATGCTATTTACTGAATCTACATCCTTCTTAACTTTCTAGGAACTATCTTCAACAAAATCAAGCATCCAGCAAAGCATAGCGTCCTTCAAACAGAGAATATTTTTCATAGACAAAAGAGCACCAGAGCTTGAAGCAGAAAAGAAAGTTGCTGCTGCTGCGAGAAATTTCAAGGAAGCTGCGCGAGTAGCTGCTGAGGCCAAGTCATTAAGCGTTGAAAAGGATGGCTTACAGATAGAAATGGAGAAGGCCATTTTGGAGCTTGAGAAGCTTGAGGAAAATATTAGAGACACTATTAACAGGTTGCAGGAGACTGAAGGACTGATTTTATTGAAGGAAAAAGAGGTTGCAATGGCTAGATTCCAGAGGTTACTTATAATTGCTGGTGCTGCTACAGCAGAAAGATCAGCTGCCCTAGAATTGGGTGACCTTGAAGAAGCTAACCTTCTACTTTCTGAGGCTGAAGCAGCTGATCAAGAAGCTAGAAAGCTTCAACCAATTTACAATTTTAAAGAGGAAGAGTTTGCAAATCTACCGAAACACTTCATCTCAATGGAACTTGTAACCAATCTTGGCAGGAAGCAGCTAGCAGATTTGGCAGCGGCCAACTAACTATCAACAGCCTAATCAGCCTACTCGATAATTATGCCAAGCCTTTACTGTTGCATTTGAGGGGGCAACCACAATTGGCATTTTCATGCTTTCGTCAGCATTTCTGCTATACAATTGGCTGCCTTGAAAGATGATACTCCATGCACCACCATTTTCTTGTCTGATGATTTGTTTGAGTCTGGATCCTTTCTTCTCAGGTATTTTGTTGTCTTATCACTTTGGCAAATACAGGAATGGGAAAAAAGAAAGAAAGAAATTCATAAGCTTTCTGTATCTACAAAATAATTTTCAGCAACATGTTGTGTTTTACATATTTGGTGTTTTTCCTATAGAAAACATTCAATTGCAATTGGTTCAGTGGTTTGGGAAATAATTGTCATATAAGTCTGGCTCTAAACTCGTTTGTGTTGTGGCACTTGTACCTTCTTAAATCTTGATTTTATACGGAAAATAGCTTATTGTTTTAGAAGAATAGGGAAGATAGTAAATTTGCATGTGGGGTTGCACTGAGGCTTAAATTCTCTGAAGCATATCTTCGATATTTGAATGCAATAACAATTTTCATATCACTTGATTGGTACCCCATGAATGGCTTTTAATGAAATCTTATGGTGAGAGTCTTTCCTACATGGCCAATATATTTTTATTCTGTGTTTCAAATATATGTAAAATATAGATTGTTCATATACTAGTCTAATTAAATATGATATAAATGAAAAGTTCTATTAATTACGTAGTAGATGAATAAAGTGTGTTGAAGACTCAAATGCTGAATTTTGTATATTTAACAAGATGGATACATTTTTTCTCTGAAATCAACTGAAGACTAAGGGAATTGTGTGACCCTGTATCAAAATATGTAATATTCGGTATTTCAGTCTTCAGTCCCTTCATTCTTTTCGTTTTCCCGTTCTTATTTTGCTTTTATCAAACAAAATGCTATGATGAAGAAAAAGAATTCAGTAACTGAAGTATTCTGCTTAATCCAAAAATAAGAAAGGCAAATAAAGATTTTGTTGACCTCGAGTATGTGTGTTGATATTATATATGATAACTATCCCAGTATTTTGCTTTTGTAGATTAAATACATGTAACTTTTATTGTGAATCAAGAGTGTGTGAGAGATGGAGTCTTGAAAATAATATTACTAATAATAATACACGGTGGCTGTGTTTTCATCCAAACTCCTGTTCCCTTTATCCGCATGAATCAAACTAATAAAGAGTCATGGAATTGATTGTAGTAATTCTCCCCGACACCCATTTTCGGTAAAGCATAGCAGCAGGCTCAATTTCTTTTTTTCCTTCGGAAGTCCTGTAGCCAAAGAGAAGAAAGGAGCTGTTGAAAATGAAAAAGAATATTTAATCCACAGCTTCCAGACTACCACGCCAGGGCTAGATATCGTTTTGTTTTTTCTGTTCGAAATCAACACCGCCGGGCAACTCTCATGACAGCCCAATCAACATTCCTCCAGAAGAGGGCCATCTGAATGGGCCAAGAACGGATCAATTCTAACCCACAACAGAGAGGAATAGAAGCAAGCAAAATTGATCAGACAATAATAATTGTTGATGAACAATAACCCAGATGGCGAAGAAGAGCTTACCAACAGAGGTCCCCATGATTCTCACCCGTTATTTATAGCATTTGAAATTCCAGCAACCACATCTATCAGGTTTACTCTAAGCAGTGTTGTCGGAGGGATAAGCAATGGAGTCCATTTAAATGCATACAGCTCCAAGAATTCTTCATCATCCCCTGCTTTTGATGTTACAGTGAAGTTTGTGTCAGCACCGGCAAGGACATTTAAGCCCCCCGGCACACAGCAAATAGAAGTGCTGAAACGCACCCAATTACCCATAATTTCTCATTTCTCCCCCATTCATCAATACCAACTCCGCTCTATCTCATTTCCAGTATACTCGTTGCAAAAATACAGGTGAAAAGTGACAAAAACCACAAGCTAGCGACATTCGTAAACCGCAATATGGACAGATAAAGTTACATCTCTATCATCAGGTAGTTTTAGAAACATAACAAAAGGAAAAGCCATTCTCTTACCTCTGGAGTGATAAGTTTTCCAGTCAGCAAAAACACAGCAGGGAGAGTACAATAGGCCAACAAAGGAATTGAAGTCAATGGACATAGAGTAGCATTTATATAAGATAGAAGCTCCATCCCCTTCAAACCTCCTCCGTAACCATACCAAAGAGGACAGTGTCTACTCGTAAATATTTCAACTGATTCGAGTGCCTATCGGAGGACCTAGTGCAGGCGATCAGAAAGATTAAGAGGCACAGGTCCTTTAAATGCAGGCCTAGCAGGAATACAATATATGGACCTCCATCCTTGTCAGTGCATTTTAAAACCTGTCAATATATCCTCTGTAACAGAACCATAGATCCAACAACAACATTATCCAAGTGAAACATCTTGGGTCAAAACTTCAAACGTTGCTCTTACGTCTTTGCCCCATTGTGTCTCATCCTCGTACCCACAGCCAATGACATGGATGGCTTCTTTCAACAGAGATGCAGGACAGGTACTAATGGCAACAGAGATGCAGGACAGATTCAGTGTCCCACCAAACAACTAGTCCTTTGGTCCACCTTTCAGAACCAGCCTAATCAATGGATAAGACCTACTGATATTTAGTAAGAAAATAACTAAGTAGGATAGTCTGAGTGAGATGGCAGCCAAACTGTTTTCAGTGGCTTAAGCAACGCATTCTAGCAACTGACACTGAGCAAAATCAAGGGCTGAAAAACAACAGTAAGCGTTAAGGCAGCAAGTGCAAGTTGGATGTCATTCCAACTTAACAGGAATTACCTTCAGTGACCTCTTCAACACTCTCCAAAACACACGTAGGTGCTGTATCTTTTCCTGCATTTTTTTTCTTTATCTCAGACAATGGTCGGTTAATCTTCTTCTTCTTTCTCCTTCCAGAACAACACAATCCACAACAGCACCACTTAGGCAAGCAGTTGCATGTCCTGCTTGGCATCTTTTTTGGTTTTGTTAACGTCATAACAGTAGAGTGCGTTCCTTCTCAAAACACAGTTTATTAACATATACAAGGTCTAAGCGTGTAATCTTAAAGCATATTTTAAAATTAAAGAAATTAAGTGTAAAAATTATAGATTATTAACTTTTTACTATTATTTTTGTTGATATTTTTGATAAAATTTTTTAAATTTTTTAAAAATAATATTTAACAAAAATTTTAAGATCAAAAATTTTAACAAAACAAAACACTTTTTAAGTTATAAAACTTTTCTTATTAAAAAATTCTTATACTTAACGAAAATTTTATAGTCATTCAATTTTATAATTATAAATTTTAATTTTAAATTTTAAAATTATAAAAATATAATGAAGAGTTAATAATCATAATTTAAATGTTACAAATTTTTTTTAATAAATTTGTAATCTATGGTCCAAACCTTTCTTGTTAATCTCAAACGGAGAATAAACATTTGTTTTACGTAGCAGAATTAGAACTTGCTAAAGAAACGAACCAATCAAAAAAATTTCTACAGATTCATCCTTACATCAAAGAACACAGAGTTCCGGTTGCCATATCGATCATTCCTGTAGATACCATCAAACCTCTTTGGGAACTGGCCATAGCATACTCTCTTTCCTGGCATTGGATCCATCATAAAACACATGGACTCTCCAAGAGCCTGCCTTGCTGTTATTGATGTAGTGATGATAATCAAGATTCGACAAATAAGGTGCGTTTGTGAGCACAGCAGAGACTCTAACTTGTTTAGCAGACAAGGGCCCAAGAATGCAGGGTAAAAAATCAAATTAAACAGGTCTATTAAATTCTCACCAAAGAATTCATTGCTCCAGTCTTTTTGTGGTGATTAAACCCGGGTCTCCTTTCTCTGGAAACATATACCAGGCGTGGTAATTCATTTCCATCGGTGTCATGACCTCCACTTTGGCCAAGAAAAACCTACGGCTTATTATGGAAAATATGTTATACCAGAATGGGCGATCATGAATTTCACGTACAAAGAAAGCCAATGTACAAATACCTGAATCACTCCACGATGGTCACTGACATTATTGCTGGAGCATGGAGTCCAATCTTGCATTGTCCGCCTTCTTCTGGGACATTTTGAGCCTTGGCAACCAAAGCATTAATCCATACCTTAAACTCTTCATACTCTCTCTGCAATTTTGAAAAGCATAAGAGTTACTATAGGATGTCCATCCTATAGTACTTGGAAGGATTCATAGATCTGCGTTGCACTGAACAATGAAAGTTTAACCAACACTAGTACACGAGTAAGCAAATAAGTATAAAAGAAAAAGAAAGGATAAACGAGTCCTCTAAAATTTACCTGGAAGTGCAGGATCTGAAAAAGGAAGAGGGTGGATTCTTTTGCTACCTCCCATCAAAGAAGGGACCAAAGCATGTTGCTCAGGAGGAATATCTTCAAACATTTGACCGTTGGTTAGGTGAGGAAATTGTGGAAGATGATGGACCACGAGGTAGATTGGAGTCAGAACCACGGCCATAACTCATGTATCCATGAAGCATTGCTTCAGCTCCATGCTGCATACCCTCTCTATTCCTTTCGTCCAAATTGAACTCATTCTCCATGTCATCGATGTCATCTTCTTCTTCATCACCCACAAATCTTGCCCACCCTGTCCAGTAGCCCATTCAATTAACAAGAAAACACTAGAAAGGAAAAAGAGGAGTTGGCGATGGAAAATAGAAGTACCCTTGAGACATTTGAATCGGGTTTTGCACCGAGGACAGACGTGATTTCCTTCTCTGCGTTTGTACTCATAGCAAGTTCTGCACATGAGAAATGCGCACTTCTTGCAGGCAACGAGCTGGTCTCCATCCACCGTGAGACCAACATCATCTCCGCATATATGGCATATTTGTCCCCTTAATTGCTGTAACGGTTTAGGCTGCTGCAAGTGTTTAGGTCGAAGTGTAACCACAGAGTAATTAAATTACTAGAGCAAATGTGAATGGGAATAGCGAGCAAAGTAAGCCAGCTTACGGAAGAATTTCCATCCCTGCGGATAACTACGAGTTCATTCCGGTTATGAGAACCGGCGACCAAACCCGCACTTGCCTCCATTTACTCTGTCTCCTATCTTTTTAAATATGTGAACATATATAAATTTAAATTGGGGTATACAGGGTTGGAGATCTGTCCAAGTCCAATAGCCAACAGAAGCAATCTCTTTTCTGGTTAAGTTGAGATTTGAGACAGCATTTGTCAGATAATAGTGCCCGCCGCCGCAGTACCAGACCGAGATCTCAAATGATTCATCATTCTAAAAGAAACAAGAAAAAAATAGCAGGGGCAGTGAAGCAAAGTTAGCAAACAACTCCTCTGAATGTTTCCTGGACAGAAGCTTTATTTGCTTGTTTCTCTGTTAACAGAAGTTGTTACATTAATATAAAAAAAAAAAAAAAAAATCTAAGATTTCCACATTGAAAGCACCTTTCTTTTCCTTTTGTGGCCCCCTGCACTCTACTGCAATTTATTTTATCATTCTTTACTACCTCATCTCAATCAACAAGCAAAGCTGCTTCTGCTCTATAATTTACTTTTTATGTCTCCTTTTAGGTACACAACGAAATAATACACTTCAATAATAGTTGAAAAGGGCGAATGAAAGGCAGCCGACAAACCGAAGAAGAGAATGTTTTGTATTGATTTCGGCAGTGATAATTACAATGCTATCCATTACATGTATTTATATACTAAAGGTGAAAATGCCCTTGTAAAGATAAATAAGCAATAAAGATAAAGTTTGATTTTGAAAATATTCTCTCTGAATTGCTGGCAAGACACTTCACACACTGCACTGTCCTGATTTGTGTACTGCTGCATTGCTGTAATTTTGTCTTGTCTTCATTGGGCATATTCATGCCTTCGGGATCACACAACCATGACTTGATATGCAAGCATGTCTAACAATAGCTCTTACATCAGCTAATGATCACAAACCAAATGAAACTTAACCAATGCTACTAATACACGTTAATTTCTACGGTAGGTAGTAAATAAATCTGAGTCCATTATTGGGCAACTGTTTCTCTCCATCTCTCTGTCTCTGTCTGCAACTTTCTTTTTACCACCCGTTCTTTGTAACATTTTCTCTTATTGTCCGCCGACACAGAAAATTGCATCATGTTTTAAACCAAAACCACTCTCTTTATTTCACTCTGTTAAAAGATAATTGTACTCTAACCAGACAGAAAAGAACAGTATTGAGTACAAAGGATCTAATATCTTCTAGGAATTCCTTCTCCTTCTTCTACTTCTTCTTCTTAAATATGTTATCTATCTGTCCAGCAACAATAGAAACTCCTCAGCTCTATAAATTAATCGAATCTGTCATCGTAAAACTGGCCTCTGTATTTAATGTATTAAACACCAAAAAAAAAGGTTTCAGATTAACAGAATGATTCAGCCGCAAATAAATAATTAACTGTAATGGAATTTTCTAGCGGGCTGCTGGCTAGCTGTAACGTCGCTCCGGCCGCTAACTTCTGGTTGCTATTCACCACATTTATCTTTTTGTCTTGTCCTGCATGGTATCTAGCTTTCATCTGACTCTTATTGACTTTACACACTCTTTTTATTTTTATTATTATTATTAGTTGTTGTTGATCTTGTATCCGGTGATTATTACAATTAACTGCTTAAAGATGCTTCGCTTAGTTAATCTCAGCCAGCCAATGATTGGTCATTAAAAAAAAAAAAAAAAAAAGTAAAACAACCATAGTACTTAACTAAATTTCCAGCACGGTCTCTTTCCCCTTCCCCAGCTCATCGTCTTCTGGAATGAATCATCTTCCTCGCTTATCCCTATGTTTTGTTTACTTAAAAAGTCTACTTATCCAAACGAGATTACAGGACAAAAACGGATTATGTTTTTACCTCTATAATGGCAAACTATCAATTCCGATTCAGTGGGGATAATGAATAGGCGCACGACTCTGCATTCCAGTCCAGCTAAGTTAGTTGATACCGATGTTAGTCGGTAGAAAGAGGACAAAAGGGATGGGTTGTCGGCGTGTCTCTTGGACTTGGGTTGGGCCCTTTCCCTTTGCAGGCTTAATTTTTATGGCAGTGCAGTGCTGCTTATGTTGCTTATTAATTTATTAATGCCATATCATCGCGTTTGCATAATTTATTGGTAATCGAAATTTTTGACGTAAATAAAAACAATCAGGTTGGTTGTCTTGGATCACTTTTTTTTTCCGTCTGCTCTGCGGGTTCCTTACCCTCTTGCTCTTGCATTGATTTATAGGAACAATTTTCTTGTTTTTTGTAATCTGAACAATTGCTTCACTACGAAAGTGAGTGTTTCTAAGAGCTTTATCATTTATCTTGTTATCTTCACCGTGTAAGTGGATGATTGATTGTGTTAATTAAGAAATGCCTAATATTTTCCTTTCATTAATGTTGAAAACTTTACGTGCAATTAGTTATCCGAGTTTAAACAAAAATAAAATTATAAATTGAATACTGCTATAATAAAGTTTAAACTCACAAAAATAATATTTATAAAATAAATTTATAAATTAAGTGACAACTAACAATTAGTAGATAAAAATAATAATTAATTTATATTTAAAAATAAATATAAGTTCAACGAATATTATATAACTACCATCTTATTTTTAAAATCTTTATTTTTTATATGTTTGTTAAGGTTTTTTTTTACATAAATTTTAATTTTATAAAATTATTTAACTATATATAATATATAACTCTTAACAAAAATAACTTAAAATTAAAATAAAATATAACTAAAATTGTGAGAAATGCAAAATCAAAGGAGCGAAGAAAATGAGTGATGCATTATTAGAAAGTGCAAACAAATGTGAAAAAGTTATTGAAAAGGAAAAGAAATGTATAGAATAGATTCAGTATTATTATTAAAGTGGGGGTAAATGAATCTCCACCCTTCAGTTCGCGCATTGGTTGAGGCTCGATGGTGAATTATGTCCAACTGGGCTCCACCCATTTCAGCAAGGAGTTATAGGCCGGTTGAATATAGGTCGGGCCAGTGGTGTGCGCATTTCGGCTCAAATACAAATTTTCTGCTGGTTTGTTACAGTGAGGGCTCAAATTAGAAGGACAGCTAAAACGGTGTGGTTCCCATAATCCTATTATTTATATCGGGCGACATTGACAGTGGGTTTTTGTAGAATTTTATATTTGGATGATAATAAACGCAGCCGGACTATTGGCTAATAGTCCCCTTGGGTCGGAATTTTCAAGGAAGTGAGACACAATTACCTAAAATACAAGAAGAATTTAACATTATTCCATTTTATTAGACGAATAAAATAAAGTAACCGTCCATCCATCCACCCATCCATGTTTCTTTTTTATATATTAATATCCCATGAAATATATTTGATAACGCTTTTAAATTATTTAATTTTAAAAGAACAAAAATTATATAATCATTCTCATCAATTATAATCTAATTAAATTAACGATAATTTATATAAAAAAATTTAATATGAATAAAAAATATATATTTTTTATAAAATTATAAAATAAAATTTAAATTTATTACTCCATGAGAAATTGATATGTGACTAAAAAGATAAAAATGATTGGAGGTGCATATGTAATAAAATTATAAAATAAAATAATCACTGAAAGGAATAAATATTAAATAATTATAAAATAAATTGTATAAAAAATTAATAATTTTAACATAAATAATTTATAAAAATAAATAAATAAAAATTATTAACAATCAACTTATATTTATTTAATTACTAAACAATCCTTATTGGAATGATTCAAAAATTAAGTGTTTACTCTCTAAATACTTATACACTGATATATTAATATACTATTAAAAATTAAAGAGGGAAAACTCTTACAGATCTATCCTAACTCCGTAGCAGATTTTGCATGTTATAACTTGAATTGAGATTTTGTTAAATTTTTTTTGAGAAATACTTTCCTTTACGTGATTCTTTTTTTTTAAAAAAAAAACAATGACGTGGCCGAAGGGAGAGATAAAATTATGAAATTGATTATTATTATTATTATTATTATTATTATTTTTTAGTAAAAGTAACAAAACGGATAAATAATACATCGATCCTTATTATTAAATTCGATATCCAAAGAGAGCCCTCGGTGATCATAAAGCCCAAGCTGTCGAAGGAGAGAGAGAACGGAGGCGAAGGAGAACAGTCATCTTTCGCTGCAGTAACCGTGACCGATTTATTTCGCGCGCATCAGGTTATCACTACCCGTAATTCTATAATTTTTTGAAACGCCATGGTTATTAGATCAGAATAAATATGTTCCTTTCTTTTTCAGTATTTCCTTTTCGAAGTGATGTCACCTAAAGACGAATAAAAACAGATTCCGAAGTTGGGATCGGCTGTTTGTTTTTGTTTTTTCAAGAAACACATGATAAGAAGTTTTTTTTTATTATTATTATTTTTCCCCATAATGTTAGTTCATGACCGCATGAATAATCGGTATTAGCTACACTGTCTTTTGATTTCTTTCGCTGCGCCAAATCGTCGCAATCATTGTATTTTTTCGGGAATTTATTATGAACTTACTTTTTTGCCGTTTAAATCCATACAAGCAGGTGCACGAGGATCGTTTAAGTCAATCATCTCTATTGCTATATTATCTTTTCCTATAATTACATGTTTCTCAATCCGGCTGTGGATTTTGGTTCAGGAAAATCTGCATCTTGTTTATTGTGGGTCCTTGTTTTTTTACTTGGAGGAGAATTCTTTTACCATTGTTTCTTCTACAACTCCTGTTAATGAATACCATCATTCTTTTTGGAAGAGGCTGACGCCAAGATTTTATTTCAAATATCTCTGATGGCATTTACGCTGACGTTAGCTCGTCAATGCAGCCAAGTGAAGAAGGCTGCTCCGCTCATGGGTATTGCCTTTTTGTTCTCTCGTCTTGTTTTAATTTTGCTTGGGGTGCTAGAGACCAAACTACTTTTGACGTCCATATATTAAAGTTATCGCCAATGTTTTCTCAGGTGTGATGATATGGGTCAAGTTTCTTTATCTGGTTGCAATTTTGATGACAATTTTCATTCAAGTTCTGTCATGGAGATGAACTGCCAGTCAAATGGCACTTTTAGTGATATTCAACAGTCTTCCAGTGCTGGAGGAAATTCATATGAGGACAAGAGGTACAATGGGTATGGTCTACCTGCGGTTGTGAGTGGATGGATGTACGTTAATGAACAAGGGCAAATGTGTGGACCTTATATCCAACATCAGCTATACGAGGGTTTGTCTACTGGGTTCCTGCCCGATGAGCTTCCTGTGTATCCTGTTGCTAATGGAACATTAATCAACCCTGTACCATTGAAGTACTTCAAGCAGTTTCCTGACCATGTTGCCTCAGGTTTTGCCTATCTGAATGCTGACAACACGAGACTTGAGAGCCTTGTTCAGCATAGTGCTCCAATCACTACTTGTCCTGATTCACAGTTGATATCCCATTCACTTGCCAACACAAACAGTTATATGTCCAGTCCGTTGATGTCAAACTCTGAAGCAGCAACTTGTCTGACATCATATCTGGCAGGGGTAACTTTCTTTCTTTTTTTTTGGGGGTTAGGGACACGGGGTTTGAAATCTGAATCTTGGTTCTGCTAAAAAACATTTTGATATATATTTCTCCATATAAAGTACTTTGTATCACATATCTATTGTGGAATTTTCATTCCTATTTATTTAATATTTTTATTCCAGTCAGGTGAAGTTGCTTGTTGGTTGTTTGAGGATGATGGAGGAAGGAAACATGGGCCGCACTCCCTTTTAGAGCTATATTCTTGGCACCAATATGGGTACCTGAAGGATTCTGTTGTGGTGAGTTATGAAGGTTAGGATTTCATATCCTTATTTTGGAAGTGGATGCTTTCCAAGTGTTACTTCTTTTGTGGTATGGGCTTGAAGTCATTAATTGTCTTTGGTTCTTTTGTTGCTTTTGTGATGACAAATTCATCTTTGGGGCCTGGTACTTGGTTCTGCTGTTCCACTTTTGTGGAATATTCTCACGTTTGTGTAATTCACCATATGAAAACTTATATTACAATGTGATGTGCTATTGACTTGTACATTTTAACCTGGCCATGGTGTGTTTTTTTTCCGTTGTCAGTAATTTTATTTTTGTTGTGACAAGTTGTATCGTTATTCTCATCTTTAACTGCTTGGATTTATCCATTCTCACCTATTGAGTGTTTCTCATAGTTATGTTGCTTCTCACTCTAGCATTGTGATGATTTCATTTTGCAGATATATCACACTGAAAATAAGTTTGGTCCTGTCACATTGCTATCTGCTATGAACGCATGGAGAGAAGATAGAGCTGAAACTATCCATGCATCTGATGCTAAAATTTCTAGGGCTTGTTCATCCATGAATTTCTTAACTGAAACTTCTGAAGGAGTTTCTTCTCAACTTCATGCCGGGATAATCAGATCGGCACGTAGAGTTCTTCTGGATGAGATCATCGGCAATATCATTTCAGAATTCATTACTGCAAAGAAAGCTCAGAAACATTTTAAGCTTGACTTAGATAATCAAGCCACTAAAAGTTTAGTTAATCAAGCTGCTAAAAGTTGCTCTTATGATGTCAAAATGGTATTGTATACAATTTTCTCTTATATAACAATACAATAGTGTATACAATTGTTGTCTTACTTGTTGCAATGGCTTGCTTTGGCAGTCTGAGATTTCCTGTGACAGCAGTATTGGCTCAGAAAAGAATGGTCACTTTGCTGCTAAATTTGAGGCAGCAGCCAGCCACAATATTTCTGATCAGTCATGTATCAATGAAATGCATGAGCTATCTTCTGCTTGCACAAAATCTGTTGGAAGCATTGAGAACTTCCAGGGGACGCATAAAGTTGTTTGTAGAATGATTTTTGATTACTGTATGCAAGTCATATGGAATGCTGTCTTTCATGACAGTATAGCAGAGTATTCTTCTGCCTGGAGAAAGAGAAAACTTTGGTCTTCTTATCCAGAGATTACTGGACCTGCCAGTGACCGTAAGGATCACAGTAGCAGGATGGATGAAGTACCTGATGAACAAGTAAGTGTTGTGCCTATAATGGGGTTTTGTAATCATAATTATTATTTTGTTATTTGATGCACTTAAAGTCATTTTCTAACTGTCTTACAGTTACAATCTGGGCAAGAATCCTCTGTATCTGATGTTGATTGCCCTCCTGGTTTTGAAACGGTGGTAATTAGAACAGATAATGATGCACAACATCAATCTTGTTTGTCTTCATCTGCTCCCCTGGTAAAGAAGTTATATAAACAGAAGAATTTTTCATGCGGTGATAATCTATTATTTGATGTAAAATGCATACTAGATGTTGTACAAAATGAGCTCTATTTGTCCACAAAGGCAACTTGTGCTGAGCATGTCGAAAACCTTGTTAAGGAAGAAGTAAGGAAATTAGTCATTGCTTCCAAAGGTGACAACATGAATGAGGTAATATAAAATCTTAAAGTTAGAATTTTGTTGACTTCCGGAATATTGCAGTTTTGTTTGTTGTGGTCATAATTTATTGAAGAAAAACTGTTGCTAATGCAGGATGCTGTTGACCGTTCAAATCATCATCTACATACTTGCCAAATTGGTTTTACCGACATGCATGATGAGATAAGGATTTATTCAAATGAAATGTCTGCTCAGATGATTTTACCTGAAGATTCTCAAAATATTTCCCAAGTTGGAAAAACCCTGTCTGAGGATCTTCTGTCTAATATTTTGGCACGTGCATTTAAAAAATCATGTAATGATATTGTAGACAATATGGTTGGTAAGCTGGAAATTGGTGAGCCGTCACCACCTGGATTCCAGGACAATGCTAGAACACTTGTTTCATCATGTAATGGTAGATTCCAATTTTCAAGGTCCAATGAGTGTGCTGCTAAGATTGAAGAATATGTTGCCACAGCAATGTGCCGTCAGAAGTTGCACAACAATATACTTATGGAGTGGAAGTCATTGTTTGTTGATGGGGCTCTTCGTCAATTTCTTACGTCATGGTTTACCTCGAAGAAACACTGTCAACCTGGCGGCAACGAGATATGGGTCAGTTTTTGCTCTTTAAAATTACAAGGTCATCATATTATTTTGCTCATTTAGTTTTTTCCCCTTTCCTTTTTGTCAAATTGTATATCTTGTGATTTGTGCTTATATTATGTGTTCTCTTGTTGCTTATTTGGTGTTTCAGGAAGGAGCCTCAAATGCTTATGATAAACATCATGGTGGTACTTCTGCTATAGTAGATAAACTTATGGACATATCAAAGAAATCTCACAGTAGAGAATCACCTACAACTGTCGAAACATATACGTATTACCGCAAGAAAAAGTTGATCCAGAAAAAACTTGGACCATCTCCTCATTGTATAAATTCTCCCGTAGAAAAGTGGAGAAAAGAGGAAATTTCTGGAGTTGTGTCTGAGAATACTGAAGTTAAACCAACTGCTTTTTCTTCCAAAACGATCTGTAAAAACAAAGTCCGCCCTAAATCTTCTCCTACTATGTCTTCAAATGTTATTGTTAAAAATAAGTTGCCCAGGAGTCCCTCATCAGCCAAAAGTACAAAGGGTCGGAAAGTAATGGAAATTACGTGTTCAGTTCAAAGTATGCCATTTCCTGAATAATCTAATTTATACTGCAGAAATTTTGATTACTACAAAATTTTTTTCAATTGATGGTTTTTGTCCATACCCAGAGGATGATGTGCATGCACTAATACCTTCCGGGCAGAGGGCATCAGTGTTGACTAAGGATGTAAGTGATGTTGAGAAGGTCGTTCGGGGCAAAGGCCATCATGGTGGAACCGAGAGAGAGTCTATTCTTGATTCTTCCAAAAGAATACTGAGTAGTAAATATTGTCTTCATTTCTTCTTGAGCCTGTTATATATGGAGATATATGTAATTGAATTTTATGTCTGTACTGATATTATGAGTTCTTTCATGAGCAGCAACCAAGAGATCAAAGCTGAAAAGGAAGCGCATTATGGATGGTGCAGATTCACGTTCTACCAAGGCTCTGAAAGGAGCAAAGGCTTCTGCTAAGCAGGCAGCATGCGGACAGGTTGCCATTCAAAAGACTAAGATCAGTAAGTTGAGGGCATCAAATCTCTACCCTAGATCTGATGGATGTGCTCGGTCTTCAATCAATGGTTGGGAATGGCACAAATGGTCGCTGAATGCTAGTCCTGCTGAAAGAGCTTGGGCTAGAGGGGCTCAGTTTGTTCACGCTAAGTATATAGGTTCTGAGGTTAATGCATCTCAGTTGGCAAATGCTAAGGGTCTTTCTGCAAGGACAAACAGGGTGAAGTTGCGTAATCTTCTTGCTGCTGCAGAGGGTGCTGAGCTTTTGAAAGCTTCTCAAGTGAAGGTGATTGAACAATGAAGTTATTCTTGGAGTACCTTTATCTTATCTTTATTCATGGTAAAATTTTATTTTGTTTGTCATCCTAAAGTATTATACCAATTGTCAGGCAAGGAAAAAGCGTCTGCATTTCCAACGAAGCAAGATACATGACTGGGGTCTTGTTGCACTAGAGCCAATAGAGGCTGAGGACTTTGTGATTGAATATGTTGGAGAGCTTATTCGTCCCAGGGTAGTTTATGCTTAAGCTTTTCAAATAATGGGTGCTGGTTTTAGCGGGAATCAACTGTTGTGGATTTGTTTTTTCCTGGCTTCTAGTTCAAATAGTTTTTTCTGTTGTTTTCAATTGGATTTTTTAGTTATTTGCATTCTCTTGATGGACTGCCATTAATTAGGTTTCTTCATTTTTGCAGATATCTGATATACGTGAACGTCATTACGAGAAGATGGGAATTGGCAGTAGTTATCTTTTTCGACTTGATGATGGTTATGTGGTAGGCAAAACTGCAATAATATGTTAGTGTTGATTCTACCCATATCTTTTCTGTTTTGGTTCTTAGGCTAGATGGGATTGAAGGGAATTTTATCTTATTTAAACAACAAACAGAATCAACATATGATGAGATAGGGAAACTACCATGATCTTCAATGTTCTCCATTTTGCACATAGCACGCACCTTCTGCTTCTTCTTTCCATGAAGTTTGCTCTCTACCATAGATACAAAATGGCTTATTGTATTATAATTTCTCTGTGAATGTATGTGCAGGTTGATGCTACAAAACGAGGTGGGATTGCTAGATTTATAAATCATTCGTGTGAGGTAGATGCAGTAACCATGTGAATTTGGTATGCTGATTGGAAGTTATATCAAATTGCCGTGTTCTTAATCTGAATTATAATTGATTTTGCAGCCGAACTGCTATACCAAGGTTATAAGTGTTGAAGGCCAAAAAAAAATTTTCATTTATGCGAAGCGACACATTGCTGCTGGTGAAGAAATAACTTACAACTACAAATTTCCATTGGAGGACAAAAAGATTCATTGCAATTGTGGTTCTAAGAAGTAAGATGAACTTAGATTTATAACCTGTGCATGTGCATGCATCCAAGCTTTATGATATATTTGCAACATTCTTGATTGGTTTTGGTTACTTTAAGGTACTTAATTGTAGATTTCTTCAATGGCCATAACATCTAACAAAAATGTTAGTGGCTGAACTGAGATTCTCATAGAAGTTCAATGCATCAGCGTAGCTTTTGTCAGTCAGTGTTCACACTTCAACTTGTTAATGCTGCATGGTATTTATTTATACTTTTTTTCACTTTATTTTGTTCAGGTGCCGAGGATCATTGAATTAGAGATTATTTTGATGTGTTAATCCGGGTATGTCCTGTCTATACTTTTTCCTTAGGTTGAAATTATTTTTTTAAGATCCAATATATCCATTACTATTTATTACACCTGTTTATGTTCACAGGTTATTATCCTGAGTTTAGTTTCTCTTATTGTAGAGTTGAAAATGCTTGATACATTGATATGTAATTGTTTTTCTTGATATTTGATATTATGAACCGTGAATTCCCCAGTTTAAGTTTTCTTCCTTCTGTCCTACATTATTTATGCATATTCAGTTGCTGATCTATACTTTAGAAGATTATTCTTAAGTTGCCTTTTCAAGGCAACTATTTAAGGCCCATAATTGGAGAAATTAGTTGGTCGAAGACACTTGTGACATTTTTACTAGTTTCAGAAGCTTCAGTCAGATGCATCTGATTTCTCTAATTTGTAACTTGGGGATCATAACTTATTGGTGATTATACGAGATTATGTATATGCATTTGACATATTCTCTATCCAGTGTGGGTGGATGTGCTAGACTTCTACCGTGTGGTTCTCAGTTTTTTTTTTTTTAATTCCAACTTACAGGTTAGCATACTTTTGTTGTAGCTTGACATCTTTGGGGGAGCCGTAACAAAGAAGAGTTGAGTTGCAGCAGAGTATTTGGCAGGGTTTATCATCAATTGTATGTTCCTGACACTAAACTGTTTACATATTTAAAAAAATCCGAATAGGGTGGGGTTCCTTTAACTTAAATTTTTTTACTTTAAGCAGTAACACTAATTTTGGCCATTGATCTTATGCAATCGAAGGATAGGAATGCTGAGTTGACAGCATTAAACGTTACTTTTTGACTTCAAATTTTAAATATTGGATTACATGACTTAGTGGCTGAAAATTTGTGTCTCATTCAAGTCACAAAATTGAAGTTGAGGGAAGCCCATCCACTCGAATATTCTTATTTATAAGTTATTTTTTTTCTTTTAATTTTTTAAATGTAAAATTGTATGTCATCTAAATTAACTTCTAACCATGGAGATCCATGATTGGTTGATATGTTACGTTATAATCTGCAATTTATGTTGTGAAAATGTGAACATACCCCTAGGGACAAATTTTGTATATATGAACATTATTATATAGCAAACAAAAATGAATAGTGATGAAAAAAAAAGGTGGGGGATTACGTAATTGTATCTGTTGTGCATATTATGCAGATATGCATTTGTGAATATGTAAATGCTCACTTGTCTATATACAGCTTTCTTGGCTGCAAGTATTGATATATACTGCATCCTTTAATAACTGCTTATCAAATGATCAGTTTGATAAAACCACTATTGGGTTTCATGTCCACCATGTATATTTAATGCTTGCCAAATTTTGCATTGGTTGGAAATAGAAAACCACTTTGTTAAAATGGTTTTTCAAGTTTTGCTTTTATTATAAATGAAAATATGTGGTTATGGATTGAATAGTGTAAAGTATTCAATTGTAGAAACAAATCATATAAAAGATTGGCATTGGGTGTAATAATATCACATCTTAGATTGGTTTCATTTGATTTCTGTATGTGGGTGGTTTGGGTACACAATTACATATTGGACTTCCGTGTCATATTCTGTTGCTTAATATGAAAGCGCTGTGTCTTGACATCTTACTTTCATACATGGCTCATCTCCACTAATAATGGATACTGTATGGTGCAAGAAAAATATTTGAAGCCAGTGCATGCTGCAGTTTATCCATCATACATCAAGGTGTAAGCTTAAGAGAGCTTGTCATTTTTTTTTTTTGGCATTTATACCTAGAAATCTTTCGGTCTTGCTTTTGCACCTACTTCAAAATTGAGGACTATTACCAAAACCTATAACCTTTAGTACTTGGCAAAGCTGTGGGTATGATATCCTAGGTAGGTTGGCAATAATGATAATTTTTACTGCTTTTGGCTTACCATCTATGCATTGTCTCGGTTGGAATCTGATATTGTGTTTACAGATTGACTTGCATGAGCGTATGATTTGCATATTGTGTCAAAGCCACTTAACCAAATCCACAGATTTTTATTAGGAAGTTTAAGTTGTACAATTATAGTTTTGGTTTTGATTGAATTTGACTTTTGTCTCCTTGCAAAGGAGATTTAAGTGTCAATCTCATGGTCCAAAGTGGGAAATTGTTTATACTGCCAAGGAGCTTTTTGCTGTTGAAAGTATAATGAACCATCGGTGCACAAGTTGTGGGTATTGACTTTGGTATTATATCATTTCAGGTTTAAGATCACTGTTGTCAAAAGGCTGGATGATCTGTTTTGGTCTTCTGTTTATATTGAGTTTTTGGACTACCCATGGAAGATGATTCCTGACGTGCAGTTTTGTACATAGATCTCTGTTGCAGATGAGTTTCTCTTCTTAGAAACTGTAAATCAGTCAGTGTTTTCTTGCTAACAGTAGTTTTGGAATAACTTTTTTTTTTTGGGTACAGACATGCATTGTTTAATTATTTATTCAATATGAACAAATGGAATGAATATATAAGGTAATTTGTTCAATGATACTTGTATACCTTCATGGTGAAATGAGATTATTTAGTGGTGAAATCCTACCCTTGCAACTGAAATTTGTGCACGCTATTAATTCCTTTCGAGTAAAACAGAGAATTTGAGGACAACTGGAAATTGTTTCTTCTAGTTTGCATAGCCAAAACTCGTTACAGGATGGCTCAATTGCTTTTGGCATGTCAACCATTTTTTGAAAAAGTTATGGAGCTAAGTTTTGAACATATCCATGTCATTTGAATATGCTTGGTGATCGAAGTCTTGAGGGATGAGTTAAGTAGAAATTTACATGGCATTGGTGAAGGTTATTATATTGTTCAAATTTCGGTGCCATTGTTGGAACCCAACTCTCAGTTGGACATGGCCTTAATTGAGAAAAGAATCATTTGCATTTTGTTACATGTACTGCTGGTTTAGCTTTCTTTTAAGATCAGGGATGGTTGTAAAATTTTCATTTTCAAGGAAGAGGGAGATTGGCAACAATCAAGTGGAAGACAATGACAGTTTGGGTCGGTTTCAGTGGGAAAAAAAATGAATCATTGCGCGTTGACTTTGTATAAAACCCCACGAGGATGGATTACGACATGGATTTAGCACCAAATTTTCATAGCAATTGATTTGGTCCATTGGTTGTGCAAGTGTCCTCGCTTCAATGGGGATGAAGGTTAATGGACAGCAACTTCATTGGGATGCTTGTGCTAATCTCTGCCATTTGCCAAACTATTTTATTATTTATTTATTTTTTGTTAATTTGTGTTGCATGTTTTTTTCATTCTTTTTTCTATCATTATTATTATTTCCTTTTCACTTCCATTTGGCTGCAGGAGGAGTAGATCAACTATAAACACACTGTCTTAGCCAGCTGCTGGACGGTCCTTTTTGGTAGCATGAGGTATGTTGTCCATCTGCCTACCTTATTATTTCCTTTTGTATTTTCAAAATTATCTTGTCAGGCTCCACTGTGGGCTGCTATGCTATGATATGCTAGTACTAGTGATATTCCAAAATGTCAAAATTCAAATATAAATCAATAAAACCAGTAACAGAGCTAAAAATTGCCCACCGGGAGAAAACTGTGTAGTTCGTGGGTTATATATGGCTATGGGTAAGAGAGAGAGAGAGAGAGAGAGAGAGAAAGAAGGCTAAAACCTTCCTCCTTCAGCTTAGACTGCCCTAACTTCACCAATGAATAAACACTATTCACGTTTTGCTTTTATCAATGGTGTGCCAGACATTAAAAATTACCACATTTATATCTTCATCCAGTGCAACGTCATTGCAAATTGAATCGGTAAAACAATTTTTTGTCCAAAGGATTTTATGGCGGACGTGACGTGCCGCCTAGTTGGTTAACTGACTAATGTGAGCTAATAATAATAAAGAATGATCTGAAACAGTCTTAAATCCTCTGAATAATAACGTGAGTGAGTTGCACAGGATCTTAGTTTGCATCAAGGTTATTTAGAATGTAATTCGATGCCTTAAATTGATCAATTTTATTTAAGTATCATTGCATCCATAAAATATTTTCCCAAATTTGATAATTAAGCATCTGACGCCCAATCTCATATATTATATAGAGTTAACTAAATAGAATGGGCATGTACATTTTTATGCTTAGAAGGGAGGTGCTATAGAATGAAATCACTAATGGTCAAGTACAAGTGTCAGTGAACTGTTAATAAAACATTTTGTGTCTGGTAAAAATGATTATTTATCAATCACTTAAAAGAGTGTTCACTAAATATTTAGTCTCATTTAATAAAAGCACGACAATAACAAATGGACGTACAAAGTAATCTAATGTTGTTTGTTGTATAACAAAAAAATTCATCATGTGTTCTGTTTTGTGCTTGTGCATTTTGTTGCATATACAGCTACCAATTTTCAAGGTGTTGACATGATGAGAAATGGAATAATATATCCTTGTGTTAATAACGTATCTGAAGTGAAATAATTACGTGTATTAGAAAATGCATTGCATTGCATTGCTTTCAAATCAATGAACACTACCAAGCCTAGCATGCAACTCAAAACAATATTTTATTACATATTTTTTTGGACGACGTGATATTGTGTGTCCGTGCATGTGCGTATGTGTATTTCTTTTCCGTATGCTTCTGTTGATGCTTGTGGTGACTAGTTCGGCAGTGGGCTGAGCTACAAAATTTCTTTACGTCAGCTTCACGCAAAAGGGAAATGATGGCCTTGGTTTGTCTCATGCAAGACATCTTGGTCTTCTCATATTGTTGATTTAGCCGAACCTGTTCGAGGCTTTGTAGCTGCTGCTGACTTGAATTCAATTGGTCAAGTAACTCCGCCTGTCTTCACACAGCCGGTCCCAAGCCCGGATAAAGGAGGAGGGTTGTGAACATGATAAGACTTCCAAACATGTCTATGGGATGTACTTTGAGTTTATCTTAATAATTGACGCCAAACACATGCAATAGTATTGTCATATTAACCTTATATATCGGCACACTCACACTCATGCATGCATTGTATCACATTAATACTGATATGCACATGCATAGGTCTCCTCCGACGAAGTTTCTAAATAGTACAAATTTTTTTTTAAAAAAAAAATCACCTAAAAAATTTGTGAGAGTAAGAATCCACCTATGCATCCCTTGATTACTTGTATTTATGATAAAATACCAACCAAGTAGATTATCTATAAAGATTTTCCTTTTTTGCTTGAATGAATTGATATTATAAATGAATTTCTTTTACTGAGTTATTTGTTGTTCATTTTTTTTTTTTCTATATTCTTGGTTGATAATCAATGTATTTGAATTTACTAAACAAAATTATTGGACACAAGTAAAGAAAACGAATGAATCTTTGGATGAATTTACTTAATTTCTTTTTTAGAAAGCTTTTAGCCGATGGCCAATGCCCAATTAAGTAAGTCGGCAATGGATCAAAATGTAGTTCTTTCAGAATAGTTTTTGTATTTACTAGCCTTCATTGGAAAAAGAAAAACTATAAATGATTATTTTTGGGTAAATGGATTTAGTATGGATGTCCTTTCCATCTATTCCATCTCTTCCATTTCTTCATTTTCAGGCCATAGATCTTGGCAATTTGCACGGATGTAAAGGTGAAAATAACAGTCGAATCCCAACCGAGCCGACAAGGCAAGCGAGGCCTAGATCAGATGTTAACGGAAACGTTCAAGCCCAGTTCCTCGAGCAAATTAGTATAGGGAATAGAAGAGTTACATAATATTTTGGCCTAATCAAGTAGGCATCATAGCGCAGGATGAAGGAACCTGACAGCTCATGTACAAACAAACATGTGGCGGCTAAACATCAATTTCGTTAGGTGCTTAGGCAAGCTTAATAATATTTGACTACAGCATGACAAACAAAAGAAAGGGGTGGGGTGTGGTTTGGGGTGTAAGAAACAAGTGGGCACGGCCACAGCATGCACACTCGCTCTGAAATCTGAATGCAGAATTAACGTTACATAAAATTAAATGTTAAAAGGAAGGGGTGGGGGGTGGGGTGGGGGGTAAAAGCAAAGAAGAAATATCAAATTGCTAATAAATTCCATCATACCGTCCCTCGCAGCGCAGACGAGACGAGACGGCCCATACCCAAACACCCCACCCAGCTCTAACTTTAATGCCGTGCCAAGAACCACTCTTTCTTTTTCTCTTTTCTCATGTTAATGTAGTCATCTTTATTTAACATCAATTTAATATTTTATTATATCATTGTAAATAATTACCAAAAAAAAAAAAAAAAACCGAAATAAAGATAAACAAAAAAAAAGAAAAAAAGAAAAGCAGCTAGAACTAGTTAGTAAGTGCGCTATTCCTAGACTATTTCTCTGACCATCTCCATCGCTGGAGTCTTTTTCGCTTTACTTTTGTCTTTCCTTGTCCTCAGAATAATAAATAATAATAATAATAAAAAAATCAATCAATCTTTTTTTCCTTCTCTCTTCCCCTCCCTTGTTGCATCAGTAGAGCAAAATCTCCATGGTGTCAGCTTCTAGTTAAAGGCCCCCTTTAAAAGGAAGCACTCTGGGTTGATTGGTTTAATCTGAATCTTATAATCTTATCACAACAAAGAAGAATCAGAAGTAAAGGCAAGAGAGGAAACAACGCGAAGCAAAGAAATGTGAGATTTGTGATTCGAACAACATCAAAATCTGCTTATTTTTTCTTCCTAATTTTGCTTAAACTATTAGGTTTATTGGTAGTAACAGTGGAAAACTCGAGTGTGTAAGTTGAGTTATGGGGTCTCAGCAGACTAGATTCCCTCAGCAAGAACGGGTACGTTTCTTATTCTTCAATTTTAACAATAGTAGCCGTAGCATTTTAGTAAGCCAGATCTGGCTTCTTTATTTTCCCTTCTTCTTCAGATCTATGAATTCTTTGTTAGTACAGTATCGTTCCAACGTTTAACTGATCTGATTTTGATTTCACACTAGTTGTATTCTCTTCTGACTATCTAACTGATGATCTAAATTTTACGAAATTGCTACGAATTTTGTTATCCTTTTCTTTAATTTTGGCTCTTGTATACTTCATGCATTACCTGCTGATTAAGTTATCATTTTCATTTTCATTTTCAGGTTAGTTTGTACGAAATGGACAGTCAACTTCTAAGTAGTTGAATTAACCAACTAATAAAACTTGAAATTTATGCACTTACGTTAAATAATAATTTTTTTTTTCTATACATTGAAACGTCAAACTAGTTCCTGCAAAGTGCGTACACCGGCTGAAATCGGTCGCACATGACGGCTGGGGTTGGTTTTAATTATAGTTTCGCACCTGATAGATGTATTGGCCTTGCAATGAATTGAGCTATCGTATGTACTGTAAAGACCGCCAATTGTGATTTGAGACTAGTTGAACTTTGTCCCATTATCAAAGTATGGAAGACCTGTTCAGAACTTTAGAAACCAGTAATTACAAGTTTAGCCTTTCAGTTTGCCTGCGGGATTCATTAAAGGTCATTCATTTTGAATCCTGTGTTTGGCAATGATCCATATCTTTTGCTGGGATTACTTCTTAGGTTTTAATTGAAACAATGTGCAGTCATTTGGAAGTACTGCATGATATGTATAGATCAAATCATATATAGAATATAGCATGCCCTTTATCTCCCTCTCCATGTGCACATGTCTACAAACTCACATATGCATTGTATATGATGAGTAGGTTTATTAGCACTAGATCCCTTGTCAGAAAGAGACAAACATTTGTAGTTTTGTGTACCTTAGATACTGCAATGGTAACTTACATACATAAGTAGGTTTCACTTATAAATTCCAAAATATGAATCTAGCCCTGAATTTCTGAATCCGCACCCTATGAGAAAACCCTTGCCAGATTAATGTTAACAGTTATTTTCTGAGAGTGGCTGCTCTCTTATTAGTTTTCTTCTGGTTTTACTCTTTCTCTTGAGCGATCTGGTTGTAATGGTGCTTGACTTTATTGACAGCAAAAGAGATGGGGAGGATGTTGGGGGGCATTTTCTTGTTTTGGTACACAGAAAGGTGGAAAGCGTATTGTACCCGCCTCTCGTATGCCCGAAGGCAATGCAACTGCTGCCCAGCCAAATGGACCTCAAGCAGCTGGGATGCCCAGCCAAGCTACAACATTAGCTCCATCGCTTCTAGCTCCACCTTCTTCACCAGCCTCTTTCACAAATTCTGCACTTCCTTCTACAGCTCAGTCACCAAATTGCTTCTCGACATTATCTGCCAACTCACCTGGCGGTCCTTCATCCACAATGTTTGCCACCGGGCCATATGCCCATGAAACACAACTGGTTTCTCCTCCTGTTTTCTCAACCTTCACAACTGAGCCATCCACAGCTCCTCTCACTCCTCCACCAGAGTTGGCACACCTTACTACTCCCTCTTCTCCAGATGTGCCTTTTGCACGATTCCTGACATCTTCTATTGATCTAAAAGAAACTGACAAGACTAATTACATTGCTGCAAATGATCTTCAGGCGACATATTCCCTTTATCCTGGAAGCCCTGCCAGCAGTCTTATATCACCAATTTCAAGGGCTTCTGGTGAGTGTCTATCATCATCTTTTCCGGAGCGGGAGTTCCCTCCCCAGTGGGACCCTTCAATTTCTCCTCAGAATGGAAAATATTCAAGGAGTGGTTCTGGCAGACTGTATGCGCATGACACCAATGGTGGCTCCAGGATATCTCAAGACTCAAATTTTTTCTGTCCTGCAACGTTTGCACAGTTCTATCTGGATCACAATCCTCCATTTCCTCATACTGGTGGGAGGTTAAGTGTTTCCAAGGATTCAGATGCTTATTCTAGTAGTGTAAATGGGCATCAAAACAGGCACACCAAAAGTCCCAAGCAAGATGTGGAAGAATTAGAAGCTTACAGGGCTTCATTTGGTTTCAGTGCTGATGAAATCATCACTACCTCTCAGTATGTTGAAATCACTGATGTAATGGAGGACTCATTTACTATGACTCCTTTTACCTATGATAAACCTGTCGTTGAAGAAAGTTTAAAACCTGCACTGGGGGATGGACAAAAGGCACAGGGAACAGAAACAAATTTATTGAGTCAGAAAAGCCCAAAATTTGAATCAGATCTTGGGGATGGGGGTGTATGCTGTGAACTGGCAGTGGCATGTAATGGATATGAAGGTGAACTCTCTTTACTCAATCTACAATTTTCTACTTTTCTGTTGGGAAACCATGAAAAAGGGAAGTAAAAGAATATTTGAGCCTTAGAAAAGCCACTTATATATTAACCTTATACAAATATCAATAATTTGTTTTCTGCCTTCGGCAATTAACTGCATTGAAATTAGGTGTAGAATGTGTGTCCTCTATTCCTCCTTAACTAATGCGGATTATTCCTGTGCATTCAACCTTTATTTTATTCATTCAATCATAGCTAAAATGATAAATCACATCAGTCAGACTTGCATAAAAGGTCATAGGATTAAATACTGCCTACACCAGGGCTAGGTTGGAGTTTGGTTTTATATTTGAGGCCCTGTGGGGGTAGGGTATTTAAATCAACAAGACTGCTTTTCTGATATCGTTTTTCTTGTGCATTTGATTTCATGTCATTGGATCTCCTTCTCATTGTTTTCCTGCAGGCAATAATGTTCTTTCATTGCATGACTCAGAGAATAAACTGAGGCAACCTGGCAATGTCTGTGGATCAAGTTCACCGGATAATCATGTCCTGACAGATGAAGAGGACATATTTTCCAAGATGAGATCATCCAGAAACAGCAGAAAATATCATCAAGGTTTGTCAACTTCTGATGCTGAAATTGACTATAGGAGAGGAAGAAGCTTAAGAGAAGGCAGAGGAGATTTTGCATGAGATGACTGAAGATCAGAGCCCATGCACTATTTATCACTTGTTTGCTTATGTTTTCAGTAGCTGGTTCCTTTTGTTAAAACTTTTCTGTTTGGAATCTCTGTGATAGATGGAATGAGCTTAACCTGTGATCCAACTGTATCTCTCTTTCTCTCTCTCTCTGTCATTCTCTCCCCGAGTGATCCTAACTTTCTTCCTAGCTCAAAGTTACATTTTGCTACATATAATTGTGCATATTTGGCGAATTTCAATTAAAACTCAATAGTGAATTGTTAGAGAAGATCCACCACGCCATTTTAGTTTAGCCCTACTTCAATTTCTAGGTTGATTTTGTGCGTTACATCGTGTGATATGTATAATTGC
This sequence comes from Khaya senegalensis, assembly GCA_032402905.1. Classification (NCBI taxonomy): domain Eukaryota; kingdom Viridiplantae; phylum Streptophyta; class Magnoliopsida; order Sapindales; family Meliaceae; genus Khaya; species Khaya senegalensis. Next base: position 4,069,683 of record CP135549.1, on the reverse strand, counting down.
TATTGCTTGATTGTATTATAGCGTTCGGAAAGTTCTATCGGCATATGGTCTGATCAACCCATTTGGACAATGATAATCTACTTCCCATCTGGGGAAGAGGTGGAATGCACTTTTGGCCTTGTTGGAAGAAGTTGAGGGATAATCTGAAGTTTAAGCATTTTTCAGGAGGGGCTTGCCTACACTAAAGACGTTTACAATTTTCTCAGAAGAATAAAAGGAGCAAGACGGATGACCATGTTCTAAGAACAAAAAGTGGGAAAGTAAGAGAGGAAATAATTTGGTAGTGACCAATTCTATGGAGTAAAAGCTCTTTTGGAATAAATATTGATGTTTAGAAAGACGAGATCATAAGGAGATGAACATATGACTAGCACTTTTTTGAGTATTGACCCTAAAGCAGAAACCCTGAAGGTAGGCATCATACTGGAATAGCTTACAAAGGCTGCTTTATTACACTAACAAAAGTTGGTTCACCCTGGGTATATATTCTGTCACATCAAAATGTTGCCTTAGTCATTTATATAATGTTAATTCGTGCTTAACAGGATCAAGATTTCATTTCTACTTGGATTAAAAAAAAAAAAAAGAAAGACAGCAAGTTTTGATAGTTTCTTTTTTCTCCAATTTCAAAGATTGTTCCAAACTTTGAAACTCGTGGGCATTACAAGAAAACATTGAAAAATTGTCGGAGTAAAACCACTTGATTCTCGTTCAACTTTTGCTTTGCTTCAACTACATAACTTTTTGTGGCTGAAATCTTGATCCGGAAAGCTAATATAATACAAAAATGTGAAAATCTATACAAACTCATAAATTTCCTCAATATCAACAATCCTTTCGGCTGGAAAGATTAATGCAACATATAATTTCTTTTTTTTTTTCCTCAATAACACTATCAGTACCACATTTTCAAGTTTAATGACAGAACAGAATTACAATTTGAAACTAAGTGTGCAACCAAATCAAAAATAGTGAAAAAATAAAAAAAGGGAAAGGAATGAAGTTTAAGACTAAAATTTTAAAATCAGTATCTCACATCACAGAAAGATATTAAACTGAACATATTAGTTCTTTGCGCTCAGGTACAGAACATTCTTTCTTCACCCTGCTTGGCAAAAGCTTAACGTGACAAAAGAGAAGGAAACCCAAAAATAAAAAATATAAACTTAATAACAACTCTATTTTACCACCCTCAGACAGGCTTATCACCTAGAAAGTGAAGATGAATCGAAGAATACCATTTATAATCAGCAGCCATGTCATCAGAATCCCCTCTTTCCCTTCCATCATCTGGATCTTCATTTTCAACCTCTGGAAGCTGGGCATCAGGTGGTTGCTCTTGAAACTGGACTCTTGGTGCATGCTGTAACTTTGAGAGATTATGGAGAAGCTCTGCTCTGATTTTATCCAACCGTCTTCACAAATTTTTGTTTTCCATATTATTTGGAGCAACATGAAGCGTATACGCTGGACCAAAATACTGAAAATATTCATGCTGTGGCATTTTGTCTTCATGTTCGATCCCAAGTGCAACACCCGTCTCATAACACCAGCAACGAGCAACATTTCGACTTGTATAGCTGGTGCCACCCAACAACGAGAGCGGGACATTGAAAGACATCATGAATCTAACACATTCTGCCTGACCTTTGATTGGAAGATTAAAGCAACCTAATCTGTCACCAGAAAGAGAATCAGCTGCACCTTGTAAAACAACAGCACTCGGACAGTAAACTTCCATTACTTTACTCATGATTGGTTAGAACAAATACTGGTAGCTCTCATTATCAATCCCATCTTCAAGTGCCCTTTTCCAAGGCCAACATCATTCTTACGTACCGTGGTGGACAATAATCTTCAAATTTATGAAACGAAAGAGTTATAACCCTGTCGGTTGAACAAAAAGCTTTCTATACGCCGTCGCCGTGGTGGACATTAATGTACGTACAAAACACGATAAGATCATGAACTTTAAAAAGTTCAAGAATGGCTAACACAATATAATTAACATAGCACAATATAAGTTTGACAGAAAGAATAAGAGGCCACCAAAAATAGGGCAATCTTCACCGACTTTAAATCATTTGAGTTCGATCATTGAATGTTGATAAGTATCAGGAGTAAAGGTTTCAGAAAATCAAAGTCGATGTAATCATTAGCATGAAAGGTGCAAAGATCAGTGTATTGAGCAAGAGTAGGTTTAAGGAGTGGCATGCATTGAAGCAATCCGTAGGTTTAACGAGTGGCATGTATTGAAGCTAGCCGTAGTGAGCGAGAAGCGCATGAGCATTCTGATTCTGTGTGGTTTCATTGGATGATATTGTCCGCGATAGTAATTACCAACTTCTGGATCGTAGAAGTAACAAATCTTTCACTTGTTGCCGTCTGCTGCTACAGATTAAAGGGAACTGCCTCCGGTTTCCATGATCAAACTGATAAAATCTTCCCTGAGCTTTAACGGATTTGGATTAATTATAAGCGAAAATGCGAAATACGTTGAAACTCAAAAGAGAGGGTAACTGGTGAAAAAGGTCATGAACGAAGAATATTGGTGTTCGCAAATAGCCGAGCCGATTGTTTTATAGATAGTAGGTGAGAATTACGGCTAAAATTCCTTGTTCGTGAACTGTAAATCCTTGCTCGTTGCCATTTTGGTTTCTTTCCAAATTCTAAGAGAGCTCGCTTTCTTTCTAAAACGTCCCTGCACGGCTCCATTTACATATACGTACACAAAAATACAAACACCTATATTTATGTGTATATTTTAAAGTTATAAAAAAAAAAGTTGCACCACTAAAAATCCTTTTACAGTTAATTGACCATTTATAATATAGAACTATAGATCGTTGTGATTCAATTAAATTTAAAAGAAGCATGTGATTGCAATTAAAATCCACCACTGTGACTCTTGCATTTCTCAAAACTCATTTACCGAAAAGGAGGAAAAATTAATTAATAATCATAAAGGTGAACTTGGTTCAATGCAATAAATAAAAAAACCCACTTGAGACAAAACTACGCAGCATTTCTACGCATATATTCAATAGATATCAATAAAAGTCGGCATATAATTGAAATCTCTTAAATTATGAGTTAAAATTTACCTTTCAATTATTGGACCTCAGATAAGTTCGTATACATTTAAAAATGGGCACTTGTCGATTTATCCATTCGTGCACTGCACAACGTAGTAACACTTTTAATTTCTAAAGATTACAATGCCAAGGGTTTATTGAATTCCGCATTGCTATTGCATGTTACCGTAATACTAATACCAGGAATTTTGCCTTTCACTGACTGATGAAGAGCAGAATTTAACAGGTGCAAAATCTATGAAAACTCGATCCACAGTTTTAAAGGCTCTTTGTTTGTGCTCCGTCGGAGGTGAAGTTGGCATAGCTGTTTCATGTCATTATATATATATATATTCTGCTATCAGCTTGGGAATGGCATTGTCCCGCCAAGTCATGCGAGCCTCGCACAGTTTCATCTAACAAACACAAAAACGAGTACCACTTATTACCAAGATAGTCATAAACACCACCACCAGCAGCTATAACAAAAATAATCAAATAAACACCATTCTCCCAGCCACTTCTTTTCTCTGAAGTTCAATCTTGATGTGACTGGAATTTGATTCGAAGACCTCTTGAAAAATAAAGATACAATCGATTAAACCAAATAGCACTCGCACCATCCATTTTGTTAGAGGAATGTAAACATAATTTTGTTTTATCGTGTCTTGTAGTCCAATTTCCTGAAGAATAGTCTTTCCAAGGCAAGCCACTGCTACTGGTTAGAATTTTAAAGACCCAGGCCTGAGGAATTTCGACCCCTATTTAACTTAATATGAAGATAATTTGGTGACAGAATTGCATTCCAGCCACTTTGTGCTAGGAAGGCACATACCATCTAATGTCCAATATCTTCTCGCCATGCAAGAACAACATGATCTAGTCAATTCATGTTGTTGGCCGCGTCATTGTAGACAAGCCACGGCCCACAGGAATAACTCCAGAATAGCCTTCATCAGATTCTTCCTCCAAAGAAGCTGCACAAAATAAAATTCATGTAATTGAGAAGAGTTTTGTGAAATCATACTTAACAAACTGGACTTTATATAAGGTTTTTATGGCATGTAGCAAATTCGTGTACATATCTAATGGTAACAAACCAAAGAATAAGCGTGGCATTTTCTTCAGGAAAGAGGTATTTCATGTCTGGAATGCCTCCGGTAACAAGGCTGGTTAATTTATAATAAATCAATCCATGTATGAGAGATTCTTGTAGACTGAATATCTACAGCAGTTTTCAAAGATTTCAAACTCCGGTGACTGGACACCAAAGGCATTATTGTCTATTAAAAAAGTACAATAAATGAGACAGGACAACAGAAGCAATTAATTCAACTTGATCCAAATGCAGTGGGCATGAAGAAAATCATAAAGACAATGTCCTTACCAGCACCTTCGTCTCTGGCCTCTGCCCCAGCGATCCCAACACAGGAATATAAAGAATCATCATCAACTCTCAACTGCTCATAGGCAAGGTATATGTCCTCAATAGAAGCAGCTTCATAAAGTGAAGTAAGATCTTTGATGCATGATATATCCTGCCCAACATAGGCACACAAAAATGTATATATTTATATATGAAAAAAAAAAAATGCCTGCATAAGATTTAGGAAGAATTGATAAAGTCAGAAAACCTTTTTATTTAAATTAACTTTTGACAGAATTTTCCAATTTACCTTCCTTGGAACAGAAGCAGCTTGCAGGTGAGCCAACAAACCAAGCCAATAAGCATTTGATTTAACTTCAGCTTCGTGTCTCATGAGGAGGGTTCGCTTTGCCTGTGGATTGCAATAGATACATTATATTAACTCCAATACATATTCACCAAAAAATGGGGAAAAAAATTAAGGGGTATTAAGATATATTAGAAGCAACTAACCCTGTCCAACTCCCTTTGGACAATCCTGTTGCTATGCAAACCTCTAAGAACATTCTTGCATGCATCAACGGCTTTATGTACCTGGATGTGAAATAGACCTAGAGCTGGTAAAGAGATCAGAGATTACAGAAGCATCAAGAGCAGGTGCATAGAAATTGAACTCTCACCTTGCCTGGGGTTGATGTTACAGAAATCACATACCATCCAAGCTTAAGTCTATCGAATAGGTTTAATTCAAACGATACATCATAAGTTAATCCAAGAGAATCTCGAACTGTTGTAAAAAGCCTGTAAAAAGCACAAGGAAACATTTTATGAACATTATGCAACATTTTGAAAGTGCATTCCTAATGTAAGGAAACTTTTACTTGCATTATACAAAATTCTGAAACTCTCGACAATTGCATATTCATCACCACTATTTTTTATTCCATGGGAAAAAGCTCCAATAGAAATTGTTAGCAAAATTAAAATAAAATAATATAAAATCTACAGATTGTTCAGGCAGTGATTATTTATGAAAGCACATCAACCACAAACAATGTACAACATGCAGAATTGCTTGTGTTGATGAACATTGATACAGGAAAATGTAACAGCATGAAGCAAACATTTTAGCATCAGTTCTACACTATGTGCAGAATGTGCAGTGCAACGGGAAGAATTACCTAGAGTTTATTATCTCGGCCAGAAGCCCCATTGTAATCCCAAAGAAAAGTGGATGACTGCGAAGTTTTCTTTGTTGATCCTTCTCAACATCCCTCCCCTCCACAAACAGTTCCTCGGATCTTGGTTGTACATCTGCATAGGCATTGCAGCTAATAATAAATGGATTGGTCATTTCAAAGTAGAAGCTCCTAAAACTCCAGAATCTAAAAACACCTTAAACAAAAACTAGAATAACCCCAAATAGAAATATTTATTCCATTCATGTATGCTTGTTAAAAAGCAAAGCATCTAATCTTCCACAGCTTCACTGCTCTAAACTCAAATAGCAACAGAATTCTCCATCTATGGTATAATGTCAAGTTCATATTGATATACCAAGTGGAATTTATTGTGTAATTACCAATTATCATCTGATTTGACCAAAGGTTTTGACATTTCCACAAACTTCTGACATTCAAAAAACAGTTCCAAGTGGGATGTCTAGAAACAAGGTGGACAGCATTTAAAGAGTCTCATTTGGCCAATATTGTCTTCCATTTTTCTGCATAAACTTACCAAAGGTAGTTGGAGTATCACTAATAGACTTAAAAAGATCCTTTCCATCAACCGTAAAACCCCAGCGATTAGGTGCAGGACCTGCAATGTAGGCACATGCTCTTTCATCTGTGTCCTTCAAGAATACCTGATTAAAATCAAATAAGTGACTGTCCTTAGAAGAAATTTATACTCGATCACTATTCAAACTTCTAAGAAGAAACCAAACTTAGCTACATGTTTAAACACTGTTCTTGATACAGATTCCAGATTTTTGAGGTTCCCAAAAAATCTGAAATGACATGTGATAATGAAGTTTAGATTTGATTCTTACTTCTTGGTATTGCAAATCAGATGGAGATGGTCGAAATAAGATAGGACTAAATTCATCCTTGCTCTTTGAATCACTTGTTGCTTTGACGGTGCCTAGATAGTCAAGAATACAAGATTCGATTTCCTCTTCTGAGAAGTCCCCGATAATACTTACCTGAGTAATCAACACCCTTAAATTATAAGAAGTGTCATGTCTAGAAGGGATTTCCATTAAGAAAAAAAAAAAAAAAAAGAAGATTTGAACAGTAGATATTTACCCACCTCCATGTTATTACCCACAAACTGATTCATCACTGCATCTTTTACCGATTTCAGAGTTAAATTTTGTAATGATTGTGGTGTAGGTTCTACAAACCGCTCATCTCCATTCAACATTGCCAACATGAGTTTGTGAGCAGTCGAGCGTTCTAAGCTTTTGGGAATGGACCGGTAATATGACAAATACAACTGTCTTGCTCTGTCAAATGCATCATCCAGCCAGACACTATGCTGCAAGTCATCAGCCAATATTATGCAATGAATTGAATAGGAAGAATAACTATATCATAATAAAGTACAGATATTCATGCTAGTATGATCTCTCTCTTGCTGTTGCACAATGCCAAAAGAAAGCCGCAATATTAACAGCACAAAGGTTACAATTGTCATTGACATAGAGAACAAAAGATACCTCAAGCACCATATGGAGTAACTGGAAAGCTGCACACATTCCATTGTCTCTTAGAGTAAAACGGAATTCCATAGCTATGAATTCTTCCGTGGACTCCAAAGAGCAATTTATAAGGTGATTTACACAAAAAAGTTCCACCTGGAGAAGCAAATCAGACCACAAATGAGACAATTAGCATACCAGGGGGATGGAGAAATGATAGTGCAGAAAAGCATTGCTACTGCTACATTATAGGATAGTAATTAAAACAATCACAGCAATGGACTAAGGGGTTCACTCTGTTACTAACTTTGCCATAGCTCGATGCAGCTTCAAGGTTACAAGACCAACCCAACCACAAAGTTACTTCTGCATGACTAATAGGATAAAAAAGTACAAGGAATATGGGAAATGGTACTATTCATGGTGTTAGTTTTGCACCAACCTAACCAAAATGTTAGTTCTAGCTTTTATGTTTCTCTTGAAAGTACATTTTTGCAACAAAACCGCACAAATTTTATGATTCATATTTAGTAAAACAGTTCTTGCCTCCACCAAAGCAAAATCTTGGATTCACTAATGCATGCTTCTAAGTTCCTTGGAGAAAGTAAAGCACTTTACCATCATCTTACAAAATACCAAAAAGGGAGAAAAAAGAAAAATCAAATAACAACAGAATATAGCTCCCGATACCTGCTCCCTCGAAAAATTGCCCACACGACCACCCTCACTGAGAGTTCGAACACCCACAACAACAGCTCCCCTTGACTCTGAACTTTCAGCTGCTCGCCCACCACCAACTATAAGCCGCATAACACCTCCTTGAGCTTCACTTTTAGAAATCTGAAACATAACAAAAGGGTATAATGGCAAAAGATACAAGCAATTACACATTCACATGCCCCTCCATATGAACACACAAGATAAAATTGAACTGTGGATCAGAACCAGCTTTCTCTTGTCAATTCAATGAACAATAACAACCTAACAATATGTACTTCATAATAATGAGAACTGTAAATTACACCATGAGAACAGAGGAATGGAATGATAACCCACTCTTAAAGAAAAACAGAACCTCAAAACAAAAATCTTACTCCACAAAATATCTGCTTAATAAAAAGTTCCATCCACTAAAAAGATATTAAATTACAAACATACATATAAAGTTACCCAACTCCAACCCCATACCAGAGAAACTTTGGCAGAAAGAATTGTAAACCATACCTTATAATTAACAGGAATCCCATTGGAAAGGCGAAGTTGAGTGATCCCGGTTTCCTTGTCATGCACTTTTGTGACATTTAACTCAGGACTTGGAGGAGTAAAGGATGGCCTGTGCTGCAACTTTAACTGCTCTAACTCTGACAAAGATATTAATTCTTTTGGAACCTCAAGCTGCACAAACGAGCAATGACATTAACTCACCTAAAAATTTTCAAATATGACTTTCTCATAAGTACATAATTCAAAGGAATTCCGAGACTTAGTAAAGTAAAATTCCTAAGGGCAGTAACCTCTGGCTCAGCCTCAATAGGCTCCTCCAGTCCTGATTTTACAGCGTCTATAATCTCATTTGAGGATATCTTGAATTCAGTTTCACCAATTCCATCGACGTGAACTTTTTTCGGAACACATGCAACAATTGCTGCAGGAATGGGTGCAGAAGGTCTTCCAAAATCTGAGATAAATTCTAACACCTTGGCACCAATGGAGTTAACCTACACCACCAATGAGTTAAGATGGCAAGAAATAGTGGTGAGAAAGTTTGATGGTGAAAACATACTAATGCAATGGCCAATATGACATCACCAGAATGCAAGAAGACTTTGTAAGCTAGAGACATCAATACACTCATGAATGTCCAATTATGCACCTGCATCAGCATGGTTGTTTCAAGATATCTCCAACACAGAAGACGTTAATACGTTGAAACAGAAGTCAAAGTGGGAATGAATTTTTTTCAAGAAAACTTTAGTTAGCCTATTTCCTTCATTTGACTTATGAGCATGTGTGCATCTGAAAGTGACAATGGGAAACAAGAGAGCAATCTAAAATAATAATAATAATAATAATAATAATAAAAGCAATGACTATTTAAAAAAAAAAAAAATTTCAAGCAATCACTAACCGTGCAAAAAGACATGCAATCCTAATGCTCAATTCTAGCCATCATAATTTAGATGCATGAAATGCAATTAGCATAAGGTTGTGCCTGGATGATTAATACTTTTCTGACAGTTAAGTTGATAACTAAATCGGTAATTCTATGTTTGTAGAACTAAAAAAGAGGAAACACAAAGCACAAAGGCAACTGCTCATAGTTAGGTTCATTCTTTATGGAAAACTTACTTCCTCAAGAGTAATTGTTCCAGCAACAGCAACCAGACTTGCATGTCCTTGTCTCTGATCCATCACTACGTGGCCGAGGGCATCGCTCTCCATAATAAAATCCAAATTATCAACAGACGCCACATTATCAATCATAGCTGCCAGGTGTTCACTATCTTTCAATAGTGCATCCATGTAGCGTGTTAATTCACCTTTGGTGACACCAAATTCTTTAAGCCTTCGAACCTGAGCCAAGCAGAATGTATCATATAAGAGCACAATAAACACAGAAAATGATAATTAAGTTGACAACAAAGTTTTCTTCCTCCTACCGAAATTGTACAAGAAACATGCCAGTTAGTGATTGTGTTTGTTCTTATCAAATAAAACGTTGGCCAATGTTTCATAAGTAGCAAATAGAGGGAAAAAGTAAAATGTACAATCCAGAAAAAAGAAGAAGATGATGAAGAAAATTGATTATTTCTTCTCCTTAAACTTGTCCAATCACAGCATTGCATAATTAACCCAGAGACCATCAGAATCAGTAAAAGATTTGAGGTTCTCAATGATAGTGATAATATCAGAAAGTACTAACCTCTTGAACAGCAACTCTAATTGCACTTTGCCAATTCTTGGGTTCTGCAGTTACAGTGAGGGTTGTGACTGTGCATCCTTCCCTTCCAGAATCACTATGATCCATTTCAACAGAGGTAAACGGCGGATTTGAACTCTGAAAATCTTACGCATTAGCTACAGGCTTGAAGTACTACAGAACATGGTATTACATTTATAATACAAGCATATAGTCTTATAACCAATAATTCAAGGTCCACTATCTTTCCATGTGAGGAAGTTCCAAATGTTTGGTGTGAAGAGTAATTTTTTTTAGCTGTACTACTTTTCTAAGTTAGGACCACACAGTCCATTGGTGATATCAACTGTTGATAATATAAAACCAGTGACAATTCATATGGACAACAGTGCAAAATCAATTAAAACCACATACGTTGTCTAGAGAGAGGCAGCATCCTTATTTTTCACACTGTTTATTTCCCCAGTGACTGGTCAACAACACTTACAATGAACAATCAACCTATTTAAACTTTTGCATATAAGCATTACATATTCATTCAACTTATAGAAGATGTACAAGTAAAACACTACTCTGACATAGTGAGGATGCCTGAACTAGCAAATCAATTATTCACAGTCAGTCCGGAAATTGTACAGATAAATCCCAACACACCTTATATCTTGTATTGATTCGAAAATGCAAAGCAGATAGAAATATTCTCTTCATCAAAACATTTCGCAGGTCATCATATGTTTGAACCTTATTCACTGGAATCTGCAGCAAATTTCACAACAAACAACTTGTTAATATATTGAAAATAAAAAGTAATTGAATCTGCAGCAAATTTTACAACAAACAACTTGTTAATATATTGAAAATAAAAAGTAAAAGCAATTCTTGTACATTAAACAAGAGTCTGTAATCTCATATCAAGTCCAACAATTTTAATTTAAAAAGCCTAAAATAATTACAGCCACCAACACCATTGATGGTAATAAAGACCATGTAGAATCAAAAGGTTAGCAAATGGCCATAAAGCACTTACCAAAATTGAAACATGATTGTTAACAGAAAAATGCAAATTTTTCATGGTAATTATTTTGTCTAAGATCCACAGTTTGCTTTTAACTCTCCTACTGTAGTTGGCAGCTATTCTCCCACTCGTTTCCACATAAACATTTAACTTAAGAATTTATATTAAGATACAGATTCCTGTATGTTATTCTTCCCATTCGTTAAAGAATTTTCCAAGTCCCTGCCATCTTTACTTTTATGCAAAAAACGTTATGTTGAGAAAGTTATTCAAAACATTATATACTAGAGATGTAATGCTTTTGGCTCCAAAATGAGATTATTGGAGGAAACAGCACAATAAGGGACACCGGCATAAGAAACACAATATATATGCAGCATGACAAATTAAAGTAGAACACAGGTCTTCAGAATTCAGACCTTGCAGAACATATTTATGGAGAAATTTTGAAGCAGCTCATGCTGAAAAATTTGTGGGGGCTTCAAATCTGAACTTCTTCCGGGGAGAGACCAATTATGCTGTACAGGAGGACGAACAGCATGTCTTTCCCTTCTAACAATTTTAGATTGATCTACTGAATTTGATGATCTTTCATGAGATAAACTTCCAGGCAGCCCAACCGAGAGCTTAGGAACAAGAAAACTAGCCATTGCACCAAATGCACTAGGAGTAGGAGCAGGAGTAGGAGCAGAACCTGTCTCATTTTCATTTCCAGTTTTTCCAAAGACAGTCTGTGAGGAAGCAATAAATCACAGTCAAGATACCGACTCCGACATAAATTTAGAATATATATGGACTCGCACAAGATACATGATAATAATTGAGTAATTTGTGGCATACTTCTATCTGATCAATTGTCTTCAAAACATTCTCGATATCGCCCACAATGTATAAGGTTGCATTGGCAGGGAAGTACCAACGTTCATGGAATTTCCTTATTTTATCAGCATCCCATTTCTTAATCTGCTCTTCTAATCCAATTGGGAATCTTTTGCTTAGCTTATTCTCAGAATGCAAATGTTGTAACAACTACGTTCCAAAAGAATTTCACATTAGAATATTTATGTTGAGCAGAAAAGTGGAAAAAAAATTTGATCAAACAAAAACTAAACATGAATTTTCCACACCTGGCAATCAACACGGTACTCTATTGTATTCATCATCTGTAGTTCTGAAAGTATAGCACGCCGTTCTTTTTCAATTCGAGAAGAAAGGAATTTTGGATGGAAAGCAATCTGTACATATTAGAGAAATGCAAAATTTTGAGAGCCAGTAAATGTACCATCTTCCAGTTTATTTATCTTTTGAAAAAGTGGATCATACTACAAATTCCATGATTCATACCTCATTCAGGGCATCCAGTACCAGAGGAAGTAGATCTTGGTCAGAGTCCTGGCAATCACAATCACATGCAAGTCAAAACAGGTACATGGCACTAATACAACAAACAAATAGATACATGAGTCACCAAATCAAGAACTTTCAAAACTTCATTTTTTCTGTGAACAACTGAATATGCACAAGAATGTGTTATGAAATTATTAATATAATTCTTCATAGATTTCTTAGTCAAAGGCAAAGGAAATAGCAGTCACTTTGACAATGGAATAACAACTGTTTGATTTCTTTTTTTCAGTCCCATAAAAAATGGCCATAAACCTTCTAGAAGAAAATCAGATCAAGAAACATAACACTAGGAGTAACCCAGAGAGAAATTAAAAGTAGAAACCTTGGTACAAGTGGGTGAATGTATGTGAAACACTGTATGGTGAAAATCAGTGTAAGCGTTAGAGCGGGCGCCTGTTCCAAGAAGTTTCTCGCGTTTCTTACTTCCCAGAAATGCAACATGTTCAATCATATGTGCAATTCCTTGCTCATCATCTTCCTCATCAATTGATCCAGCATGAATTTCCATGTGTGCTTCAAACCTGAAATTCCCAGTATATTTCTATATAAGTTCAAGTGATAGGGTGTGAGAGAGATTAGATAATCAACAATATGTTGACAATAAAAGACTTATCTTCTTTACGCACTCAAATGCAATTACACATTATAACCGAAAAGGAATTATATTATCTTTTCTCTTTTTCATTAATTTCCAATACAAGCTACCAACATATTTCATGCAAATCACAGTTAATTACAAGTGCTAGAAAACTATCTTGCAATCATCTGCATCCTAAAAGCATGAGCTATACCTGCTCGCTGGAACCTTATTTGGTAGAATAAGATAACGGAGCCCATTTTTCAATTGTCCTCGGTACAACTTTGGGTGAGATGGAAGTTCAGAACTCAAAAATGCCTCTAATTCTGCTCTTCCTATTTCAGGATATAATGGATCTAAATCCGGTCTCTCAACAATACCATCTGGCCAGGATGTACTTGTGGCATGTGGCTCATCTGGACCCACAGTCGCACAGGGAACAAGACCATGCTTCACCTGAAAATTATACAGATTAAAATCACTAAAAATTCTCTTGAGCATGCAAGGGACGAAAATTGCAAGAACAATGGAATTATCCTAAGAATATCCTCCGGGATCATAATGGTAATCCTAGCAGTATTCTTTCGTTTATCATTGGATAGCATGAAGCCGAGCATTGGATAAGGCAGCAATGCCATGTGAAAGAGCTTTACCTTGTAGGTTAGATGACTTAATTTTGGATTAAGGCTTAGTTATGCCAAGCATTTGGTCTTAAGTTTGACATTGCAGAAGTTTCAACTAATTAAGCGAATCAGGAAAATAAATGAATTTCAGGAATGCAAATTTAATTTTTCGGAATGAAGTGAACTGCATTTAGAATTACACAACTAAGATACTGGTAAATAATATGCTGCTGCTTTAAAAAATAAACTGTACTATCTCAACAGAATGAAGGAAATTGAAGAAGATTACTTACGGAATCAGTGTGAAGTAAATGAAAAGCAGAATTATCCCGAAAAGCTCTTGGTATAGATTTTATAAGTCTGGAACGATTTCTACGTTGGACAAGCGAGCAAGACTTGCAATTAAATTGTTCTCGTTCACCACCAAATACAGAAGCATGCCGTTTCCGAGAATCAGGCTTATTTAAACGAATTGCGGATTCCCCGCTTGCAACTCCACTAGACCACCTTAATCCACCAAAATTCAAAACAACAATTACTTGCTATTCAAATTAAAGTTTGAAAACATTAATATCTTAAAATTTATAGTAATTGAAATTCTAGTACCTGGTTGGGGAAAGAAGAGAAAGACTCTTGGTGGGGAAACGGGAGATAAGTGACAGACGACTACGCTGCCGCACAATCCAATAACTGCTATCTCTTTGACTCAACGATGGACGGATTTGAGGAGCTGTGACGCCCGCCATTAGAAAGCTTGATGAAGCCATGTACTCTCTCGAATTTCGGCTTTACTTTTATTTATTCGTACAACTATTTTGTTCGGCTTAACGCACTTTTTCCTCTGCAGCTAGAGACACAGAGGATTAGAGACGAAGGAGAGATCGCAAGAAGGAAGCTCTCCGCCGGGAGATAAAGAGGATTAGAGAGACGAGGGAGCGGAAGAAGGGAGTCCTCCGCGGGAAATTTTAAGAAAGTCCTTTTTTATTGGGAAATTTCATTTCAGTTACCTTGTTTTGCATTTTAAATAAAAAGATCCTTACTGCTTTTCTAAGTCTTAAAAAAGTCAAACTTCACGTAGGGGATTTCTGTCACTTCACCCTCCCTTTTCTTTCAAAGAGCTACAGAATTGCTGCGCCATCATCGACCATCGTTGGAACCGCCTCCGTGCTGGACTCCTCGCCCGCCGTCTCCGTCCCAAATTCCAATAATTCCTACGCCTCAACTCTTGATTATCACAGGCTGGTTAATACAGTATAACTTTTATAATTTAACAGTGTTGATACCATATAATATTTATTAATTAATTAATAATTGAATATGAATTAATTATAAGAATTAATTTAAAAAATATAAAAAAATTATTTTATTTGTCTACTTTATTAAATTATATTTATCATGGTTACATTAATTTAATTAAATATATTTTATAAATTGAATTAAAAATAATTTTTATATAAATAAATATAAAATTATTTTATATTTTATAATAAATTATTTAAATATTTAAAATAATTTTTTTATTATGTGAGTATGTTAATTATAAATTATAATTATAAATTTTTAAAAAATTAGATACAAAATTTAATTAAATTTAATTTTAAAAAAATAAATAATAATAAATATATTTTAATAAAATATTATAGATAATTATATTTTTAATTTTAATAAATTGTTAATTTATAATATTAATTGGACTATAAAAGCATATAAGAATTTTTAGAAAAGTGTTATCTTATTAAATTTTTAATAATTTTAATAATTTAAATNTTTTTTTAACCAGCAGAAATAAGAAGGTTTTGCCAATTTTAAATAGATGTTAACATGTTATATGAGTAATAATGAATAATTCACGTGTTAACATCTACATAAGAATTACGATCCTGATCCTTTTATCTAACATCGCCCCGCAAGTTGATCCACAGTGTACGGTTGAGTGGGCTCAAACAAATGTTGAACTCCGGAAACAACCAAGCCAAAAGACACTAGTTTGGTCTTCGACCTCATACTGCAAGTAAGGAACTTTCCCGTACACGCAACGGCTGCCGCCTCTGCTACTGCAAAAACAACAGGTCAACGGCAAGCAAACTTCCCATCATTTTTCTTTCTTATATATAACTTGTGATCAAACCCCGTGTTCTAACATTCTATCTGCAACTGCAACCAAATCAATAGTTTCTACATCTCTTAAATTGGAAACCTTTGTGGATCTCACAATTTGGTTATAACTTCAACTTCTTTTCCTGTTCCTTTTAGGAGACTACCTATCAAACTATTATATATATATACCCCCTTCAGCACATAACCCTTTTCATCCATTACTAATTGCCAAATTTTGAGTTGTGCGTTATATTTCTCTTTGTTTTACTTTCATATACATAAATAGTTCAAGCAATATAATTTAGTAAGGCCTTAATACCAATCGTGAAATCAGAGGCAGCTTTTTCTTCAAATTCAATGGATGAGAAGCTGCATAACTACAAATCGACTCCCAAAGGATCATATTTCCAAAGATTATGCAGAAAACTCTCCCCGAAAAAGGCAGACAAGCACTCAATAAAGGATTCCAATGGTGCAACACATGGCAGTAGCGGCGAGCTTCAAAAGGTGTTCGACTTCTTCGATGAGAACGGGGATGGAAGAATATCGGCAGCAGAGTTACAGAGCTGTTTAAAGAGGGTGGGCGTGGACCTGTACATGGCAGATGCCGAAGCAGCCATCCGGTCATCGGATTTAGATGGAGACGGAATATTGGATTTTGATGAATTTCAGAAGCTGATGGAAGGTAGCAGTGCTAATGAGGATGAGAAGAATAGCGAGCTGAGAGATGTTTTTACGATGTACGCGGTGGAGGATTCAAGTTATATTACTCCGGCCAGTCTCAGAAGGATGCTTAAACGACTGGGCGAGTCCAGGTCTGTGGGCGATTGCAAAGCTATGATCCGAGCTTTTGACCTCAACGGAGATGGCGTCCTAAGCTTTGACGAGTTCGCTGTGATGATGCAATAATTCTCACCCTTAGTTCAACTCTTGATCAATGGACAAGATCTTCCTCCTCTTTTATATCTTTGACTTGCATAAATAGATATTGATTTAATTATATTTTGATAAAATTTATTAATTAATTTTACATAAAAATTAAATTATTTATTATTAATTAAATTATTTATTAATATTTTTTTAATTTTAAATAAAAAAGACCAAAAAAAGAATATTGATCCCATTTACTGACATTCCTTACTTGATTCTCCCCTTCTGTCTGTACATTATCATTTGTTGATTGTTTGTTCTACTATTTTATAAATAAGTTAAGGATGAGTTTAGTTTTCTGGATGTTCCGTGTGGTCTCTGTTTTTATATTTAACCGACGTAAATATGTCACGGGTTTATCCATATATTCTAAACTAAAATTTAAAAGAAAAATGCTATAACTTTATAGATGTGTTCACCACAGAAATTTATATGTTTTAAACTTACTAAGTATCAAATCCCGGTGAGAAATTGGTAAACGACTGTGATAACATCCGAAAAACATACACTTGTATCATACAAGCGGTATAAATATAAAACACTCATCTCTTATGCTCCATTGAGAGTGACTACGACTTTGCGTGGAGTAGGGGAATCACGATGCTCGCAAGGCTATATTCCCTGAGGCATTACATAGAAGATAGGAATATTGTTGCCCATGAATGAAATATTAAACAAGTTATGCAACGCATTAATTGGCACCGGTGATATGTGTAGCAATATCCATCTGCGACGGATTAATTGACACTGGTGATTAGTGTGGCATTATCCAGGGTGTTTCTGAACACTTTATGCAGTGATCATAACAATCACTTGCAAAGCCAAAGGAAAAACTTGATAAATTAAAACATCCAAAGACCATAACACAATATAGGAGCCCACGATCACGACATTCAAGGAGCTTCTTGACATGGTTGACGTTTTGTGGATAACGTTTAAGCTCTCAACGCTAGTTCAAAATTTTGCCTCGCCATCATCTTTGTGCAGAAAACACTTTTCATGTTTTAGTTTGTACCAGGGACAGCACATGGAAATTCTCTAGGTGACTTGTTCCACCATATAGTGCTATTGTCTTCGCACATCCTATGTTTTTGCCAGAGACTTTTTTCCTGATAATCTTTCTGGTTACATTTAGAAAAACTAGAAGCACTACCTTTATTACGGTTGACAAACTATAGCTTTAACAGCTCTCATTTCCTGCAAGCTAAGTCAACTAGAGTCCAATACTAAGAAATGGTCCAAGGAAATTCAATATACACAGGGTATTGGAACTAGATTGACAAGTGCAAACATTTCCATAACAGTTGATGTTGTTCTAATACAAAACTCGCTACACAAAAATTAGCTTTTGACCACAAAAAGAAGCTTGAACAGTTCTCACATACCTGCCAAGTTTCCATGTTTAGCTTTCCATCCGTGATAGGAATCCTGCACAGAATCATGGAAACAGCAATCAGGCAATGAAATTTTAAAGCAAGCAAGTCTTAACCAGAAAGATGGGATATCGCACGTGAGTGTGCAACCAAACATTGATGATTTAACATGCGCCGGCAAATCATCTGGACCTGCAAAAGTTAAATCAACCTAGCACTCGGAAACCTTATGGATGGCACGAAAATGCTAACATGCAAAATTGCAGCTTCGACTGAAACTAATAAAATAAACCCTTTGCTCTTCTTCGAGTGTATGCTTCCAGGGCGCAGATTTCCCCCGAAAATGAAACGGTCAAAACGCCACATAAACTCAGCCAAGCATTGAGCAAAACTGAAATAAAGCAATATAAATAACATTGGAGAAACATACCAAACCAACCTCTGGAACTATTTTTTTGAGGAATTTCTCGGTGTCGCCCCGAACACAAGATTCGTAATTCTCATTAATGGTAAGAGAAACACTTGTATGTTGCACTGAAATGTCAAATAAAACACCAAAATACAAAATTCCAATACACAACGCATATCAACTGAAAAAGATGTGTCTGTTTGGCATTGATGTGCTGCAGACTTTGAAACTTTAGCTCATGTGGGATGCAAATGTCAAATATATGATCAACAATAAGTGGTTCTCACTAAAAAACGGTGCTCAACAAACGTGGCCTAATTACATGGGCCTCGACTCAAGTCACTTACAGAAGAGACGCTCAAGGCCACACTCGAATTCCGAAAAGTCCTGCCCGATTTCCTTCACAATCTGATTCCCAAGAAACCAAATTAGAAGAGATAAATTAGGGTTTTAAGTTGGTGAGCTTTACCTTGGGGGTAAAACATGACAGCCCCGGCGTAGGGGAGGGAGAGTCACAGTCTTCTGTGCCCACTTAGGATTAGTTGCCACGGGATTGGGATTGTTGACGGTGGCCGTGTTTGCTTTGTATAGTGCTTTTACACGAAAAGGAGGTTTTACAGATGAAAAAAAATTTACTGATATTTTACAGGCCAACAAAAATTTGGAGCAATCGAGATAGATTGGGATGCAACCCTAGTGGCCTTGAAAATTTAAGTGAGGGACACAGATCGAATTCCCGTGACGTGTTAATCTTTCGTTCTCACAACCGCAGGCGCATAGAACACAGATCGAATTCCTGTGACATTTGTCAGATATCGCCTTGTTATTTTTATTATTATTCTGTACCTGGTATATTTTTTTCTGGTACCTGGCAGCGGTTTTTTGAATGCATTATGTGCAGTTTTTTGACTGAATTCTTTGTGTACATGATATGTGATATATGCAAAGCGGTCTGCACCAGCTGGAGTTTAATGTGTTTACTGTTCCACTAGTGATCTGGCATTCAGTGTTGCAGTTTTGCTCCTGCAGCTGTTTCAGTCTTCAGGCTATGCCCCCCGCAAATGCAACCTTGACTGAACATATGATTAGTCAATATATGATGACGCCAATCTAGTGCGTAGATTTTCACCACCACAAAACTATGCTCCGACTCACTAATCGATAATGTGGAGTAACCTCAAAAGTATGGAGGGTTCCCTCTGGTAGATGTAATATCCCAATTCGTATTAAATAAAATAGGAATGCAATTTTCCAGTCTCAAGGATCAGCTTTCGGATGTAATGGAGTGGTCAGTTGAACAATATAGAAAAATGAAATATTGTTTTTGCTAGCAAGCAAGCTTTACAGTTGTTAAGGTGCCATAGAAAGTTAAGATTTAAATTAGCAGCGTGACAACAAATTTCCAATTTAGAAGAAAAGGTTAAAAGGTGCAACTGAGCTGCATATGCAATTTGTTTGGCTCATTCAGTTGGTCCTCGTCCTTAAAAAACAAAGTTGAATTTCTTTGGGCAATCAGTGAGTTATCTTCTTTGGCCTTTAGTATGAGATTTTGTACTTTCATTATGAGATTATTGTCTTATTCGGCTGATGAATACGTACTGTCTGGCATGCAGAACTCATGACAAGGGTGTTTGGTTTAGAAGAAGGGTTGAGACTGAAACAAACAAGAAGCAGCAGATGCCATAACTTTCTGGGAAATCAGTCACTACAGTGTTAATGTTTGGATCAGTTTATATTCTCTCGGCAAGCTGGATGATTATTCCCTCATACCTTCAAAATCTTTGTTGTTTTGGACTGGGTAAAACCGTTGAAAAAACAACTCTCCCCACTGTAAAACGGCCATAACGCTTCATTTCTGGACTTTGCATTTCTTTTCTATCCAAAAAGATTACCCTGCTTATCATCGAAGTGGATGTCTTCAAGATTAGGCTTATTTTTTACGCTCACAACAGCGACTTTCATCTTACAGAGTGAAAATGGTCTTGCTGCCAAGCCGCCGTGTCCAAGCAAATGTGGAAAATCAGCATTCCCTACCCATTTGGTATCGACGAGAATGGTTACTGAAATAAATGGTTTGAAATCGGAGCCTCGAAATTTACAAAACTTGTGAGAGCATGCCAAAAATTGAGTGGGCAGAAAAGACCAACAGTGCAAGTTGTCGTAATTGAGCTCGAGAATGAAAGAAACTTGTAAGAATTTGGGGGCCCAAGCTACAAAATAAAAGTAGGTGGTCGGCTCTTGAGCCAAGCCCATCAAAGAATTAAATTGACCCAAGCCCATTGTGCATCCCATTAGATACGATATCTTATAATTGTTCGGTAAGCACGCATGATAGACTAAAACTGGAGTCCGACAAAGACGCTTTTGTTTTCCAAAGTCCAAGTCTTCCATTCTGTCAATTAGTCTTGCCATAAACTTTGAATTATTTAACACGCAATCATAATAATAATCGTACTTACAATTAATTAATAAGAGACTGCGACAGTTGAAGCTGAATATATAAGAAAGGAACTTGCTTGCCCATCTGCTTTGCAAGGGAGAGAATTTGGGAGCGATGGAGAAATTGTCCTTGGAAGTTTATGTCTGAGTTCTCCCGTCTGGTTTGTTCTAGTGTTTTTTAAATTAGTATCGATTCGAGGGCAACAAACATATGTAAACAATAGACAGCTGGATTGCTACAACCAAGCCTATGACAACTTTACCAGAGGATTTACTTGCAACCGAGTGAATTCATTTTGCCAATTTTTCCTTACTTTCAGATCAAATCCTCCTTATAACTCACCGGTCGACCTAGCCTATCTGTTGAAATCCTCACCTCATCTCATCGCCTCCATCAACGACATAACCACTGTCACCACCATAACCACCGGCGACCAGGTGGTGACCCCAGTCGACTGCTCTTGTTCCGGCCAATACTACCAGCACAACACAACCCACAAGATAGAAAGCCCCATGGAATCTTACTTTACCATCGCTAACGATACTTACCAAGGACTCAGCAGTTGCCAAGCTTTGATGGCTCAGAATGATGTCGGTGATAAAAATCTCACTGTGGGCTTGGATGTATTAGTTCCATTACGATGCGCATGTCCGACTCCCAAGCAGAGAGCTTCAGGTTTCAAGTATTTGCTAGTTTATATGGTTACTTGGGGTGATAGCATTTCTCAAATTGCACAACTTTTCAATGTCTACGTGCAACACGTCCTTGACGCAAACAAGTTGTCCGTTGATCAAAATATGTATCCCTTTACGCCGATTTTAGTTCCCCTTAAAATCCCGCCGACCAAGATCCAGAGACCTGCGGCATCTCCTCCTCCGGCACCTTCTCCACAGACACCACTCACCCCTCCGACCGAATCCACATCTTCGAAGAAATGGTTATACGTTGGAGTTGGGATTGGAGCTGGTTTCCTGCTTCTTGTTTCCATCTTAGCGTTTCTGTTTTGCTTCTACCGTCGCCAGTTTAGGAAGCCAACGCCAGTCTCTAGTTTAGGACCTAAGACAATCTCAGACTCTGCTGATTACCCTTAACTTCCCTGACAACAGCAAATCCTTGCCTATTTCAGTGTCCTCCCAAGGGCTTCGAAATGCTGTTGAGTCTTTGACAGTCTACAAATTTCAAGATTTGCAACTTGCCACGGGAAATTTCAGTGAAGATAACAGAATCAAGGGCTCCGTATACAGGGGATCTTTCATGGGTGATGATGCTGCCATTAAAGTGATGAATGGATATGTCTCAAGCGAGATAAACTTATTGAAGAAAATCAATCACAATAACATTGTTAGACTTTCAGGTTTCTGTGTACATGAAGGCAACACTTACCTTGTTTACGAGTGTGCAGACAACGGTGCTCTCAGTGATTGGCTCCGCTCTAACAAATATCAGAATTCTGCTACTCTTACATGGAAGCAGCGAGTTCAGATTGCCTACGACGTGCTAATGCCCTCAATTATCTTCACAAATACACCAATCCTCCATACATCCATAAGAACTTGAAGACCAGTAACATTCTGTTAGATGCAAACCTGAGAGCCAAGATTGCTAATTTCGGATTGGCAAGAAGTGTGGACAACCACGAGCACGACGAGGGTGGAATGCAATTGACAAGGCATGTGATTGGTACTTATGGTTATATGGCGCCGGAGTACATTGAGAATGGGCTGATCACCCCTAAATTAGATGTTTTCGCCTTTGGGGTTTTGATATTGGAGCTGTTATCTGGAAATGAAGCTGCAACAGGTGATAAGAATACTGGAGAGGAATTGCTGTATGCATCAATTAGTAGGGTGCTTGAAGAAAACAATGTGAAACAAAAACTAAGATGTTTCATTGATCCTTCTTTGGGGAATGAATACCCCATAGATTTGGCATTCTCCATGGCTCAACTTGCTAAAAACTGTGTAGCTCAAGATCTAAATGCTCGCCCATCCATGTCCAAAGTGTTCATCACTCTGTCAAAGATTCTCTATTCCTTGTCAGATTGGGATCCATCTGATGAGCTTGAAAATTCTAGGTCACTCAGCAGTGGCTGGTAGAGGATATCAACTCTTTGATTTTCCGGCTAAAGATTGGTGGGAGAGGTTATTTAGCAAGAATTCAGTACAGTTTTGGGAAACAATTAATAGTGTTTGGTAGCGAAGCAATCCCACAACACAAACCTCCGGCATATTTTCGCTCTGATATGCAGCATAATAGCATGTGTATGATATAGCCATGCTGAAATGCATGATGCAATAAATCTAAGCTTGAAGAATTTTTAGTTTTCCTGGGTTTCCAAGAATAGGGGCAATCTTTTTAAATATCGAGTCTTTCTAGCATTTCGAAAGATGTTATCCGAATCAAAGTACAGAAATTGAAATTCTGCTTATCCGAATACTACAATTCCTCAAATTTACATGTTGGTAAGTATCACTTTATACACAAAATGAAACCCGTCCAGCACATTTGCACAAATAACAAGTCAATCAGTCATACGAATTTTTGTCACTAGATTACAATGACAACGGTCAGGAAGCGAAGAACTTCAAAATTACTTGTGATTCACTGATACCCAAAATTTGCATACCAGACATTGCAACTCATTTCAAAAGCTTATGAAGAATCTTCCAATACCTCAAACAAGAAGGGTTTGTATGCACTGCCCGAAGAACCCATTCCTGTGGACTCTGACACAACTCGGCTCTCGATGAAGACTCAGACCCGGCTGTCGATAGCTTTGCAAGCAAATGCATTTGGAAAAAAAGTTATGCAGGCATCATTTCTGTGCAGTTACAAAGATTGTAAGACAAAACCATTGGTGATTTGTTTCACAACTCACACACCTCAAATAAAGCAGACGTCATATGATCATCTGTCCCCTAAAATACTAAAAACTTATGGCAAGTGCTATGTGTGCATGACCAAAATACCATTTTGTCCATCAAAGGAAATCAACTAACTTAGAAATAACAATGCAGAGGACCAGATGCAGGAGCTTTAATACATCACATCAACCAAACTAATGGACAGATAAGATTTACATGAGTAAACTATATACAAACTTGTTTTATGAGGAACTTTGACCGTCAACCCAGCCAAAAAAGAGTTCTATCAGGTTCATGCCATTGTATGGTAAACTAGTAGTAGCTATTCAACAATTCAATCAAATGTACAACTTAAATTAAGTCTTTTTGGGTCCACTGGACATGAAACGTCAATTGTCATACATGCAGAGAAATGTCTGATAAAAATCAAAGCTGGTGGCCAAGTAAACCATTCCAGACGAAGGTTTTTCTCCCATTTTTGTTCAGAAGATAGGCTTCCTTCTGCTTCAGCCAGCAATATTGAGACCAGAGGTAAGTCCACCCGAGAAGTCCTTTGAGCCTTGGTAAGACTCCTTACAGCTAGTGTTAAAAAATGTGAATCATGACAAAGCCTGGAAAGCTTCATACAGACAGCACCTGTGCCCATCAATCATTTGATTTGAAAATCTCTATTGAATCAAAGATTAAGAAGAAAATAATGTCTCTTCAGCCCATGACAAACACAAAGTTAAATCCCTGCTCATATCATATCTTTGGTAATAAGGCACTTATATTATTTTGTTGGTGCTCAATAATGTATACACTATGGAGCTTCTCGTTGTTGCTGGTATTCTCAATCCCAAAACATTAACCTTTTTTTTTATTTGGATGCAATCTGTTAGTCTATAAAGAATATTATTTTCAGAAGCACAAAATAGTCCAACAATTTAATAAAACGCAAGGAATTTTCTCCTGAAGTTCTCCTCATTCTAGTTTAGGTCAGCATTTGACATTTACTATAACTTTAGGTAGAAGAAAATTATGTAGAAAAAAAACCCAATACCCGAACAGTTACAGAAAAAGACAGCTCTCGGTACCACCCAACGAACAAGCTTGTGCAAGATAATTCTCTGCAGAAAGAAAATCCTGCCTCCATATGGAAACCAAACCCGGAATCAAACTAAATATAGCCATCCAAATCTGCCTCGAATTTTTCCCCTCTTTTGAGCATTGCTTGAAGCTCAACTCTAAGGCATTTGAATCAGTTTGCACTTCATATTGGGATTCCACGACTTTGAGACATATCCGACCAATATGATAATCTGTCTTAAGTTCTAAGCATCTTACATACTCTTCCTGATCTTCTACAAAATTACCTTCTGCAACATAGGCACGGCATAATACAAAGTGTCCAAAAAACAGGTAACCATCAGGAAGCAACAGGGCTGAAGCTGTTTTTGCACGGTTGATACAGCCTGTTGTATTTCCACATTGTAAACTGATCTCAGAAGCACAGAGAAGAAGCTGGAATTTTTGGTATTGATAAGATATATGTTGTCCAGAATATAATTCACTCGAAAGAGCCACAACAATTAGCCGCTCAAGTATGGTAGAGATGTCGAGGAAATCTGTCTTCAAGAGCCTTCTGTAAAAGGTTAGGTATAAGTGAATACCGTGCGTTATGGTTCCCGGGTTCTTGATGCATGCATCTGCACATTGAAGACAAGGATAATTTATTATTCATTAAAAAATGAGTTCATATAACTCAAAGTATGCAATTGTCTTTTCAAAGAATTTTAAACATAGTGATCTATTACAAGACGAAAGGATAAATGGAACATCGCAATACTTCTGTAGATCTTGAACAGCATTAGGTCCATTCAGACACTTAACTACAGGTTGGAAAAGAAAACTTTGGATCAACGCTGCCAATCTCATTGCAAACAACCCCTCCAGCACCAAGGATTTCCCATGCTGACTTTAGACCATCCTTTTTCATACAGTCAGAAGGCTTTATGCCATAGCACCTGCTTCCAACATGGATGTATTTCCATTCGTCGCTTGATTGCAAAAGCTAACCAAGTAAGTTCCTGTTGCAAGCAAATATACGTCAGAGATATGATAGGAATGTAGCAATTACTAACAAAATAATGAGATGTGCAAAGAACTCAGTCAAAAGGACTGTATGCAGATGGAGATAGAGCAATAAGAAGTATAAAATATGTTGAGACATAAATTTAGCTCAGAATAAGCAGATGTCAGAATGGGTCAGAATCAAGTATAGTATGAATATATCTGAACAAAATTAAAGGTAGCACTGAAGTAGACAAGATAAGAAAATTTATTTGGATAGTAAAGACATGCACAAATTGCTGGTAGTGTGATAAGTAGTTCAAGTTCAAAAGTGGAGCACAAACTAGCTGAAGGACAAAATAGAACCTTGCGATGGAACTAAATTCATCAGCATGTCTTAGATACTAATAAATAGTTCTAATAACTTAAACTTACCTTATCAGATTACTCTAAGGGTATGCGTGAAGAATTTTTCTGAGGTGGATGATTCCATTATTAAATCCAAGGCAGGATTCAGATCCATTTTAACCTGCAAAACAGAAAGACACGACAAGTTCCACAAAAATTTTACCTCCAATAAACTACTACGAAAATCCCAGCTTACACAAAGAGTTTTTCAATGTCCAATAAGTAAAAAAAGTACTTACCAACTTATTAATTGGTACTAAATAGTGCATTCCAGTGATTTCTTCAGGGGATGCAAAGCAGTTTCGACTGCTTGAAACAACTGATTCAAGGCGATTGCTGTGATCAAGAGCGTGGATGGCAGACACTACGAAGCTCATTTTTGAACACTGAAACAATCCCTTTGGCATTTTCAGAATGCTATTGAGCCGAATCCTGCCCAGACATGTGGTCAAGCAATCGGCAGATAAAACGAACAGATGCAGCTGCAGATGATTGTTCCATGGTAGAAACACTTGAAGCCAGATTTCTTGCCACAGAGAGGGCCAGGTCCTGTTTACCAACTTGCCACAAAATGAAAGCATGTATTTTCTATCCTTTTGCATCGAGCATATCTGCAATAGATAATATGACAGAAAAATAATCGAACTATCTAATAATTAATACACTTGGATCCTGGAATCAACTTCATAATCTTTATCAAGTTTTAGTTGAATTAGTCAAAGCATGTTTTTTCTTTTTGTTTTAACTTGGACACATTGAGATTCAGATGAAGAAAGCTTCAACTTTACAATTAAGAATTGAGGTAATCAAATAAATAGACTTATCTCTTTAGAGCCCGGGATACGTCTGCATGGCTTGTTGCTATATTCTATTGATTAGGCCTCACATTTTACAAGAAATGTTCGACAACTGATTTAACCAATTGGACATTAGTTGATCAAAACCCATTGCAAAGGCCCTAAAGCAGGGAAAAACCGAAAAAATCAAAATAAAGTATTAGACTGATGGAAACATAATTAAAACCTTCTTTCTCCAAACTTTCACATTCACGTACAGCATCCAATGCATTACCTGCCTGCACCAAACAATATCATCCGTAAATGATTGCAAAGATGGAAAAAGTAGACATTCATATTCTTAATACTAAATGGGAAGAAGAGGTTGAGTATAAAATATGCATCCTTGCAGATCTAAACAAAAAATTCAAAAGGAAGGTCCTCCAATATGTTTACCCTACAAAGTGATCTGGCCAAATTTATAGATATATCTTGCAATTGAGAATTTGGAACTGCGCTCCGAGAAGAGTTAATTGCACAGCGTGCTAGTCTATAAGAAGCAACAGCAGCTTGATAGTCAACTCGTGCCTCACAAACTAGACCATGCATGTTATGGGATTCTGGATATTAAGGAGTGTTGATAACTAAAATCTAACCATCAAGAAATAATTAAAAAAAATTAATAAAACTTATCAAATCAACTTAAAAATAGAAAATTAAAAAAATAAAAAAGAAAAAAAAATTTGTTGTATTAATTTTTAAATTTAAAAGTCTTTTTTAATATATAATATTTATTTAAAATATTTTAATAACTAATCATAACTATATTAATAATTTTAATTATCTTTTTAATAAAAAACACAAATGATTCAACTAGTTAAACTATGCGCTTAATTAACTTTATTTTTTTTAACTTTTTTTATTACAATTCAACTAATAAAACTAATCAAATTTACTTAAAAATTTGGTTCCTTTTCAAAAATGTAATGTTTACAGTATACATAATTCACCATCTATAGATAAAAAATAAGAAGGGAGAGAAACTACTTTATCAACTCCATGGGTGCCATTTATATAGTATATAAGATCATTTATGTAGTAATGGTTACCATTTCTCTACAATTACTTGTTCATGTCAGATGGGCATTCGAGGCCCAAAATTACAGATAAACAAACCTGAATATGACCATGCAACTTCCATACACACGACATATTTCCTGCAAGAGAAGTATTAGCTTTTGCTATTTTGCATGCATCCTGCAATAACTACTAGCCAAAAGGAAAAAGAAATGCATCCGATAATTTCAAAATTCAAGGTGACTGACCTCTAACAGTGAAGCTTCCCATCTAAATGCACCTAAATCGATACATTCTTTCCCAGCAGTCCAGAAGCAAGCCCACAGTTTGCAGGCACATTTTGAGGTGAAGAGCTAGCTGAAACTGCTCAACTCCCTTATTGTAGAAAGACCACATTATCAATTTGTATATCATGTTTACATAAGATCGGAAAAGGAGGAGAAGTTTAACAAATTATTTTCAATAAGCAAATCTATTGTGTAGCCTAGAACTGCCAAGTTGTTGTAATGTTGAATGTGTTTGCTCAAAAGTATATGCAAATCCAACTGGGTGCTTCGTATTAGTTAAACAGGATGAATGGATTCACATTTCATATGATATTCACCCACCAAATACCTTATATACTGTTTCATCAAGTAATTAATACATGTCATGCTAGTTTCTGAAGCGTAGATTTAAAATTTTCAGTTTGTGTGGATCATTCTCTGAAAATAACAGCATACTATTCTAGCGCATAAGATGGAACAAAGCGAACATATAAAACAGATTCCGTTCTGTTGTGTAGGGATGAACATAGAGATATTATAATCCAAATCTCTGATCTTCTCACGTCTAAATTTCCTACAGATCAAAAATTCCTTCTTGTTTTCCCACTCCCGTGTTTTGTTTTAGACAATTGAAAAAAAGAAAAATTGGTTCATCGTCTTTTTACGTGTCTTTTGACCTCTTAAAACTCTCTAAATAATTTCCCGCAATTTTGTAAAAGAATTCGTCATCAATGTAGCTGCAGGCTTTAGCAATTGTTAATTATTCTGGTATACTGCAAATATTCATAATAACAAAAGCATCGTTGTGTAGATTGACATTGCAACAGGATTTTTGTGATTGGTTTATGTCAGGAACACATGTTACATGTGCATTCTCTGATTGGCCCATCTCAACTTGATTTGAACTTGCTTGTCGTTTAGCTTAGTACAGAGCATGAGTTCATCAAACAAACATGTTTTTCGAAATGCTTTGGAAACTGCAACTGAACTGCCATTGATATATCATCATTCGATATGGTGCATTGCACTGCATTATCATCCACCGGACCCGCCAAATTCAATCCAATTTAGGGGTAACACCATTTAAAATTCTTAAAAGAAATGCATTTAAACTCGAAAAAAAATTTAAAAATAGTGAAAAATAGTTATTATTCTTCCAAAAAAAACTAGTTTGATTGAATTCAATGGAGTCGAATGAGATCGCTCCTATTCAGTAGCTTGCGCGATAATGCTGCCCACTAAACTGGCCTGCTCTTTGGCAATCTCCACTAGTGAATCCTGCATTTTAAACCAAAGCTATTAGCCAAACCAGAAAGTGTAATTCAAATGTGCATTAAAGTTTTGAAGAAGCATGCCTGTGCGTCTATCAAACGGCCAACCACTCTCTTGCTTGATTCTTGGAGTTCTCCCGCCAGCAGGAGCTCATCCAATATATAATAAGCCTGCTAATTCCAAGATTTTTTTTTCAGAACCCTCGAAAGCTTTTCTCCCATCTAATCAACACTCCTTTTAGTTTTCTTTTTCTTTTTCTTTTTCTTAGATACTCATCGAATGGTGAATCAGCAGAATGCTCAAGTGTCCTACCAGACAAAAGGGAGTTCTAAATTCACCACAAGTTTCGCTAAATTTCAGCATAAACATGAAGCAGATATGAGGAAGATACCTTGTGAAAATTAAAAATTAAGTCCAGCTCGCAGACCTGATCAACAAGAAAGGAAGAAAGAAAAGAAAAGAGTACCAAGATTTCAAATTCAACCTATTACAAAAATCAACTTTGTATTCCTACTCATTCTCGTGGGTTATTACACTTACACTGCCAAAATAGCGATCCAAGATCTCAACATAATGGTGAATTATATCCAGAATCTCTAGTTCATTGTCATCCCGGTCAATGCACATGCAGAAATAGAGCCCGGCATACCTGAACATGATATCAAAATGGAGAAAAAACAGTTTTTATATGTGAGAAAGATCAGTATATTTTGTCACGGTAACACTGGCCTAATGTATTTACGGTGAGTGTTGAACATGGTTGAAGTAGGGAACTTCGAACAAATGAAAATAACAATTTTTGATACCTTTTATAAACAACTTTTAACCCCCTCCATTCCACGAAGTTGCAAAGCTTGGGGCCCCGAGTGAGAATTAACCCACTAAGCTCTCGAATTACCTTACAAAAGATTGTGAGCAAACACTAACATTAAACCAAATAAGAATGCATCACTCTCAGTAATCTAAATCATCAAAAGGCTTTTTGTTCTGGTTTTGAAGCAGTATGCACTGAATTATTAACAAACATAACTAGCTGGACAGAAATAAATAAATAATAATGATAATAGAGAAAGGAGGAGGAAAAATGAAATAGTAGAAGCTTTCTTGTATTATTTTCATCAATTAAGCAAGAAACGTTTTTCATTAAAGTCTTTCAGGCTTTACATACGGTGACACTACCGAATAGATTTACATGAAATCACAGAATTGAAGTCAGATACCTTAATTCTATCCTTCTGGGAATAGGGGGAATACCATTTAGCCAGTCTCACTTTCCCTTGGCGACTAACGAGAATCACAAAGTGAATCTGGGAAAAATGCATGCATAAGCAATAATACAAGCAGAACGTCTCGAGCAGTATAACAAGAATATCCCATTCCATGCTTTTAGAAATGTAACAATCTTCAGGCTACTGATAGATTAATTCTTTCAGGCACTGTGTTTTATTCACCATAACAAGTAGAATATACTGTCACAGGGCGACTATTGTAGCTTTTTCTAATATGAACAAAACATATTTTTAATGTTCCTGATATCAATTTTCCACTTTTTTGGTAGCTTTCTTATCCATAACACTTTGCAGTGACTATCACAACATATATAATTAAAATAAGTAATGATAAATCACATGCCACACCCAGAGTCAGATTTAATGCTAAAGAAGCAGAGCCGTAAAAATTGAAAAGAGATTATGAATATGAAAGCACACCATTGGTCACAGACTGGTAAATTTCTTGAAGTTCTCCTTTCCCCGAACGTTATGAATCAGTCCACGGCTCAAAACTTTTATTGCACAGGACAAAAGGGTCCCTTTGCAACCGCCATAAAAAGCGTTCATTGGAGAAGAATGGGGCGTTTGGCTCATGGCGGCAGCATATAATGTAGCCATATCTATTGCTAGTTTGTTTGAAATGGAACGAGTCCTCAGTCCTCGGGAGAACAAATCGATGCAGTTTATTGGCCTAAATTCCAAAGGCACTCGAGGTTTACATGATGTAGTTAAATCAGCCCGGCCCACATGTCATTGAATTGGGCAATAAATAAAGATACGCAGACTTTCTAATCAACCCCACCCTTTTCCTTTTCAAACCATTTATATTGAAGTGCCTCGTATAAAAACGAGCCTTTATAAGTTTGGTTGCGGTTATATTTATAATCAAAACCTACTCTAAATAAAATTAATTTTTAAAATTTAAAATTAAAATTTATCATATTTAATAGAATATCTTATTTTTCAATTCCAATTCGATTCTAGTTAAATTCTAGTTTTAAAATATAATATCTTATTTATTAATTATTTTTTTATAAATATTTTTAATAAATTTTATATTATAAAATTTTAAAAAATTATTTAAGTATAATATTATTAGTATTAACTTAAATTTTAAATTTAATTCGATGAAAAAATTTAAAAAATAAAATCATAATATTAAATTACATAAGCAGTAAAATACATGAACAAAAATTTAAGTAAAAAAAAGACAAGAAAAATAAATTATTAAAAAAATTAATATATAATAAATTATTTAAAAATATTATACTATTACTCAACTTAATATTACATATTATAAAAAAAAGAAATTAAATTTTTATAATAGTAAATTTATATATATATATAATAAAATTATGCTTTGTATATATTTATTTATGACAATTATTAACTTGTTCAATAATTTTAAAATAAATATATGTATAACACAATTTTTAAAATTATTATATAAATAATATGATAAATTAAATTAAATATCTATTATAAATATATTAATTAATTTTTTTTACGTAGATAAATGATTAAGAAATTTTTTTTTAATAAATTACTAGTTAAATTAAATATGAATATATTTTTCGTAAAAGTTACATTTATAATAATTTAGTAATAAATTTGAAAAACAGTCCCAGATAAATGTATTTATTTAAAAATAATTAAATTAATTTTTTATAATTTTAATAAAAAATTTTAAAATATTTTTTATTAATTAAGTAGTTTATTAAAATTTTATATATTAACAAATCTGATCAGTAACGTATGTAATTGAAAACATGGGACTCAATAGTAAGTGCACATGTATTTGTTCTGAAGCTCCTGTATTTGTTCTATATCCTATAGAACTGGAATTAAACTAAAATAAATCAATTCCTTACTTTCTACCTTTAGCTGGGCCCTTTAATTTTTCAAAATTGTTTAAAGAAAGAAAATTCCTTTCGAAGATTGCGGAAGCTGTTGCTTAATTGCTTTATGTCATTGTGTTTAAAGCTCTGGAAAATTCAGGGAGGAAACATCTGCATTACAAGTTGGAATCTATTAGTTGCTTTGTGTCATTGTGTGTAAAGCTCTGGAAAATTCAGGAAGGAAACATCTGCATTACAAGTTGGAATCTATCATTCTGTCTTCAACCAAATGCATAATGGTGATATCACATTACATACCTCTTTTATAAAACTAGAGGCCAACCAAATCATTTGTTATTAATTTCAATAAGATAAACAAATAAGCAAATTATAAAGCCTGCACTGTACATGCTGCACAAAAGCGACACTCTTTGCTGATAATATGACATTGCAAGAAACATTCTACATCTTCTTTCTAATAATTCTATGCAGCTTAACATACTCCCCTTTTTTTGCAAAAAGAAAAAACAGATGTGTTAATTATCAGTTCTGGTTATCTTCCTTTGGATAAATCTCCATGGACAACATACCGAAAGGCTGAACTTTGCGGTAGCCAGTTGATGCATTTGTCATGTCTTCCCTTAATGCATTTTCTGATAGTTTTCTGCTGCGATTCTGATAGATATCCGGTTGTTAATTCCAACAGCCCCGGCATATCTAGTGACATATCCTTTGCGAAATAGTAAAGAATTTTAGGCAGGAAAATCTTTGATTCCTTGTGGATGTATATGCTAGCTTGAATGAACTCTTTTTTAGCAAGCTTGAGATCATGAAATATACTCTTTGAAGAGTAAACTCGAACCTAGTTCATTAAGAAGTTGTACATCTATCAGACAAGCAAACGCCAAGTACAGACTCATATATCAAGAATTTAAAGACAAAATTCTTACCGCTGGGTCAGAATATGCCCCCGAAGACAGTGCAAAATGAACAAGGGGCTCTGGATACTCTAAGGAATATGCATGCTTAACGCTGCCAGCCTTAAATTTTCTTCCTGGAGAAAACAGTGTTTGTAGCCACTGCATTTATTTTAAGAAAGGCATTAACAAGCATAACAGTTTAGAAACATATGCCTCATTAAATGTTGAACAGGCACAAAACTTATGGGACTTGTAATTAACCATATAAACTAGCAATCACAGGTATAATATGTACAAATTGGAAATGTAAAGCATACTGGCGCTGAGTAGTGTGGCCGGATTCCTAAAATGGAGCTCTGTATGACATATGCATCTATGCAAAGTCCACCCACATTGTAAGCTGCCTGAAGATGCAGTAAGACGAAGAATTATATTTACAGAGTAATTTTTGATGAATCAAATTAACAAAATATGAGACATGAGTAACCTTCAAAATGGAGGTACTCTTCACACGATTTTGAGTTCCATATGCTAAATATGCCTGCAAAGAAACATTCCATGAGCATGTCATGGGATGACATTTGACATAAGTCAGGTGTTACCACATGATACTAGCATTTCACTCATTTGTTACAACATCCTGTTTAAGAGATGAAATATTTCGACCCATATGTTTTTAACATTAGATATACTTGAGGGGAGTTAAGCTTCTGAAATCCATACATGCATCACCAAGGCATTGTGAATGTTGATCCAAAATGCAAGCTTCTCTTCTCGTTTCATCTTCCTTGGGTTAACCTTCTCAAGGCTTCGAACCAATGACCTACACAGCTTCAAAACAAATGAGAAGATTAAAATATTACTGCAATTATATTTCTACTATAATGAAGTGTTGAATTCTGATTCAATTTATTGTGCATTGAAGGATAAGATTCGAACAAACATCAAAGCTATTATACATGTCCGATAATGTAGTCAATCTGCCAATTGAACAATATGATAGCCAGGTGCACATCCACCCACCTGAAATTTTGTAACATCACCGAAGCATAATTGAAACTATCATCATCTAAATTTATCTTGTGTACTTCTATCATTGCAGCTTGAGCTCCTTTCCCTTCTTTCAATCCTTGATTATGCACAGAAATGTCCTCGAAGCAATGAGGACTCCAACTTTCACAAGGATTCCTTGAAGAAAATATACTTGAGGAAGACAAGGAAGAAGTGGGAGAATTGAATAAGCCTACATGGCTTTGTGGGGTATTGGCGAGCTTGCAGTATATAGAAGATATGCATCTGACAATATCTTCAGAGAGTTTATCCGGAGGATTAAGGTCATTATCCACACGAGAAGCTCCTAGGTGATCAGCAAGACTGCGATGGCCAGAACCACCAAATCTCTGGTCCTGCAAATGCTCACAACATGCAAAATTGTAACGTATGTGTCTAAGATGAATTCAAGCCTCTACAAAGCAAGCAGAACGCATATTTACCTTTATAGAAGCTGCCTTTAGACTAGCAGCAGAATTGTCGATATCTGAGAAGGACAAATCATGTGCAGGCGAAGCTTGATCATGATTGAAGAAACCCACTTTCTGGATTTGTCGCTCCAATTTGAAATGAGGTTCATTTGGTACAATTGGCTTTCGCGATCCAGTCTTGTATTCTGAATGTGTTCCAGTAATACTTGATAAGGTTTGCAAATGCTCATCAAAAGCTGTCCGATAGAGTGAAAGAAGATATCGTTCCAAATGCATAATTTCAGCTTCCAACGTAGCAATCTCCTTCCTCAGATCTGCAGAAGACTGCATCCAAAGCTTAAAGATCAAAATAGGGAGTGGAAAGAAAAGAAATTGAATTGAATCATTGTTTGAAAATTGATCCTGAAATGATACTAAATCATTTTCTACCATGCATAATCATAAAGATGTTGAATCTAAAGAGCTTACTCATGCATAAAGCGTTTTACCATGTATCAGTAATCAAATTATTTCTTATAGTTCGCAACAGAGATGTGTAAGATAGAGAAACCTTTGGTGCTGTAGTGCCATGGCAAGGAATTGACAGGATGGGCTGAAAATCCGCTGCCTGCGTAGAGTCCAAGCAAAGAGAAGACTGGTGATGCAATATCCTCTCCAATTGTATAATCTGCATCAAAAACCAAGAACATAACTGACTGAATAATGCTATGAACTTCTGGGGATCATATTGTAAAAATGCAGAGAACTCACAGAGTTTGAATGGGAAAATCTAGGTGATCTATTGAGTATATTTTGTCGCAAGTCATTTTCATAAGCACTGAAATAAGCACAAGATAACATTACAGATTGCATAACTTTTAATCAATGATAAGAAATGCGATGGTGAGAATTTTTCATCTTCTCAAACTTACCTTGAGGAATTCGGGTGTGGAAGAGAAGGACAGGAAGAAGAGGAGGAGCGGCAATTTACACCCAGCATATTCTTTTTTTATCAGTTAGTTTCATGGGAAATTTCTAAAAATCTGAGAGATCAGAATCAACAGTTACACTGTTAACAGTATACATAAAAGAGAGGCAACAAAAGAAACGTGTAAGAAAGAAAAAAGTGCAAGATGATATCACATCTTAAACTTGTAAAGCAAAAAGTGGAAGCAGCAGCAACACCTTAGTCAAATGCCATAGATTTTACACCCACCTGCATTTTTGGAAGACAAGATTTAAGTTTCATCATATTATATCACCATCTGAGAAAATGAAATTGAAGACAAGAAGTCAAGAAGCTGACATTACCACTCAGTTAGACTGAGATATGTGCACCCGCACACAATCAAACAAAGGATCAAGAAAACCTCGAAGCATAAACTAATTACGAAGTGGGTATATAATTTCCTGGAAAAAGAAAAAGAAGAAAATGAGATTATTGATACAGGCATCGACGAAAACAATCCCTCTAGAGTAGGGACAGCCCACCTGCACCAAGAAGAAACAGTTGAGTGGAGTATTAAAAACAGAAATAATTAATGATATGAGGTGATGAGATGAGATAGGGCAGCTGCTACTGTCCGCTAAAGTCATCATTTATCACTAATATTAAATAGCATAATATTCTCAATTAGATTAGGTAGGGGAAAGTAAACAGTTATGATTATGACTTTGTTAAAAGGGGCAGGTTTTCTTTTGTTTTTCTTTTATCTTTTTCTTAAAATAGTTTATTTCCGCATGCAATCTAACTACAGAGATGACATCACATACAACAAAGCAGAAGCTGAGAGTTTTGTTTAATCTAATTTATTAACTACACGAGTTGTTGTTCAGGTTAAGTTGTCCTTGAAAGTTAAAAATAGAATAATATAATGAAAGAATAAAGAATGAATATAAGTACAGTAGATTAAATGGTGCAATAAATGCTGCTGTGCGGGAGACCTGTAGTAAATTAGAACTGGATCCAACGGCTTTTAATACTTCAGTTCTTCCCCCTGTCACCAGGATTTCACTGGCAAAGAGAACTCATTCTTGGGAACAAAATTTTCCCCTAATGAAAACCATGTAATCTCGTGGAATAAACGAAAAAATAACTGCAGTTTACTGAAACATGAAAGCAACTGTGGTAAAAAAATACCCAGATTCTAGTTTACTGAAAACAAGCCCAGATAAAAAAGTTGCGTTAGAACTTCGGAATGATGAATTTTATTTATTTATTTCTGTTTTATTAATTTTTATTGATATTATAATAAAAATTTGGTTTGCCGTTTTGGAGGTGTATCGAATGTAATCTTAATACTCTCAAGCCAAGGGAGGAAAGTGGAGTGGAGGCCTGGAAGGTAAGTACTTAATATGATGTTTTAGACTTATAGTTTTGGAATAAGTAAGCAGGTAATCGGATAGATAAGTCTGGGGCTCCAAGTTTGGAGAAAAGGGTGGAAAGTCTTTGTCAATGACATGTTATGATTAAAAAAAAAAAAGGTGGAGTTGGGGGTGTAGGGAGAGTTGGGGGTGGTCCGGCCTACTAAATTATGGTTAGTTGTCCCTGGTACCTCAAAATACCATTTACCGAACAAATGTTATTACAGATAATAATGATAAACATAAAAAAGAGTGCTGCAATTCACACTTTATTGCAATAATGGGCTTTAAACGACTGTGATGATTAGGCTGTTAATTGTAAAATTTTTGTATCATGTATACGAAACTTTGTACGTACGACACACGGTCAAGTCAGCATCGTTTCGTACTCGTAAAATTTGGTGAACATTTATCCTAATTAGTAATCACGTGAAGCATGGATGCATGGCATGGGCCAGGCTTGAGACCAAGAAACAGTAGTTGAAAATTGGATTAACATTTATTATCAATTGGGTAGTTCGACTTTTGTACTTTTGGACAGACCCATTAATTGTGGGCTTTGAAGATTTCTCTAGTAAGTTAATGGACTCGTTGTAGATTTGGAAAATGAAATCAGTCGCCGCCCCACTCTCGTCCTTCAATCCAATTTACAATGATAATGCACTCAGGTCATGACATTTATTTGGCATTTTAATTTCTCTTAACCAAAAATAATAATAATAATAATAGATAGGACCACATTTCACATGGGCAGCATCAGCATGCAAGATTTTTGTAACACTTGAATTCTCTAAATTCACAAGATATATAGATACAGAAATTAATGTATTGTAACATTACGGACATATATACATTTAGCAATAACTCTAATCTGAGTGCTCGATCAGCTTGTACCAACTCAGGCATCTGGAAGAATATATAAATACATACAAAAACTAATTAATTGAATAAATGAAGTACTTCTCGAACCAAAAAGCTTGATGGGTTGTTACTGTGGGTTACATAACTGAGGGACAATCAACTAACACATATACACGTTAGAAGTTCTCAAATGCGGATACATATATTCTCGTCTTTTAAATGGTAATTTAATATATAAAAATATGGATCAATGCACGCAGGAGAATTGTTCTCTATAACATAGGCATACATTATGTCTTCCACTGTAGCTCTAATCTGTGGAACCCAAGCCAAGGCTAACTTGAGTTGGAGTCAATATGTGCAGATTATTGCATTGCAACCATGGGCATGGAGATGAGATGTGGAGCCAATGTGTCGGATAAATAGAAATAGGCCACTCGTGTGCATGTCCATATCTATCAATCTTATCCGCCTTAGCCCTCTTAATTAGCACAAATGAATTGTTCATGTACAAGTGTACCATGTATGTATGTATTTATATTAATCAATTATTAGATCAGTCAGCGATCAATCACATTGCCATCAATGGGTTGCTTTACTTCGCCACCGTTGCTAAATATATATTCTTTTGCATTTGGCTTTGAGGAAGAATCCGATCGAGAAGTTCCAATTCTTGGTATTATATTTACAAGACAGCTCAACTAAGAGTCCTTATTGTATTGCATGCATGATTATTTCCTGATAAAATCTTGCTTGCGCCCATGCAATATCATTGATAACCCCCACAAATTTAATAGATTTCGATACAGAGCTTGGTAGTTTGTTCATTTTCAATATGGCTGGCTGTTTCATATTCTTCTTAATTCATTGTTCCACTAAATAGCCAAAACAACAGTCAACCCAAGTGCTGATACATCATAATCTTTGGATCAGACTAGGCATTCATGCATCCCCACTTGGATTTCCTTTCGTGATCATATAATTTTATTTATTTTTGGCCGCGAAGTGGCACTGTATTATTAATAATAATAATAATAATAATAATTTCCATGGTTTCTTTCTCTCAACTTTCCGTCCGTTAATTTTAAACCTGTAGCTGTGTTGATGCTAGTAATAATGTGTCAAGAGCAATCATGCATGGGAATTGATATTTGATGGATGCTAGCTAGCTAGTGCTATTATTAAATCATGAACCGTATAAAATATATATATATATATATGGGGACAACAACATATATAAGTATTCTAAATTTCCTTACTAATTTCCAGGCACTTGTTTTTCTCTTTCTTTCTTTCGGCTACAAATGACATTTTCTTGCATAAAATAGCAGTACTACTTTTAGGCAATAATGGTGTTTCCTTCTTCGTTGTGCAAACAATTATATACACCGGACCCTCAATTAACCATAAGGATAATTGCATAGATATTATTTTCGTTTTTGTGGTGGGTATCAAAACCCAAAACTGAGGCATGCATGAGTGAGATCTCAAAAATTTAAAGAAAGCAAACAAACAAACAAACAGATTAAGATAATTATAGAGCTACATACCCATATGCAACTGAAGATTAATCTAAATCCTATTGCTAGACTGTAATTCCTCAGATTTTGCTCACAAGTGCTTTTATGGCTCACTATATTTTACAATTCTACCCAGAATACCAGGCAATCAATCCTTTACAGCTAATTCATTTTCCTTTTTTCTTTATTTTAATTTTTTATTTTTAGCATCTTTGCTTTTTCTTCCCTTTTATTACCATACGAAGATTAAATACAAGAAAAACATTAGTATATATATATAGTCATAGATCTGAACCTTAGATATATATATATATATATATATTCATTATACATACATACATACATACATACATAGGTTAAGAACTAAGAAATATCCCAAGACAGAGACATATATGGAACATAATAATTATATTCTTGACCTAGGAATTGTATTATTAAAGTACATGAACTACGTACACCGATTGAAGTATTTATACATTGCATATCATGAACGTAACAGAAAAATACTAAGCTCCTGTCCTGAACTCCCATCGGGATTAATCATATGAAACGATTCCGAATCAACTGATCCAATAACTCGTTCGAAACTTGCACGTAAATACATAAGATCACCGTCCTCGGACTTGGGAGCTACAGGCAAAACACCGGCACCAACAGAAACAGACTGCATAAGTTTTAACACAGCCGCATCACTTACAGTCATCTGTCTTCTGATGGCAAACCCAACTTTCCTCCCGTTGCAGTACATGGACCAAACAGGAACGTCGAACAGAGAACATGAATTAATTGATCTCTCTTTCTGTCGGTCGCATTCGAGAGCAATTCGGAGCAGACCGTACTGCATCTCTCTGGCGAGATAAGCTGTGGGGACAGCGAACTCGAGAAGTAAAAGAGGTGAGGTACGAGTGTCGTCTTGGAGCCAAAAGCTGACGCGGCCTTTTCTGTAGCCGAAGAAGGTGCCGGTTATGGTGGAAGCGTGAGTGGATTCCGTGTCACTTGAGAGTGTATCAGAAGGTTGGAAGCCACAACAAGGGACCATGCATTCAACTAAAGAACGAAAGGAACGGCGAAATCTGACTTCTCTGCCGCAGTCTACAGACGTAGCTGTGTCCATTATATGAAGAGGGGCGCGTTGGCTTCCTAAGTCTATCATCATCCTCATATTTTTTAAGCTTCACTGGTTTGCTGTAATGGTGGTAGAAACTTGAGAAAAGAAAGGAAGAAAGAATTATTGCAAGTAATTGTAGGTGCAGGAGGAGGAGGAGGAGAAGAAGAGAATTAATTATGAGCAGAAGGGGAGGGAAAAGCCTTTAAATAAGCAAAACGGAAAGGTAAAGAGGAGGGCAAAGTGATGAATTGAGACTGGGCCGAGGAATCGTGGGCAATAATTCTGCCCACGAGGGTGTGCGGGGTCCATCCTTTGGATGGACGCACACTCACATGTGGGAGATGGCGCGCGTGCTTGATTTTTGTAGCTTTTTGTTCAACGCATCAAACTCGCTCTTTGCAGTTTGGGCTAGTGCTCAAATATTGTAAATTTGGTACAAATTAATTTGTTATTTGGACGCAAAACGGTATGTATGTATGTATTAATTTGCACAAACAAAATTATCAATTTCCTGATGTGTATGATATTTTTGCATCTTGTGGTTCTAAATTAATTGGTGTCCAAGTCCAAGAAATTAGTTTTGTATTGGTGTGCATGAGCCTTATTTGAAGAAATACTGGTCTGCAGATTAATAAAAGAATTTTATTAGTTCTGGGGTAGCTAAGCAGTCCCGTATACACGGTAAGAAGAGAGGTCATCCGTCGGCCAAATGTTGAGTGGGTTTGAGTGGGTGGGCTACAGATAAATATCACAGTGGATGGAATAAGAATTGGGCATATACTGCATGAGCATGCACGAGGCAATGAGTAGACCCAATCAGTCCTGCCTGTCCCAAACTTTTGCCGCTTTCAGACACTGACACTTCTTATGTCATTTTGTCAAAAAGTTAAATGTGCATTTCGTTAAAAATAATAATAATCATAAATAATCTAACACTCATATTATGTTGTTATCTAAACCATTTAGAAAAATGATTGTTCTAGAATTAGGTTCTCCAATAATTTGTAAATACACTATATGGAAAAAAATATATTTATATATTTGGGAGTAGCTTTTTCAAGAATAAAATATTTATAATCTGACTATTAATTTTTTAATTATAAAAATGTCATAATAAATAATATATTACAAAAATATCCTTCTTATATTTTTGTAGTCCCTAAATCCATTTTTTTTTTTTTTTTATAATCTATTTTTACCAAACATTCCATTAACTTATTTCAAAAGTTAGTTATTTAAAAATTTAAATTAAAATTGATTATTCTCAATAAATGCAACCCCAAACATAAGCTATTTCTTGCAAAAGATTTAAAAAGAAAACATGGGATAAGTTCAGTGATTAATCATTTAAATTGGGGTTGTAGATGATATGCATGGTTAAGACTTACGATTCATGATTAACCATCAAAACAACCTCCTTTACCATGCATCTTCTGAATTCCATTCAATGATTCTTGACTTGCATTATACCGCCGAGTGAAAATGGTGTCTTTTGCAGAAAGCAAAAGCTAAGAAAGAAGAAATCATAGCCATGGAGTTTCTCTGTCTCCGCAGACTTTGTCCATAAGTTTACTTTCAATGATTTTCCTCTTTTTTTTTCTGTCATGCATAGGGGTGGCATGCTCATGAAATATATAGCTAGAGCTCTCTGCTTCAGGTAATCTGGGATCCAAGCATAATCAATTAACAATTTTGATATGATGACCTGCAAATTCTCTACAATTTCTCTTTAGTTTCTGCATGGTATTCTCTTCGTGTGGTCATGAACATTCAATCTCTGCAATAGATATCATTTAGTGATATTCTGCAGTTTCACCTAATTAAATTCCCACGTATGAAATACAATCAAAAGTGATAGTTAAATGAAGATTAAAGCTGATGGAATAATTAGGAGTCCAAAACCTACATATTAGCTAGGCCTCTAGACATTTATATATAAAGAAAATAATAATTAGGGTATGGAAAAGGCTCATTCGTGACCAAAGGAAAAAAGAAGAGAAAGCAAAACCCAATCAGAGCATCCTTCTTTCATATCATGTCGACAGACGTTTGGGTCCCAATATTATTGATTGAGAGAGCAAGGTTTTTGCACGCTTCACTGCTAACCCTTTTTTTTTCCCTTCTTCTTCTTATTCTTATCTCTCGGTTTCTGATAATCATATTTCATCCAAATCAATAATAATCCATGCAATCCTTCCACCCCTTTCGACCACCGCCTCTGAATAAGTTAGAAACAGAATTTTTCCCAAAGGATGAAGCAATTGCTACAGCCATTCAATTTATTCATATAAATAAATCTTGTCAAGTGGGTGGGTAATTAAAACCTAAAACCTACAGGAAGAAAAAGCAGATGATTTGGCAACTCTTAACTCCAGGAACATATATCAACAACTTGTGTCGACTAATCCCAGGAACAAAACAAAATATTAGGATCTGCCCACATCTTTTTTTTTTCCTTTTTAAACTTTATATAAAGTTAACCTTGCCTTCTGGTAGCCCTGTCTTTCATTTGGGTCGCAATCATTATGTCAAACCCAATTGAATCGTAGCTGCTTTCTTTGCATCGCATTCTAGAATAATTTTTGTATCACGTTACTTCTTTTTATTTATAAGAAGTTAGTTGAATCAATTATAAAATTAGTTGAACAATTAATTTTTTTAAATAAAAAGTAGTTAAAATTATTAATGATAGTTATAATTTGTTATTGTATTTTATATCAAAAAAAAATTCAAGTTTAAGTGATCAATAAAATAAAAAAGAAGAATTTTTTTCTTTAAATTTATTTTTTTATTTTTAAATTTTGAATTTATTTAATTATTCTTTAGTTGATTGATTATTTTTTTAAAATTTTATTAATTATTTTTTGATAATTAAATGTTAGTTTTTAATGTAGATACAAAAAAATGCATGCAA
Source organism: Khaya senegalensis (assembly GCA_032402905.1). Taxonomy (NCBI): domain Eukaryota; kingdom Viridiplantae; phylum Streptophyta; class Magnoliopsida; order Sapindales; family Meliaceae; genus Khaya; species Khaya senegalensis. The sequence continues at coordinate 4,025,780 of CP135549.1, read as the reverse complement.
TGCAATTAGAAAGAGGGTGTCTAATCTTGTGGGCGCCTGTGTTTTCAGTGAAAGAATTGCTTAATCAATAAAAATTGTAAAACAAAAGCACTTCAGATTTTTCCAAGTAAGGGAATAGATAACTTTATTTATTTACTTCTGCCTTTTTGTTCCATTAAAGACCTAGCATCTTATATTTTAATCACTCTTTGATTGATTTTATGTGATTAAAAGAAATTTTAGTTAGTGGATGATGCATGGGAAGTTATCTTATCCCTGGCTAATTCTTTCTTGGTAATGTAGTTTATTTCTTTCTTTCCTCAATTCTTGATTTGAATGGTATTGTTATGGCATGGACATACATACATACATACATACATATAATCAATCTTTCAAAGTACAAACAGTTTTTAATGAAGATAAGTTTGTCTGTCTGGAAATGGAATAATAATCAATAATGGATGACGGTCGAGACAGCACGTATGCTCATAATTAATTTGTTAATATAATTTCGGCTTAATTTCGAGCCTAATCCAATACAAAGACTAACAAAATAATTAAATAATAGATACATACATGACAGAGATACCATTAAAATGCCGCACGAACAAATTGAAAAAATAAAAATTTTCCAAAAAAAAACACATGAGATGAGATGAGAACGACAAATATGAATGTAGTTGGACAGTAGGTTAGATCTGAGCATGCATGCATACATGCAAATTATGGGGGGACAAGAACAGTAAATGCTGTTAAAGTTAGAGTTTTAGAAACACACCACGTAGTAAGTTAGAATGAGTGGGAAACCTGTGGGGCACCTGATTTGGCTTAAAGTTGTATTGATTTATCTTTACGTAAGATTCATGCTTTTGACTTGAACAATTAACTCCCACGTAACATAAATTTGCCTTAATTAACTGTATTATTATTATTTACTATTAGCTTTTAGGAAAAAGAAAAACCTGGCATTTTTAACTTTTTAAGCAGACCTTGGATCGAACTTTGTGCTTGATTATCCGAGGTTAGGGCGAAAGCACTTTTGGTGATAGGCTCACAGCTGGTCTAATATGGAGGCAGAAAGCCCAAGTACCTTTTGTTTTAGTCATAGACTCGCAAAAAGTCACTGACTACGAACTCAAGATTTTGAAGCAGTAGCTAACGATATGTATGTAATTATTTTTATTTACGTTGAAAACTAAAAATAATTAGCTGGCACCATTTAGACGTGGTTCGGTCCATTTAAAAAAGCCTATAGGGTGCCTCAAAGTCCAACCCAACAAAGGCCCCCCCCCCCCCCGGGCAATGGCATGGCTCAAAATGAGTAGTTAAAAGAATGGATTATATAATCGATTCCATTCCATCAGATTACTCAGACTTGTTCTATATATGTATATAATTTTATATAATATTTGAGGGATTTGCGGGTACTCTCCTCGCGAAGGCAATTTAATGAAATGAAGCACACAAATATTGAAGTCTGAAAAGAAATGATGAATTTGGAACAAATCACAGTTTGACAGACAGGATCATATAATAATATATTTGAACGTTGACTTGGAATATTTGGACACAAAGAAGACGCTGGGCTCGGGAAGGTTCAAACATTTGCCATTGCTTCATTGATTAATAATTAGTGGAAACAAACACCATACATCTAAACAACAACAGATAATTAATTAACATATGGGATTGGTATCTTCAGTTTCCTTAGAGGCCATGATAGGATAACGTTCCAGATTAATCCTCTGCTTCTGCTTGCGAAGCTTCGATGAAAATGAAAATGAATACGAACAGTTCAAATGGCTTTGCATGCCTCGCTAACTACTTTCTTCATGATTAGTTCTGAATGCAGATTAACTATTTGTTTATAATTTCTTCATGTGCGATTATTCTTGTCTGTGATCTTAAATCATTCACCATTTCCAAGTCTCAACAAGACAAACTAAATATCAACATCAAAATTGATGGGTATGGATAAAAAAAAAAATGCATCATCCAATCAGAAATTGCAACATATACATGTTTACATATATATATATATATCCTCTAATTAACAAGGAAAAAGGAATAAGACTTTGAATTCGTCAAGCAAGTGATCTTAATTAACCTCTCCCTCATTATTGATGAGGGATTGACTTTGTATTATAAAATTGTCAATAACCTCTCTTCACTTGCCATCCCAAATAAAATATAAAGAATCAAGAGCGTTGATATTAAAATCATTTGATTTTGAATAACAATTGGGGGACCTCCCTCGAAAATGGAATGGATAGCTTTAACTTCATTGATTTATTAAGCAATGCAATAATTAAGCACAACGGACTTCTGTCCTCGTACAAAATTGTGGTTAATATTTACTATTTTTGATTGTCTATGATGGAGCAATAATTATACAATGACTCGTACATTGATGTTATGCTTTTGAAATAGGCAAAATTATATTTTAGTCATTCATTTTTAGCAATATTTTATTTTATTTAACTAATTTGACATCGTGCTACAAACATCCTTCAACATTTCATCTTTTATTTCACTTTACTTTTTACTATTTTGGTTTTCTTTATCTAATCTTTTTGACTAAATCACATTAATTAACTTTTATTAAATTTATTAAATTAAATTTTTTAAAAATAATATATTACTACTTATATACCTTTTAATTAAAAAAAAATAACGTATTTATTTACTATATTAACTTTTACAAACGATCCAAACTTTTAAAAGTTTAATTTTAAAATTTTATTTTATTTTTGATAAGTATAAAATTTTTGCATCTCTTTTAATAAATAAATGTTTTAAAAATTATTGTTTTAGTTGATTTAATAAAATTACTTGATTTTTTTTTTTTTTATAGATAAAATTATTAAAATTTAGTTTCATAGACTAGAGTTGTCCTAGATGAAACCATAGGGATATTTGTAACACAATGTTAAACTAGTTGAGTAAAATAAAATTTTGCGAAAGGTTAAAGACCAAAGTGATATTTCTGTTTTGAAATATATGGATAGGCACCACGATAATATTGTGAATTAATTTGGTCCACGCGTATCAATCCAACAACAACGTGTGAATAATAATAATATCATAAAACTTGATAATCACAAAGAGACAGCAGATCTGCAAGGCTCACGAGAACTCTGTGATTACAACAACACGATTGAACGCGTTGGACCGGAATTCATAGAAGCTGCATCAAATTGGACAGCGAAAAATAGACGCAAACAAAGTCGTGAGTTTGACAAATGAAAATTGGTAGGTGTAAAGTCATCTGGACGGCCATATGTGAGAAATAAATGAGTCGTGAAAAGGTGGAAACAATACGTAAGTTAATTAGCAATATTGGCGATAGACATACAGCATATATAACAAGTCTATTTGGCTGTTAATTACTGGTACAATTAACCAGACAAAAAGTACTGTATCTGAACTGGTTTCTTAGATTTTTTTTCCCCAGGGTACATAATTCCAGTGGATTGCCTGTCAATTTCTGGAAGCTGGTAGCCCCCATTATTACAAATATTTGTAACGTAATTTTTGGTATGCCGGCAGGAAACCGTTCTTGAACTCTCATAATTTTCTAGTTTTCACACGTTAACTATCTTCCTGGAAACTACCTTTTCTCGACAAATGAAAGAATGTTAGCCACTTCAAATCCAATATCAGAATTTGTCAGCTACTCCAATGCATGCACCAACTTGTACAAATTAATCCGAACAATAAACCCGGATCTCTGGTGCTTTTTATTCAGGGATATGTAGATTAATGTTACAAACAAAACCATCTAACAAAAACGAAATAATTTTCTTCATTTTTTGATTTTTTTTCTTTTTTGATTTTGAGATAATTAATCAAAGAAAGAATAAATTAAATTATCTACATCACGATCCCTTCATAAATGGTAGCCAACCTGAGCCTAAAAGAACGAACAACCAATTTTGCTCGCGTAGAAGTAAATCTTTGTAATCTTCTAACCGACCCAGATCTTGAATAACTAATACCAGGCCCAAAATTTGTCTTCTCAGATGCCTTAACCTTCGGTTCTGCACCTTCTGATAAACTAATCCTATCCTTGGACCCCTTTTGATTTTGATTTACGGGTAAAACAGCAGAAATCTGAGCTCTCTTTCGTCGATGGGATCCTTTTTTACTGCCATTTTGAAGCGCAACGCTGGCTTTCACAGCTAAAACTGCCATGTCTGACGCAGACAATTTGTATTGCAGCTTAGAAGTAGGAAGAACGAAATAAATCTGATTTGCCATGAGTTCGTCATCTGAATCCAAAGCCGGAATGTAATCGTCGAACAACAAGCAGTCAGAATTGCAAAGAAAGCAAGGAGGAGGGGAAGATTCAGCCTGAAGAACTTGCGACACAGAAACAGGAACCTTGAATTCCATCAGATTGCCCTTCAGTGATACTACTTTCGCTGTCGTAGGTTTCTGAGATTCATACTCACTCTTCTCTGAAGATAAACAAGCACCCATCTCCCTCCAGTTTCAGTGATTAATTCCAGAACTAATTTAAATGATTGAGCAGGAGGAGAAGAAGAAGAAGAGTGTTTGATAATGAAAATAGAAGGAGAAGAACGTTTGAGGAAATTAATGGGATGAAATTTACAGATGCAAGAAGAAATGAAGGGAGGGTTATATAAGAAGCCGAGGGAGACAGACGAAATACCGTTACATTAACCAGCAAATGGAAAGCTGACAACTGTTGACTGCGGTTACCAGTCAAACTTTGAGCCTCCTCAGCGGTGACGTGTTACGCGTCTTGCAGTCTTCTCCTTTTTGTGTGGCTTTTGAAACAAAACCTGCGGCGCAAGTACGAGTTGTTTTGGTACTTTTTGTTGTAAAGCTGCTTACTTTACCGAGTGGTTTACTCCACTGTTTGACTTGTCTTCCCAGTTGAATTTACTTTTGATTTTTAATTTTATTGCTTTCTATTATTAACACCAGTACAATCAGCAAGCAACAATTGGAGACCAAGACAACCACCTTGGGGTTGTTTAACAAAACAGACGGGATTTACTGTTAGAACCACTGGTAAGTAGTAAATACATGTATCGATATTTTGTCTGATTTTGATTATGTATCTAGAAAACCTTGAACTAACATAACTGAAAAGAAGAAAACTATGTATCTAGAAAGTGACTACATTCAACGGCTTGTGTTATTTAAAGTTACGGTCAGTCAGTCGTCCAACCATGAAACATGATTAGTAAAGCCCAAGCATGCTCTTTTGAGTAGTATTCACATTAAGAGCACACAACTAGATACGGGAAGAAAACTAAAGAAGAAATCAAAATTTGCCAAAAAAACAAAGAATGAAAATCAACGCGTTCCAAAGCCATCGTGCTGTCAAATATTATCGACCACGCGCAGCAGCCTTAGTTGGAACACAATCTACTCTAATTCTAAAACAAACAACAACAACGAGAGAAAGAACAAGAACATGGCAAAGAATTTCAAACCACGTGCACTTTCTGTTATATGTTTCCTAGTTAGCTATTTTTATTTCTAGATTATGATGTGCCTAATTGTCATGATCTTTCTACCAGAACTGATCACAAACTCTGATTCCTTTTGGCGGTTAATGTCCCGACATATTTCGTGCAACTGTCAGAAGTTAAATCGAATCTCTCAACCAACCGTTTAAGAAATTGGTTTTCTTAATGTTCTGTTCTCGAAGCAAAGCATACATCATTTCACACCATCCGACAATATTGCATTGTGCAGAAAAATAATTCAGAAACTTTTTGTCCGCTAGCCGTCTGATCAATCTTTTGTTACTTGCAAACTCAATTGAATTCAGTTGAAAGTAAGAGGCGAGCTTCCTCTAGCAGGAGTATTACAATTAATGGAAAATCATCTTCCAACTTTGCTTTGTAAAGAGAATAACTAGTTGGTTTAACTTCAATTGAAATTTTGGGGTATGCTTAAACGTGTACACACAATTAAAAATAGCAACGTCAGCGAAGACCTTTTTTTTTTTAAATTTATTTTTTAAAGTTATAAATCCTCCATTGACTTATGCGTTGCCATGCCTATCTATGATAAAAAGAAGTGGGGAATGAAATTTCAAATTTATGACTCTTAACTTAAATGTAATTCATCTACAAATGATGGTAAAAATATGTTAAAGGTGATCACCATGCGATCTATTATTTCCATATTATGAATTTAAGCATGAGACTACAATAATTATCATTAGTTTACAATATGTGCCGTAGTAATAACAAATAAAATTATACATTTTCTTTGTAATATTTGTTTTCTTATTTTTAAATACATAAATTTTTTATCAAAATTTAACTAAGGGTAGCAATTTTTATTTATAATTATATTATAGTGCAGTTTAAGTTTTTTATATTAAAATTGGATAAATTTTTATTTTACTATTTATTTATTTTAATAAATTATTCATATTACATCTCTTCACCATTCCAGCACTTGCTAAACCCAGTAACTGTCTTTTGTAATTAGCATAATTAACTGAATAATACACCGTATATTAGTAAGAAGTTCACTTTGCATTAAAAATGACAACTCAAATTACACTCAGTGCACACAAATTTGTATATATTGCATTAATTTTAATTAAAATTTAAAATTAATAAGTCAACTCAATATACTTATTATTAGTTTTTAATTTATACGCATTAATGTCGAAATTAGTATCTTAATTTACATTTAATAAATTTTAACCAATGAATTTTTTATTTGTGATGTTGGAATATGGATACTCTCGGGCTCTCTCTAGAAGACGGGGATAGGACCAGTTGTTGCCATCATATTGATAGGTTAATATTGAGGTCAAATTACATAAACATGTGATGGATGGATGGATGGATGGTTGTATTAATCAAAGAAAGAGAAGGTTGTGGATCAGCTTATGTTACCGTCATTATCTGTTGGGAAACAAGAAAGGGAAGGGGAGGGAAAAGGCTTCGCGCCATCCTAGATGTCAGTATTCATGTCATGTGTGGTTCCTGTCCGCCTCAACTAAATTTAATTCACACGAATTAAAATTCCGCTACAAATCAAAACTACACAGAATGCATGATTTTGTTGTCACGCTTCCACGGTACTCAGCCCAGCCCACTTTTGTCACCCTGTAATTTAATTGATCTTGTTTTTGTGGCGTGGGCTTAGATTGTATTTAGTGTTTGATTTGTCAAAACAAACAGGAAACGAAATCTAAGCGTAATGATTTAGCTAATTAAAGCAAAAGCAAATGTGATATGACGGCATGCCTGATGCCACGTACACATGCACGTCCACAGCCCACCCCACAATCTAATCCTTATCTGCAACCATCTCATCTCACCGTTAATGCCGTATCATTTATTTATGTGAGTGTGAATCTGGGTGAGCCTGAGTCATTACTTTAAAAAATATTAAATTGAAAACAACTGAAGAGAAAAAACAAATAAATAATAAAAAAGAAGAGAGAGACCCATTATGTAAAGTTAACTTTGCATCGCACCAATACATTACGTCATCCATTTCCTCTCCAGGGCCGAACGGACTTAGGCTACGGTTAAAGACAAGGCAGAGAAGATAATTAACACAACCGAACCGATCTCTTACGGTCACGTTCTTGTTCTTGAAATTAACACAACACAAGCCAAGCAGACGTATCAGAGCAAAGCAAAACGTGTCCGGATAAGAGTAGTCGTCAACAAACGTGGCAGGTTCTGAGACGATAAGTTCCTAGGTAAGCAAAGCCAAGGGAACAAACCGACAACAAACCTATCACGTTGTACATTGTGCTCATGCGACAAGTAAGCCGGAGCACATGACATGTACGATGACGTTTTAATTTCGAGAGAAAGATAAACATCCCCCCAACAATTCGTTAAATAATTATAGATAGTTATATTTCTTTCATTATTAATTGTTAATTAATTAATTGAATGAAAAAGATAAGAAAGGGAAAGGCACGAATGGATGGGAAGCACTGGAGTTGAGTTATTGAAGAAAAACCAACGGAGTTAGTGGGACTGGAGTCACCACGACGACGACGACGACGACTCCCTCCCGCAGCCTTTGAGATTCTCCACGGGTTCTCTCTCATCATCCACTTGCGCTTATTTATTTATTATTAATTTTCTGCATTAAACAAGAGACGCAGAATTTTTATTATTTTAACTCTGAAAATGTGACAAGGACGTCTTCGTCATTTCGCAGGGTTTACGTGGTCTGTCTGTCTGAGCCTTTTTTTTTTTTTTTATTCTTTTCTTAGTCTGATCTTCTAATACCATTCCCAGCCTCTTTATATTCCATAGAAATTTCAATACCACCGCTTTCTCATTCTTTTTCATTTTCTATAATATAATAATCCTTACGCCATAATCTCTCACAGAAGAGACACAATATCTCACGAGTCATGACAAGCCAGATGACAACAACAGTAACATAAAAAGTATTACTTTCAAGTTAAATAATTAACAAATGTTAGTTGGGTAATCGTTTTGTATTTTGTCACATCAAAGACAACTTGTGCGTGGACGCATGGATCTCTAAGTTGCACCGTTCATTATTATACATTTCGATACTACTTTTTTTTTTTTAAAGAATTTTGGGGGTTCTCAATGCATGATTAGATTAGTCTTACAAATTTCTCAGATAAAAAGACCACGGGAAACCCACAGTTCACATTCGTCTCCCCAGTTGTTAGAAACTAACGGCCAACTAACATTTGCAACCAAATTTCGAAAGGCTTCATTTTTAATTAAAATCCTGCTAATGGTTTTGTAGTAGATACTATGCATTGCCAACAAATCTACATTTAGTTGCAATCAAATCCGCGTGGACCAAAATAGAATCAACCATACACACACCAAAAAACAAAAACAGAGTATACAATATAACTTAAATCAGCATAATTCATTATAATTATAAACAGTCATTCCAACAACCGTAACCCAAATATAGAGCATTATATGTACACGGTAACCGTATTATCATTCATCATATCCTCCTGATAATTTCTGCTTCAGGAAATAAACTTCATTCCTGATTATGATTAGTAAATAGTACGCTACCTGATAACAACAACACACTATATACTTCTACCATATGCACATCCTACTACTGTTACTATTTCTTTTCCACATTTTCCCCACTCCTTTTCTGTCCTACCGTCTGCATTCCTTTCTTTTAATCTCCCTCTTATTTCACTATATACACTAAAGGCCATTATTTTTCACATACTTCCAAGTCTTTTTTTGTCTTTTCAATTTCTTTTTTGTTGAAGGGAACTTAAAATGGAGAACGTTGAGGAATACCCTTTCTTCTTCTGGCATTGTGGTGATTGTAAATGGGAGGAGTAGCTGGAGATAGTTTGGTAGTTGCCTCATCTCCGGAACTGGACGATCTTTCTCCACTATCGGTGTAGATTGAGAGTCCTTCCATCAAACGGGTGAAAATTGGCGTCCTTCGAATCTTTTTTGGTGTCGAGGATTCGTCTGATTCTGATCCATGAAATCCATCTTTGTTATGCCTCATTCTCAGCGTAAATGTAAGGTCTGGGTCGCCTCTTGTCATCGCTCCAAGCTGAAAATTAAAAAATGCAAAATGAAGGCATTTTAGCAAAACAGAGTAGGTGAATACAGAGCATTAACAACCATCATTCAAACACGAACTGGAACTACCAAACCAAATGCAACAGTGCATTCCAGATATTAAAACGAAAAATCCCACTTTTAAAATATACAATTCAATCAAGAATCAAATGGTAGACTAACCCTAGAAAAACTATTGTCGTTTAATTATAAAAAAATGTAGTAGGAAACAATCTGGAAAAGCCAACTAAGGTAGGGCGTAAATCCTAAATTGGGCAATAAGAAACGAAATAACCAGTAAACAAACATATTGACATTACTGAGAAAAGAGTGTTAACCTTGCAGCCGAGAGAACAGAATCTGAAGGAATCCAGAAGGCTTCTGCAACAAATTTCGCAAGTATTGGTAACACCTTTTCCAGGCCTAGGCTGAGGACGCTCATTCAAGAAGACAATCTTGGCGCTGTTAATAATATAAGTTTGCACACAGGAAATGTCTATATACTTCTGTATTTCATTAACTCTCACCACGTTGTGGTATGAAGATCGCCTTATCTGCAACAACCAATTACATTTGAGTCACGTCCTTCAATGTCTGGCAATTAGTGACTGGAGCAAATATTTTATTTTATTATTAAGAAAGAAGGGGTTTTGATTTTTGTTTTTTATGATGAAATTACGGAACAAAAAAGTCACAAACCTGAACAACACTGTGATCTCTGTGGTTGATCAAACAGTAAGAACAAAAAGCATTTCCCATACAGTCCAAACAGAACAGGTTGCATTCGCTTTTATTGGAATCGCCATGAACCGAACAGGGAATAAAGTAGCTGGCTCTCAGCATTGGTTTTAGCCATGGCGGACCCAAGTCATCGTCCTCTATTCCTCCAATTGGACTCACCTAGTAATCAAGAAACCATTACAAAAAAATCCATTACTACCAATTTCTATTCGAAAAAACAAAAACAAAAATACATAAAAAAAGAGAGGCAGCAGTAAGAGAAGAAAGGAGTGCAAGAATACCATGACTTTCTTATGATTTGCCTCGACTACCGCCAAATTCTGCTGATACTTGTATGGGATATCGACCGCCACGGCGTCCAGCTCCGTTGATATCTATGAAAAACGCGGGATTGAATTTGAAACCAAAAAACTCAATCACGATATACAGAAGAACAAACCTCTGATATCAAAAACCAAATAAACATGGACAAAGAAAACTCGTAGATGATGAAGAAACTGTAGAACTTAAACCGCCACCGAAACGAAACGACTGTTGTAGGGTTAAGAAATTTGGAAAGGGGCACAGAAATGTGTTGTATCCGCTGAGAGTGAAAGAAAGAAAGAATACCAGGAAAGGAAAATTATACAGGGCCGTCATAAAACCAACAAATATTTAATTAATAATAATTCATAGATAAAAATTAAAAAAAGAGAGGAGGAAACGTGCCCATCGATTATAACAGCTGAATTTATCGACGGACTTGAATGGAGACAGCAATGAGTAGATTCGCCCCTTTTTTTTATGCCTTGGTCTCATCTCATTCCTCATTTTTCGACTTTATTACCAATATGGACAATTTTATTTGTACTTTCATATCCATAGCCATCGGATGTTTGTGGGCCTCTTTTGATGCATTAATAACGATGAGAGATTAGTAATAGCCGTCCACGTGTGCCTAAATGCTACGTGGTGCTAATACAATTCAGTGCATTGTCTTGGGCATTGTTAAAATTAGGTCAAAGCGTAATACTAGAATTGGGAAGAAGACAACCTTAGAGACCTGAATTAACTGCCAATGTCTGTGTGTCCATTGGCATCCGGAGACTTCCTACTTGGGTTTTCTGCCCCCTCTTCTGCCTTCTGTTAACGTTACCAAACTTACAGTTCGTTTTTACCTGCCATGTTTGTTGTTATTCAGACTGAATTTCATTCTCATTCACTTAGTCTGGCATCATATTCTGTAATAAAGTATAATGCGATTCCTGAGTATGTTCGGAATCTACTCAATTGTAATAAAATTCCCCTAAAATGTTTGTAAATATCTATTCTCACAGCTGGTATTCTCGCAGTTGGTCCTTATCCTACTTTTGGGAGTTAAAAAGAAACAATGCTTCCATTTCAAAAATACTTTAAAAATTTTTTTAAATTACAATGGTTGAGTAATACATTTTCTCATTTTTAAAAATTAAAAGTGATTTTAATGTTCTGGAGAAAGTTCCCAATAAGCGGGAGTATATTTTTTTTCTGATCAAGAGTAATTTTTTCCCACAAAATTTGGAATTACACCACAATAATCTAACGCCAACATAGTCTTGGTTGATATCTAACTAAAATGTTAAAACAAGGAATACCAAGGAAACGAGTAATTGGTAAATTAAGAGAGGGTAGTTAGGAATGAGAGGGTTGTATGAGTCATTTCATTCATGAGCTGCGGTGAATATGTTGACTTAACTGCAAACTTTCACAAGGAAAGCTTATGTGTCCATACTCGTGTCAGAAAATCCACAACTACTGAGTTGTGTTGGCGGTCCAATGTACTGTAATTGTTTCCTCTTTCAATTCAATTCATCCGAACACGTATATCTTTATAGCAAGGATGCCGTTCGATCCACGAAGCCAAATAATCAAACCTACACTTTCTTTATCATCTTTCTTCTCTTCTTTGGAATATGACAGGGACATTCCCATTCCTACGCTGTAGAATGCTACACGTATTTGGAGAAGTTGGGCGTGCTTTGGTGTAGATCCTTCTACCCTAAGCAAGCAATTCTCTGGGCTGCTGTACAGTTCAGTTGGCCCAATCTGATTATGGACCTGTTTTTGGATTTCATAAGATCCAAAATAGTAATAATAATAATAATAATAATAATAAAACTGTGCGCATTAGCAATTTATCATAGCAGCTGTTTCAATTCAGGATCTCTTTTCTGAGGAAAATACAGTCCGGCTGTCTTCCGCGTAAATCAGAAGTGTCAGTGAGTTACTTTCAGAAGAGCGTAAAACTGGTTTTAGAATCAGAAAGAGCTGCTTTTACATTGTTCATTGTCCTTGATAAATTGTTCGGACAGCAAGTACACATTCAGAAAAATTAATCAGGTTACAGCTGATTCGGAATTTCGGACAGAGATTGCACAAACTGTTCTAAAATAACCCATAATTTTGTTAATCAACCTTACTTACCACAACTGTTCGGACAAATGACCCATTTCATGTTTGTTCACAAAGGAATCTTAAGAAAAGTTAGCAGATAAATCTTTCGGGAATCGGATAAAGATAAAAGGGCCGGCCGAAGAGAAAAAACAAAAATTATTGTACTGTAGTAACAAATTAATTCAATATGTCGTCCGAAAGTAAGTTTTAACTTTTTACCGTATACAAAACTTTTCCATTTCCCAACTAATAATTAAAAAGACAAGATCAATAATGTTTGAACTCAAGAGTTATTAGCAATTAGAGAGAGACCACAAAACACAGCTTCGGGACGGACCTCCAGTTAAGCATTCAAAATAAAGACAAAACCAATAATTGGCTTGGTTGGTCCGGTTCCTCTAAAATTTGTTTTTTACGCTACATGACACAAGAGATGCCGTCGTCATTTGTATTTTCTTCCTCATTTTTCATATAATGCAAGGTTCTGGAGAACTCGTTTCTATTCGACCACCTAGTCCATATAACTACCACATGAATTATACAATTTACTATACATATATATATATATATATATATATGGAGATTCTAAATCAGACATGTGGATCTGTGCAAAATAATTTTAGTCCTGGTGCACAATATTCAGAAGTGATTCAATCATTCAAATATTCCGAAGCATCTATCTTTACAAATTTACTACCTACTTTCATCATCACAACATCTGCATTCGATCAAAGCTATGGTATTTCATTAATGGTAAGAAAGAAAATGTCGCAAAACAATATCACAGAATTTCCACTGGATACATAGAATATTATTAAACTAAAAAATATAAATAGAAAAGTAATGGTACAAGTAAGACACTAACCTTTATAAACAAATCAAAGCAATATTACCAGACTGGACCCTCTTCTTCCTCTTTTTTTTTTTTTAAAACATTTGTTTCCGACCACTCAATTTCATCCAATAAAGAAGAGTGAACTCTCAGCAACCCAATTCAGGAATTATAAAAACGTATCCACGCGCGAACAGTTTCATCCATCATGACCGGATTTGCACAGATTGATGATTTATGTTGGCGGTATTAGGCGCACTTTGAGCTGGACCAGATGTATCATGAAAATACCGGTACATCTCCGATGGTTTTGTGCTCAAATACCTTGATTGTGTCAACAAGTTTCTTCATATTGTCATCGTATACGTAGGGAAGCTTATTATACCATGTCACAGTGTTCTTGGCCGATTGAGGGAGAAACTCCCGGCACAGCTCTTCGTGTACTGTTATGGTGTTGTGATAGTGATAGTAACGAATCTTTGTTTCTGTCTTATGCAAGGTTTTCCCGATTACATTCTCCGACATGTGCACCCCCGTAGCATATGCATTCTTAGCTTGTATTGCATACTTCCGATCTCTCCTAATCCCAGTTCGCGACTCCCTGAATAGTAGCTTTTCGAATCCCCATTCCCTAAATTTGTAAAAAGCCGAAAACATATGAGCGAACGGATACTGTCACCAACACAAATACATATCTATAATTGGAAGTAAAATGTTATGTAGGATTTCGACAGCAGATCTCGCCGGACCATTTAATCACTGTACTTTCCTTCCTAACTTGATTTACATCAAAATCAGTCCCCATTTTCCAATTCCATCAATGAAAAATTTCTTGTATGCTAGTCAAATCTATGGAACAATAAGCATACCTGGAATAATTATGAGCGACATCCTTCAAGCAGAGCATACTGGACATTGGATTCTGTTCAATAGTGAACTGAGTATAATCTGAAAACTCTTTAAGGACCGATTCCAACGTGTTACCTTTCGGCAAATAGATATACTCGTCGACATCAAAGAAAAATGTCCAATTAGCAGCGTGCCGGTAGCGATGCAAACAGTCGTTAACCACCAGAAATTGGTTATAATAGTAGCCATCAAATTCAGCCTGCGCCCTGATATCCTGAACCGTAGCTCTTCCAGCTTTCACCCACGGCTCAAGAACTGCTCTAACTTCAGGCGTGACTCCGCCAGCGTCATGGAACACAAAATGAGAACTGGGTCCGAAAAACCACGCGTGATAAGCCATCCATTCCCGCATTCTAGCAGCACTCAGGTTTCCATACAAAGACGACCCACAATACAAATACTCATACCGATAAGGCGGGTGGAATTTAGATTGATTGTAGGAACCCGGCGCCTCTTCCAAAGCCGTGAACTTTTCGTACTTTCTCTGAGACTCACCGTAATATGCATTAAGCATAAGCTTACCTCCGACATTATCCACATTGGGATTGACAGCAAAAGTACAATTGACAACAACAACAGTATAAACGCGCCCATATCCCCAATCAGGAAGCATTTTATAAGCTTTGGCTCTCACAGAAGAACCATTGTTAGAGATCCACTCGCATTTGTACCAAGGACGCCCGAATACATGAATAGGTTTAGAAGCCAAGCCAACCACAGCAAAAGTCCGTTCACCGCCGCGATATGCACCCATCTGAACAAAAAGAGCCGCCGCGTTGCCGTATGCCTGAAACACCCTCTGGTTGGGATCGATTGGCTTCGGCGTGGACAACTTTTTCTCGGCTGAATAAGACAATGAGACCGCTGAATCATTGATGGAAGTAGTAATATTATTCGTGTTAAGATTATTAGCGGGAGCAGAGCAAGGACGGGTTGTGGAGAGGAGATTTTGGTAGTAAGGAGGGAGATTCCAAATGAGCATAACGAGAGTAATAGCCAGTAATGTTGCAACTAGCGGCTTAGTTTCGAACAAAGAGTAAAGCTTGGAGGCGGTGGCGCCTGGAACGGAAGGAGGTGTGGCTTCTTTCCTCATGGCAGCGGCGACTGCTGTCGGTGTAGCTGTTATGTGTCTGTTAACAGAGAAGAGAACAAGAGAAAAAGGTCAAAGTGAGGTCAGCAGCAAGAGACAGAATCCTAACGTGTTGAGCTGTAGAGGAAATGTAAATAGGCATTGATCTCAAGGAAATTACGAAAGTGGCACCTCGCGTTACTTGTGTGGTTGGAGTGAGTTTTGTGGCAATGATTTGTTGGGCAGTGTGGTCCTTCCAGTATTAAAAGTAAAACAAAAAAAGGGAGGAAATGGACCCCATTGCCAACTCAGAGCCCGAAAAAATTATAGTCCAACGGCTCCTTTTATTTCCTTTATTTGTTAGTGTAGAAAGTAGTTGTCATTATTTATTCAAGCAAGGGTTTCTTGCTCCTTAGTGGACATCTAATTACTTGAATTTTACCATGCACATACTCTATAGAGTGTGACTCGCTCACTTACTTTGAGTCATAATTGTTTAAGCAGTTGGGGTCGAGAAGGATTGAATTGATCATGGAATCCACGGAATAAAAATGAAAATGTCCTCGAAAATTGGAAGAGTTTTATTGAAATTTCACATGGGGGGTTTTCAATGCAACTGTGAGTAATTAACTTATTAATAATTAAGTAGGTTGTCACCTGCCCGTTGTTCTTCTGATTCTCTTTGATCCTAAATTGTAGTTAAAAACTCTCCCAATCAAATGAAATCTGTTGCCTACACTAAAGAAGAAGTGAAATTAATAAACAATGGATGCATTCTGTTATATAACCAAAATTAAATGGACGACTAACATTCATTAGTACTAACTGGTGATGAAAATATTTGGTGGAGTATTCAAATAATATTTTATTTATTTTCATAGAAGAGGGAAACATTAGGCATGTGAGTGATTACTGATTACTGGTTGTAATAATAAGTAATAGAAAGAATCAAATCAATATTTTTGTAATGTCCGGTCCGCCAATAACAAAACTGTGCCAAGAAACTCTCTCTCACAGAAACCTATTCATCCTTCACTCCAGAGACGAACAAAGTTTTCTCTCATTTGTTAGAAAGAATTAATCAGATCATTGGAGTGAACTGACGGACGGGTGTGCGTATTCTTGGTAATGATATTATAGAAAGCAAGCACAACTAACGCATAATTGAGGCAACCAACGGCAATCATTCATCCTTCTCCTTTCCTTTTTTTGTTTTTTTCCCTTTTCTGTTTAATCCCTGCGTGTAAATTGGCAGTAAATCGAATTATTACATTACATATATAATCTCTGTTTAATCTCCGAAGATAAAGATATCTTCGTGAAACGGTAATAATTTTCTACGTTTTGAGCAGTAAACCATGTTCGGTGGTTAGAAACAGCATTTCTTTAATTATCTGCTTTCTTTCAAGTCAATAATCATAATCAAATTGGTAGCGGTTCATCTTGTTGGGATTTAGTCAGTAAATAAATGTGTTTACGAACGTTGATACAGCTACAACTAATTAACTCTAGCTAGCTAGGGGGGACCAATTAAATTCATATTAAGATGACTAGCGTTAGTTTTAGTGTATTAATAATAAAAGCATCTATCGAGTTCGCTCCTGAAATACCCTGATGGTAATAGCTGGAGTGAAAAGGAATGGTTGGTGAATGAATCTTAAACAAAAGTGACAGGCTGTGGGGACAATTTGTCTATTGTTTTTCGGTTCAAGTAAAATTTGTTCTTACAATAATTGAGTGGCGTTTTGCCGTTGGGTGTTATTAGGATAACTGCGATATCTCTTGCCATTGCTATTCCTAAATTTGTTTTTTAAAAAGCTAGCGTTATTTATTCTCAATCAATATGATTGGATTTTGATTCGAACATGTAGGCAATTTTAGTAAAGCTGAAGCAGTAGGTGAGAACACAGCATAATTTCAATTCCATTATGGACCACCCCCACCCCCACCCAAGCTTCCTTCCTTGTTCGCATATTTCAATTCTTTTACATGTTTCTAACGGTGAGAATGAAAATCGGGTAAATTAATAGGAGAATCTTTGGAATTTATAAAACAATTAGGGAGGCAAATGATAGGCATGTTAGAAATGGATTGGTCGCACCCCAATGTCTCATCTAACTTGGGTTGATTATGATTGGCCTGAAAATTTGGGCAAATCACCTACGTACGTAATAACATACATACATGCTTTCCTTTTCTTTTCCGGGTTCCGTGGAGAGTAGGTAGAAAGTAAAATCTTAAATGGCTTAGATAAAAGAAGCCATGAATCCATGCACCATACATCTCATAATCACCCATTGAATTATACTTTTAAATTGATGCAGGAAAATAATTAAAAAAACGATAAATTTATCAAAATTAAGAGAAAAAAAATTTTAATTATGTCAAAAAATTTTATTAAAAAAATAATTTATTTATATTAATTCTAAAATATAGAGTTCTAATAATACTAAAATATGAAATTATAATAATTGTAAAATATAAAATTCTAATAACACATGAAGTTCTAATAATTCTAAAATACAAAATTTTAATAATTTTAAAATATAATATCCTTGTAGAATTCATAAAACATTTTTAACTGCTGATTGCGTCATTCCCCTCCACTTGAGAAAAACTCATCCTCAAGTATGCTACAGTGTCTGGATATAATGGCTTCTCTAATGTATAAAATGGATAAATATCCGTTACATTAAACATTTTAGAAATACCTATTGACTCTAGTAGATTTACAACATAAGCATTATTATAAATTTTCTTCAAAATCTTGTAAGATCCATATTTCTTAAACTATAATTTGTTGTAAGTTCATATATGAAATCAATTATTTGCATAGAAATACCATCACCTTGTCGTCCACTTCAAATACTTACCATCTTCGATGTCGATCTACTGCCTTCTTGTATCTAATATGAGCTTGATTCAATTTTTGCATTACTTCTGTCTGAATACCTTACCATTAATTAGTCATATTCTCTATAGTTGCATTAACTTCTTGATTCTTGGATAGTTTCACTAAATCAAGTGCATGCTATGGTGACTTCATGTACACAATTGAAAAAGAAGATTTTCTCGTGGCACTGTGCATAACATTATTGTATGCAAATTCTATCTGTGCTAATGCAAAATCCCACTGCTTTAGCCAATCTCTCCAAATACTATGAATCAAATTATTGTTTTAATATGAAGTAATGGTCTTGGATACCCCATGCAAACAAACAACTTCTTTGAAAAATAGCTTAGTTATTCTGTTGGCACATAATGTCTTTTTATAAAGAACAAAATATGCCTTCTTAAAAAACCTGTCAACTTTCAAAAAAATAGAATCCATATCTCTTTGTGTTCGAAATAAACCTAACACAAAATTCATAAATAAATCATTCCAGATATTTTCAAGAACAGGTAAAGACATATACAAACCAATGTTTTGAGAATGACCTTTGGCGATTTGATAAACATAACATCGTTATACATACCTTGATACATCTCTTCTTATATATGACCAACAATACCGTTGTACCACTGCTGCCATAGTCTTATCACGTTCTAAATGACCAGTTAAACCTCCTTTATGTGAATCTTTGGGTATTATCTTTGATTTAATTGCTTCTGGTAACTCATTTGTTGGTTACTTTATCTTTATTGTCAAAACTGGCTTCATAGTGACTACGTGTACCTCTTTTGATTCTTTAATTGTTGCATTCATCTCATGAGTTGACTGTGTAAGTGTAAAAATAGTTCGTCCCTCTACTTTTGAGGCTTTGACTTTGAAACCTCTTTTCTTTAGTAATAATGTAAATTTTATACAATTCTTCTCTAACTTGTAAGTATTTTCTCGTCATTATATTGTGTGGTTACATCGAATTGTCATGATCTACCAAATAACAAGTGACACGTATTCATATTCACTATATCACAATAAATCTCATTCTTATATTTGCCGATAGAGAAAGGTACTTTGCATCGTTCAGTTATTCAAATATTTTCTATTGCATTGATCCAACCAATAGTGTATGGTTTTGGATGTTTCTCTATTTGTAATCCCAGGCTTTCTACCACTTCTCTTCCAATAATATTTTTACAACTACCACTATCAATAATAACGTCAAATAGCCAGTTAGTAATGATGCACTTAATTTGAAATAATTGATGCCTCTGAGTCTTATTTTTTTACTTTTGTGTCAACATCATTCTTCTCATCACATAATTCTGACAATCCACATTATTATTCTCTTCATATTCTTCAGTATCTCCATTTGAACCACAGTAAATTTCATTCTCCTTTTTTTCTTCTTCTTCCTCTCGCTCCATAACATTAATTACTTTTCTACGGGGACAGTCACTAGACTCATGACCAGATTGATTGCATTTAAAATATTTTTCTAAAATAGGTTTAAGATATGGGTTCTTAACTTTAGGCTTGTTCTTAAATTCTATCATCTTCTACTTTTCAACTGCTTTCTCCTCGTTACGTGTAGGAATGTCAAAAGTTGATTTCTACCTATCACTAGGTCTTCTATAATTATCTTCACCACAAGTTCTGCGAGGAAAATCTGATATGTTATTCTCTTGCAACGCTAACTCTGCCTTTAATGCAATATTGCGTATTTCTGATAAAGTGTGTATGACTTGTACCCCAATTTTGTCATGGATAATTGGTTTTAAGCAGTCAAGATACCTTACAACTTGTTGCCTTTCTATTTCACTTAAATCATTTCTTTTCGCTAACTTTAAAAACTCAACAGTATAATCATGGACAGATCGCTATCCTTGATGACATATCTGATATTTCTAAAATAAGATTTGCTTATAGTCAGGAGGAAGAAAGTCTTACCATAATAACTGCTTCATTTTATACCAAGTCCTAACTGGTGTCTTTCCCTCATGGTACTTTCTATTTTGCAATCTCTCCCACCATGCAAAAACTCCACCCTTTAATCTACATGCAATAAGTCTTACTCTACTTTCCTATGGAATCTCCATATAATCAAAGAATCTATCTACTTCTACAATCCAATCCAAAAACTCTTCAATATTTAAACTCCCATTGAAGTTAGGAATATCTACCTTCAATCGGTATTTATTGGAATACCTATCACCATTAAAATAATCGTTGCCACATCCAATTAGTGCATTCCTAATATTCCTTGTAGGCGCTTCTAAATAATCTTCTTCTTCATCTGAATCTTTTATACGAGTTTGCTGTTTTACGTTTGTATGTAGGAATAGGTCTGCCAATAGGTTATTTGTGGACGACATCTTCCTCAATACGTGGCCTTTTGACATCTTGGCTCATGTTGGCATTAACGCTTAAAGCATCAAGTTGATTTGCAATTTCTTCAAAACGTCATTCTAAACATTAGATTATGCGATCTAGTCGTTGCTTTAAAGCATTCAATGCACTCTCTTAATCTTGCATTACACGTTATGAGGTCTTAGTTCCCTAATCTACATCATGAGAACCGCCGCTATTTGCAACTGAGTCTTCTGCCATTAGAAAATGATAAAAATCTTATTTTGATACCAACTAACACAACGAAATAACAAAAAAAATGATAAACTTCTCAAAATTAAGAGAAAAAAAATTTTAATTATGAAAAAAAGTTTCATTAAAAAAAAAGAATAACTTATTTATATTAATTCTAAAATATAGAGTTCTAATAATATTAGAATATGAAATTTTAATAATTGTAAAATATAAAATTCTAATAATTTTAAAATATAAAATTTTAATAACACATGAAATTTTAATAATTTTAAAATATAAAATTCTAATAATTTTAAAACACAATGTCCTTGTAAAATTTTTAAAATATTTTTAACTATACGTCATAAACCAATTAGAAAAAATTGTATTACCATTAAATCCTTTACAATTTGACACAAGATTCATTTGTGCTTTTCGACAAGACAAGTTAAACTCCAAACTTATCCACGAATGTGTAACAAAAATAGAGATACATGCAATCTACATTACTATTTGGGAAAAGTTATCCTATGGGTTCAATGTCACTTTTAGAGAATATTTAGAGATGACTTCGTGTATAAAATGTTGTAGAATTCAAGGAGCTATAACATTAGGAATCACTTGTGAAATACAAATTTGATAATTGGGCATAAATGAGTCTTAGTCTTAGTCTAAGAGATTAAGAAAAGCATCCATTTGAATTCAGATTTAAATGCTCTACAACTCACATCAAATGGAAACGAGACATGGGATTAGAAGACAATTTTGAGTGCACATCTCTATCTACGATGAATCTCGGCAATTTCCCAGTACAATGCGTGAAAAAAGGAGAAAAGTTTTTCTTATTAACTAATCTACAAATCGAATATTAGAAGTCTCTCTTATGGCGAAAGGCTAGATTCGGGTCGTCAAAGTCTCCTCCTACACATGACAAGTAATTGTCCATGATTCAAAAGCTATAACAAAAACCTTGACTTTTGATGCCAAGGGTATCAATTATTTTCTCTTTTGGACTCCTGCTTTATAATTTATTCAAATGTTAGCCAAACATGGAACATAACCCTCATTTAAAAAAAAAAAAAATTTCTATCCTTTTTAATAGTTATTTTTATATGTAAATATTCCCAATTTATTGCTTGAAAACAGAGAAAACACCTGCACCGTTTTGTAATATATATATATATATATATATATATATATATATATATATATAAGGTATTTGCCCAGAAGATGGTAATGATTCTAGTGATTGTTTAATCACCTGCGGATCATTAGAAAACTTTCATCATAGTTGAACACCTGATTCTAATTCTGGTTTTTTAATCTTGATGCATCAGTATTACTATCACATGCAAAGTGTCCGAGATGTCTGTGTAGCATCCTCTTTTTTGGCATGGGAAAAGTTAATAGCGTCAACTTTTTCAGCATAAATATTCTGCATTTCTTTTGCAATTTGCACCACTAATAGAAGCAAAAAAAGCAAGCCAAAAATGCAGAGCAACAAGTCCTTCAAGAAAACCAGAACATTTCAACAGACAAAATCTGCATCGATGGAAATTCAAAACCCTCCTCATCCTCAATCAATTCTTCCAGGAGTACCTCAACGATCAGCAACATTTAATGGCCCCAGAAGGAAATCTCCTACCCGAGAATTCCCGAAGTCTCCCCAACTTATATCCGGAGAACAAATCATCCATTTCGGTCACCAGCAACACCCTTTATCCGAAATTGAGCTGCCTGATCTTTTTACATGCGCTGGTTGCAAGGAATATGGCTCGGGCAAAAGATTCACCTGTCAACAGTGTGATTTTCAGCTGCATGGATTTTGTGCCCATGCTCCTAAAACTCTTAAGGCTCATCCCTTACACTTTCAGCACCAACTTCTTTTCTTTTCCAAACCAGGTCAGAAATTAAATAATTTATTATTGACCTTTGATTAAGACTCAAAAAATTCTAGGTTACTGATCGCTTGTTTTTTTTTTTTTTTTGGGGGGATTAGTGAAGGGAGGAATTCTGAAATCAAGGTGTGATGTGTGTAGCAAACCCATGAAAGGCTACTCTTTTGGATGCGGTGCATGTAGTTTTCAGATGCATCCTTGCTGTGCTATCCTGTCTACAGAAATTAACTATCCTCTTCACCCACATACCCTAAAACTCTTAACCCTGACTCCATCAACAAATGGTGAACCAGGTTTTGTTTGCGGTGAGTGCAAGAGGAGGAGATCAGGCCGCGTATATCGTTGTAATGTTTGTGATTATCATCTTCATGCAGTTTGTGCTAAGAACATGGTGAATGGACTCGAAGCAAACAACATCAAGGGCAAAGAAAAACGAAGCATGCTAGGAACTGCGGCTCGGTTTGCTTCTCAAGTTGTCGTAGAATTCATCGGAGGATTGATTGAGGGGCTTGGAGAAGGTGTTGGAGAAGCGTTAGCTCAGAATGTCACAAGAGGAAGGGGTAAGCGGAACTGAATCAAATTGTGTATATGAGATGCTGCTGCTGCTGCTGCTGCTAATTAATTATTAAGCTGATACATGATTATTATGAGTTGTTTATAAGATGATTGAAGATAATGTTGTTCATAATTAATTAAGTTGAAGGTGGGAAATGTGTAATAATATATTTATATATCAAAGTTGGTTCTTACATAATATAATGTGATTCCTTGTTGTGTACCTGCAGATTATATTTTCACTGGAGGAAATTATGTATTATGTTCAACATTTCAAATATCTTTGACATGTCAATGTTGTTTATCATCTTATCCGAAATTATTAATCATGGAAAACTGGCAGTCGGGCTTGACATGAAAGCTGGGATGATCGTAACATAAAGTATTGGGTTACTGAAATACATAATCAAACACATACTTTCTGAAACAATCTTTAAGTAAAGAAGTAAAGGAGCACAGTCCTCAAAATACGTATCTAGAAATGGAATATAATCTGCATGTGTTAATTATTATAATAAAAGCATCAATTCCAAGCCACCGTTACATGTATCCAATTTCCAACTTCATCATTAATTTTGTCAATTAGTCTCTTGGGAATCAAATTTGAGTGTTCGATTTGTCTTTTTCAGAAGCCGTACTTTTCGAGGCTTTGGATCCTTACTAGCTCTTGCTCTGCTCTCGTCTTTGATTCTTTATCATACAGCAACAGCAGCAGCAGGTCACTAGTGGCATGATTTGATGATAAATACAAAATCAAGCCAAAATGTAATCCTCAATTCAAACCACTTGTGTTTATTCCTTACACAGACACATAGGCATTAAAAAAATAAGATAAAATAACATAACAAGACCCGCTACTAAATAAATTAAACATAGAGGTTACCCACACAAACAGTCCGCAAGCTCTTCCTGTTGCAGAACAAATATTACATAATTTGAAGACTCGAGTCCATTACAATCAGAGTTAGACAGAGGAGTAAGAACCCATGTAGAAAAGTGTGACGACTTGACCATTTGCATAAAAAATATCGTGTCAAAACGTAACGCCTACTTCGCAATCCCAATCTCAATCTTTCAATCCTGTCACTTCAAATCAAACACCCGACAATGTATGAATGCATTTGCAGCAGAAAGTAATCTAAGATTGATGCAAGTGGCAAACGTGTGCAGAGCAGAGAAGAACAAAGGGGCGGGCCCCTTTTTTTAATTTTTAACAGATATGTCAACAAATATTCCACTATGTAATCATACAGTATACGAGTTCTGTGATTAATCCTACTAATCAACTTTACAGTGACAAAATCAATACATAAGTCAGTTACACATCCAAGTTGGTAGCTTACTTGGATTCCAAAAAAAATCAGAAACGAAAATGCAGCCACATAAAATTAACTAAATCAAAAGCCACTATTAATGGTCACGCGTTTTCGCCTTATCTTTTCCTTCAATCTTTGTTTTTGATGCTCTGTTTCATTGTCAAATAATACCAGCGTTTAAATAATTTCTTCAATATTCAACTCGCCTTTCTTCTGCCTTTCACCTCATAGTCTTACAAACTGCACCATTCCGCAATCTGAGAAAACTTCTTCAGTACTGAAATGTGAGCCCCAGAAAAGGCCATTAACTAATACTTTCCAAATCTCGATTTTGTCTTGGTAATATCCAGTTTCTTAAGTCGGACAGTCAGCCAATATGTGAATATCTGGCTCATCCTCATGGAGTACTGCCTGCACCTATTTCCTTTGTTCCTTTTCGTTCTCCCAAAATTACAGTGCCGTTATCACTATCTTGAACCATAATCCAAGTTCTCCCACTTAAATGGAGCAACTAGACCAATGTATGGAGCGCCTCGCAAAAATAGGCAAACACAAACGCAAACAGCAGCAATGGCAAGCATTGAATGGATGAAAGGACGGTGAAGCAACCCTTGTGACCCTGGAACCCTTTTGTTAAACTTTGCTGCAGCAACTGCACATTTGGTACAAGATTTATACCCTTGTTTCAACAGGGAACTTATCTCATGCCCCTGATCCACTTTCATCCCAGATTGCTCTATCTCCATTCCAACTGGTATTGAAATTTGGCCATTTCTCTTGTCAGCAAGTTTTCGAGCCACCAGCTTGTTGTACGAGTGATTATTCCTCATAATGGCATAAGAATACGGAGACTGCCCACTGGCATCAGGAAGGGAATTCCAGCAGGACAGCCCAATCTACAAAAAAGAAAGATAGCATTAAGGAAAAATATTGATGCAAAAAAAGATGAAGATAAAACAAAACAAAGAAAAGAGAACACAGTTTTGGTTTATGGTCTGGTGACATTTGTCAAGTGAAGCAAGCATCTTAAGTCTATAATTGCAAAAAATCCATCCTCATGACTGTAAGAATTACTCCATATGGTTAACCAGGACAATAATAAGGAAGATACTTATATTTTCACAAGCAGAGGTTTATTAAAATGTCAAACTAGATTCAAAAGAGTGGATGATTAAAGCAAGAAAAGAGAATAAGATACCTCTTGTGGATCATTTGTCAAAGCATCTATTATATCCTCTGATTCTGATGCATTTGCAGCCAAATGTAAGGGTGTAATGCCCTCAGGTCCTGCAAGATTTGGTGGGAAAATATATTTCCGGGTGGTATCATTACTGCTAGTTATAGAGTAATGGATCAACAAGTCTGTCATCCTCCTACAGCTCCTTTTCACTGCCCGGTTCAAGAGCTGAATTTCAGACAGCATTTCAAATGACTTGGTTGATAGGCCATCCATTACCAAATTTCCTTCCACCAACATGTCTAGAATTGCTTTCACTAAAGCACACCAGCCTCGTTCAACTGAGAATATGAGCAAAAATTTGAAGCGGCTGAAGGAAACATGACCCTCAATCACAGAAGAATTCCTCTTCCTTTGAAACAGCCATCCAAGTTCATTCAAGAAGTGTAGAACTTCTTCCCTTGAACTAGGTCCGCCATACTCGTAAGCTTGATCTTCTGAAATGATATCACAGACTTTAGCCTCAGCAACAAATTCAGACTCAAGCAACCTTAATTCTTTACAAATTGTAGCATCTGCTATAATAACAGGAAAACTGTTGCCTTTGACACCATTTTCCACCTGTTAATCAAAAAAGGAGATGTCAAGGGAACACAGATTATTTCAAGGATACTAGTTGAGAACTGTTAAAGTATACAACATCAAAAAGTTGTACCTCAACAAAAAATCGACCTAGAGCACTGGGAGAAGTGTCCTCAATTTTAAAGCCGCCCCAGTTTATCTCATCATACATGGTGCCCTGACATGTTAATCCTGTTACTTCCTGTGATGCATATCCACCCATGAACGTGCAATGGATCCTATCACAGATTATATACAAACATTTCTGTAAAAAGAGACCAAAGCAAAGCCAAACAACTCCTCAAACAAAAAGAACATTCTGCTTACTTGGTGCCCGGGTTAGTCAAATTTCTACCCCTCAATTTGAGGGAAATTTCTTGCCCACCAACAACTGCTAAAGGAGATACTGAGATCAATTCTGGAGAACTCCATGTTCTCCAAGATTTGCATACACGAATCTTCCCTGCAGATTGATTCCATGAAAACAAAATTCAAACTATTACAATCACATTGCAGTTATCCAAATTCACAATTCATACTCACATTTATTTATAACCATTTTCATTTTGGTCATCATCTGTATAGGGAACAATCATACACCAAAGGTAAAATGCTAGCAGCTCAAAACCAAGAAAATACATCCTCAATGGTACTCACCTTCTTTATGTGATGCTAATTGCTTGCCTGTATAAACCAAAAACCTCGCTTTTCTCCAAAAATCTGAATCTATATCTTGAGCCAAAGAGTTGACACTCTGAAGCAGGTTTCCTTCAAGCTGTAAAAACCACACAGACCCTGCAGGTCGTCAGAAAAATGTCACAAACAGATAGTAAATGTGCATAAAAGCACTACACTCACTTGTTCCCAAGCAGCATATGACATTGACAAGTAAATTGATAACATCACACAACCGGGCCTTATGTAGCTTTCCATTTCTGATGGACTGTTAGAAAGCCAATTGTAGATCTGTGACAAGTGCAAAAATCATTATTTGATTTACCCAACGTAACAAACAACATCAGCGCTCCATGTCTCTAAGAAATAACAAGTAAAATATAAACTACTTACCTGTTTTCGCAATGTCCCAGGAAAATGACTAGGATCCTTGTCAAATAATTTAAAAATTATTCGCCCAGTGCGATCCTGTGGAGGAATCATCCAAACATTAGAATACTATAAAATTGTTGCCTAACAAAAGGTTTAACAAACAGATTCACAAACAAAACAGAAGAAACTGGAGATAATCTTAAATCTCAAACAAGTTGGAAGGATGGGCGCACTACCTGCGCATCAGAATTCGAGCTAGAAGGTGAATGATCAGACCCAGAAGACGAAGTGTAGCCAGCTTGATATGGAAAACTTTGAAATGAACAATCGTCAGCTGCCTTATTTGAGCGTCTAAAGAGCTCAAGAGGCATAACGGAAGCACAAGTCCGGCTACCTGCAAAATTAGCATGATGCTCTCTGCCAATTGACAATTTCTCAGACTTTACAGTTTCGCTTGTGCTCTGCATTGGGAAAAATGTTTGCACAACAGGAGATGAAGATGGAGACCAATCCTCAATGGGGTTACTGCTGTCAGAAGAAAAATACTTTCTTGAAGATGACAGTTTAGGCGGGCTGTCATCCTCAGGTGAGGAACTAAATAGCTGCAGTGGTAAACTAACTTGTGTTTCTTGAATTTGGCCCTCTGAATCAGGAGACTGGTAAGTGGTAGTACTTCTCTCTCCTCCAACAGATGGAAAATCTAGGGTAGTCCTCTGAAGGAAATTGGGAGTTCTTTGGTCAGGGCAGCTCGGCTTTGTTTTCTCACTATCACTGCCATGGGTACTTCTTTGAGAGAGAGTTGCAAGAGCATCCGGAGCAGAAGTAGCTAGGGTGGCCGAAAGAACAGCAAGCAAGTCCATGGTTGATGGAGAAGATGTATTTCCATTCAATCTGTTTTGGAAGTCTGAAGAAGCCTGTTCTGGATTTCTCCTGTTCAAACTTCCAACATGGGGCAACTTGGCAGCAAGGTCAGCTGGCAAAGGTAGTGAATTTATCTTACTAAGAATCATGATGAGTTGGTCTCTATCCGGTACTGGTGAGCAACTAATACCTTTTTCTTCACTTTTCCCTACAATTACCGGTATGCAAGTTTCAGTCTAAAACTAGAGGACAATTAAACATTCACCTCAAAGATGCTCTTACCTTGTGCACGAGCGAAGGCAGTCAGCAAGTTGACAATATCTAAATTCCCAGGGTGGGTGGTGGTGTTATTCTGGTTCCCAGGGATTAACAACCGCGAGGTAACATCCTCTGGTTGAGTTTTCCTTCTTCGCCGGTTATGCCCAGCAAGTCTTCGCCTACAGCTTCTCTTTCCCTCGTCAAACTCTGAAAGAGGGTGAAACCTGCAAAAGGACAGGGTAAAGTTGATGTGGATTCATACTTGAAACAAAGCAATATACAGAAAGCGTCATTCCTTAGAAAGAATTGAGTATTAGTTCCACATCTCCAAACACTGTACGCTTGTAATTACAGGGAAAAAAAATTTACAAAAAATTAACTATGAAAGTCCAAGTTAAGAAATTAACGTAAACTGAGAGCGTAAGTACAAAACACAAGTACAAAAAAAGGAAATGACAATAGTAAACCTGCTACACTGCTGGCAAAACCTCTGCATCTGTTTCCCAACAAGGGCTTTAGTAGATTTACTATGAACCTCGCACACTTTATGTCGGCGGTGATAGTCCTTGGCATTTGACAGATCTTCCTTACAATTATCAACCTGACACATAGGATATGCAGCACTTCCGGGAGATCCAGACCTAACTCTTTTGTTGGGTCTGGAAACAGGTTCCTCAGCGGTATTCAAGGAGCCGGCAAGATTCAAATCAAGCCTTCCATCTTCTTCGTTGAAAACAGTAATACTATTTTTCTTCTCCGCCTTGTTAGGTTGAGATGTTGCAGCAGCTCCCAATCTAAGAACCTCCAAATCCGCTGGTTTGGCAACAAATCCAACGCTATCCCAGTTCCACAGCTTAGGATTCCAATTATCTAACCTGGGTTGTGCATGGTGTTGCTGATGCTGATGGAAATTCGGAGTCTGACAGGAAAGATTACGCTTTTTCGCCATCGAAGGCGGTTTACAGAATCTACTGGAAAGTGTTTGATGCATGAATATAGAAGGAGCTACCTGTGCACCTACTTCTTCCATCTTTCTCAAGAACCCCCAATCCAAATTACTAGCCTTCATAAACAAAAAGCCCAACCCAATTTAGATACAAGAACAAATTTTGCTTCACAGATTTCTCCTATGTGTCAAAATAAAACATGGCAAATAACTAGATCACACAAAAGATGGAGCAGTACTAGATAAAAAAAAAAAAAAAATAAATTTCTGTAGAGATAAATAATGAACTAAAAATATTATCAAAAATGAAAATAAAAACACTTACTCTCACAGAATTGCCGTCACGGCCACATCTCAGCTTGAACAAAATACAAACCAAAATCACAACTTTTTACAAAAATTAACTGAAATTCTTCCTCGTTGTTCCTCCAGTGGTGCTCAGATCTAACTCGAAATCAGCAATTTTTGAGAACTCAAGGAGAAAAAAGAATTGGAAATCTGAGCGAGAGACTGATAATCTAAAAACTGTTAAGACCGGTCAGCCGATCCACAACATGAAACTGAGGAGAAGAGAAGTGTCTCCGCAACTTTGGTTTTACTTTTTTTATTATTATTATTGTAATTTTTAATTGGTTTTCGTTTGTTTTTATTTAATCTTTGGCTTCGAACAAACTTTTCTTTCGGTGTTGGCATTAAACCGTAAATTTATTGAAGATTGGGGTTTTAACAACTGCCGGCCACGGCCCTACGAAGAATCCAAGACACTTCCAAGCTACTGACTAGCTTTTTTACTTATCAATTCGTCGGACAAGTGAAAGCAACTGAGTGTGACGATTTTGGACAGGATTTTTTTTTTTTGGTTTTCCAGTAAAATGAATTGACCAATTTAACCTCCTTATTAAAAATTTACTTAATTTTAATCTCCCCTTGAATTACCTAAAATAACCCTACTTATTTCAATAAATAATGATCTACCCTTTTCCAAAAATTAAATTTGCAGAGTTTGTGAAATGAAACAACAAAAATAATGATCATTTTTCTCTCTTCCGACATTTGGTACTTTATAATAATATTATTATTATTATTATTATTAACATTTTATAATCAAGTCAACTCAAGAATGATCTTAATTTATTTAACTTTAAAAATAAAAATGAAATCCCGATTAAAAATAGATGGAGAGAAGAGACAGCCACATATGGTGGCATATCTTGACAAGTCTTAAGACAAAGTGTTAAAATCAAATGGTATTTTGTATTGGAATAGATATATAGATAGAGAGATAGATAGATAGCTCTCTCTTTGGTCAATAAATTTGGTGTTAAATCAATTCTGTCAAGTCCCAATTATGATATGATCTAAGCATATCAAGTCATCGCCAATATTCATATTCTAACTTTGAACAATTCTTCCTTTCTTTTTAATGCTTAAAAAAATTGGATAATGAAATTAAAATCTCTCTAAAATTAGTAGATGAGAAACTAGAAAGAAAATAATGCAATTGCATTGCATGGCATGTGTGGGGTTTTGTTCGAAGTTGGAGCTGAGAATCCATAACAAAATTGTTGGCGAAAAATTAGGCTGCCTGAACCTGACTGCCCTGTCCAAAACAAAAACAGAAGGACGGAATCAATAACATTGGTGAGCCAGGTTTTGGTTTTGGATCGCAATGAATTAATTGAAAGTATGGTTAGTCCACATTGAGTAAGTAATTCCATTAGATCAGAGTGAAATGGTTGATTACATCTGTTCTGAGGGAAGAAAGCTTTGGCAAGAAGACAAAAGTTATAACTCAGAATGTCATACTTTCCCACTTGAACGAAAACGCGTATGCTCAGACATTGGTGTCCTACGTAGACATCACGCGAACGCCGCCCAATTCTTACGGTCTTACTTCCACACCATACCCCACAAACACAATTGCATTGCACCGAGGGAAATTACCAGGCTTGGCAGTTATAGGAAATGACGCAAACACCCTTACAAGCCCTTTTACGGTACAATTTATTTCATTGGCTGCAAGCGTCCAGCGAAGAATGATTGAATGATTCCAATAAGAAACTCAGACTAGAGTGAGACAGACAGACTAGCTAGTAACAGTACATTTGTACACTACACAGGCCTCTACGAAAACGAAGGCAAAGGCAAACTCGAAGGACGATATTAATTTGTGGTGGCAGAGGAAGGAGGAAAGGAATGGTGATTTAAATGGCTCAGATTTGGACTTGAATGGCGTGTCGTGGGAACCAGCTGGTTTATTTTAGCTGGTAGGAATGCGATGCATCTGGTCTGGTTGGATATATGTTTGGGTTTCCGTTTTGGACTTTCAAATCATTTTTCAACTTCATCCGCTGCTGCATTCCTCACGTACGTTTATATTATTATATATATTATGCGTGTTTTCTTTTGCTTGCATTTGTTAAAACGCAAAAGGATAATAGTGGACTGGAGTGGTCCACTTCTTCCCGACACCTGGCAACTGTCAAAGATGAAAAGATTCATCCTGTCAGAAGATGAATGCGGGAAGTAATCTGGATACAGTGAACTTTAATGTTATTACGGTTTGGGTTAATTGGCAGGGCGGGAAACTGAAAGTGAATTGTCATGTTGATGCTATTGTAGCAACGCGCCAAAGGACAGCACGTTGCCAGCTCCGCTCTATGTGTCATTATATATACGCCATGGCCATAGGATTCACTGGGTACACGAGCTGAGTTCTCTAATTATATAGAGAATCAAACAGCTGGAAGAAAAGTGGGGGAAAAATAAAGTGTCCGTACAATGCCCCACGTATTCTGATGGATGTAAATTAGGTAATGACTAGTCCCATCCCATCTCTTGTCAGACCTACCCGTACGGTTTGCCCTCTTATTTTTACGTCCTTTGCCCTTTTCCCTTCTCTCTTGGCTTCCCTTCCCAGTTCCCACCCCACATTTTCCCAGTAATTCCCTATATTTTGTAATTATTTTTTTTTATAATAATCCACAATTTAAGAATTATTCTTTTTATAGTTCTGAAAAGTATTACAAAATCCATGAAAAAGATAGAATGGTACGAAGATAAGAGGATAATGAGAAGGGATTTGGCAATTCTGGCTCTGGGTAGAGTGGATACATCAAGGAAATTGACAATAGCACTGCACTGGAATGATAAAATGATAACGAGAGGGAACAACGAGGACGAGAGTGTTTCAACAACAGTTGACCGCTATCACATGATCGTCCTACTCCGACATCACGTATATGTGTAGCAGAATTAGACGCTCCCATTCATTCGCTGACACCATCATTTAGAGTTCGTGCAAGTGCAGTCACCGGTTAGTCACCACTGCCCACAGTTACTTTTCCCAAAGTCTTCTTAAGTGGGCAATCTGCAATTTGTTACGTGTTTGCATTTAATTTACCGTTCACACGAACCTCATTTGAATTCAATTAGTGTTGACACCTTAATTAGGTTAACAGAAATTAACCAAAGCTATTTGAGATCAAGCCCAATTAACCACCAGCACAAAAATTTACTCTCAAATAGATAGTGATTATCAGAGCAAACAATCACATGGATTTGGGCTTCCGAAAACAACTGAGCATACAAAATTTTCATTTCAGGGAAAAAAATAAAAACTACTTCACTATTAGCGTTTAGCAAAATAGCTTATTAAGTACTAAATGAAAGCAATACCCAAAGACATTGTGTTTGTATTAGGATATGACAAAAAATCAAACAAATAATAAATAGACTAAAAAACAACCTATGGCGTTGTGAAAGAAAAAGCAAACTTGTAGTAAAATCAAACGCAGGACTAGCAGAAAACAAACCTCAGAAGAGAACAAAAGAATGGCCTAGAATATCTATGTAAAATAATACCACACCAAATATCTTTAGTAACCACCGAGTTAGTAAGCTTTAGAAACCAAAACCTTCCAGGCCAAATTTATTTGAGAGGCTGCCGTTGCCCAGCAGAAACAAGGCAAGACCAACCAGGGCTGCAATCAGTACCCACATCCACGGCTGCATCCTTCTCTTACTCCGATTACGAAGAGGTAGAGGGACAGATTTTGCCTTGGCTGTCTGCTTTGTGAATTGTGATGATTTTTGAGGCCTCTTTGTTGCTGTGCTGGACTTTTCTCTTACTTCTGTGGATTGGAATCTTTCTAATGGAG
Source organism: Khaya senegalensis (assembly GCA_032402905.1). Taxonomy (NCBI): domain Eukaryota; kingdom Viridiplantae; phylum Streptophyta; class Magnoliopsida; order Sapindales; family Meliaceae; genus Khaya; species Khaya senegalensis. Next base: position 3,991,969 of record CP135549.1, on the reverse strand, counting down.
TTTCCAAGCTTGGAGCAGATTCTACTTCGTTGGCAAGATCTGTATCCTCTGTTGCAGCTGCCTTTCTTTTTTCCTTCTTCCTTGCTCTCTTTTCTCTTTCCTGCATGAGATAATAATGTATGGGAATCAATACAGAAATATTCATCTTTATGGTCAATGTGGCTGCAAATTCGTTGTGGTACTTTTAAATGCCAATACAAGTGCAAGGTTATGGTACTTGGATTAAATTACCTTCTCTTTCTGTTCAGCTTCCTTCTGAGCTCGAAGTGCAGCCCTAGCTTGAGCCTTGTCAGCAATTCGTTTCTTCCTCTCCAAAGCTTCCTTTGCTTTTGCCTTCTCCTCCAACCGACGTTGTTCTTTCAATTTGGCTGCTTCCTCCTCCTTTCTCAATTCCTCTTCTTTCCTAGCGAATTCCTCTTCCTCCTTTGTTCTCTTCGGCTCTTGTTCTATTGCCTCTTCAATTTCATCTCTACCAGAAACAGTTGCTGAACCATTCACTAAACGAGAAGGTTTCATGGGATGTATGGATTTAGCCATCTTATTCTTTTGTTCCCCCACTTCTGGGATAGGCTTGGCATCCACTTTTTCAGGTTTTACAAGCACGTGTTGTTCTGTCTTCTCACTTTTTAGAGTTGAAATCCGTGACAGAGAGTTATCTTTGGCAACTCTATCATTTACAAAAGAGCTAATTACTGGTGGCTCCTCGTCTGGACCAAGTGAACGGCCATCCAGTGTCTTCAGTCTTCTAAGTGTACTTCTCACATTGCTATTGACATATTCTTTACGGAACTCATCATTGCTGTTCCACAGTTCCAAAACTCTCTCCACCTAAAGACCGGATGTATAAGTGGAAAACTAGGGCTAATTAACATGATCAAAGCAAAGGGCCACATTACTCACCTGGTTAAAACATAGATGTTGGAGTGCCTCTTTGTCTCCCTTAAACGCCAAATCATTTGCTTGCTTCGCATCATCTTTGTACTTCCAAAAGTGTTTGTTCTGCAAATTTAAAACAAAAGGAATCTCATTACTCTCAATGGTTTTACTTGTTTCCTCTAAGAATCAACTTTTGTGATTTTCCAAGAGCAACAAATGTAGAAACAGGATTGTATAAGATGGATTTATCATCCTGCAAGAACCAACTAATAGACAAGTGCCTCCAAAACTAATAACTTATCTATTTTCATTTTTTCCTTTATGAGAATACCTTGAATAACGAAGAATTGCTTGAACTAAAGAATGATCAAAAAACCTTAAAATCAACATTGGTATTAATCTTAAAAACAAAACTTCCCAGCAGTAAGAAAACATTAGGCTCAGTTTGATTTCCACAAGAGATATCTGGTCCATCAGGCATGCTATATATTTCTCTAAGCAATCAACCAAAACTGATCCTTTAGGCCAGTTAAGGCATGATCATGGAGAAAGCAAGTTTTGGCAGTGTTAAATCATCCAACACAAATTATCAAAAACCATCAATAAACAAAAATAAAACACAATAGCAAAATCTAGGCAGCATGAATAATACAATATAATGGATCTGCAGTAGTTCTGTGCCACAATGAGCAGGAGCATTTGTGTCTGAGATAAATTTTGAAAGGCCAACAAATCTTTCCAGTAGATATTAATCCTGTCATAATGAAATTTTTGAAGAAACTGGAACAAGCTCCTACAAAGCAGATTGCAACACCTACAACTTAAGTTCCTTCTTTTCTTTTTTTTGGGTTTTTTGACTTTTTAACAGCATAGGTAACATAACCTAACGTTAAACATTTTGCATCTATAGTAATTTTTCTTAATCATCAAATGACAATGCCCGTATGCAAACACATAAATGGCATACCTTATCATATGACTGTTTCTTCAAACTCTGCAAATGTTTATATGCTTCTTGGCGAATGTCATCTGCAGCTTTAAACTGACCAAGCAATTTCTTAAGCTTTTCACTTTCATCTCTCTGTTGCTTTTTAGCAGCTTGAGTGGCAGCTTCAGCCTTTAAAACATTATCTCTGCGTGAATCCACTTCCTTCCTCAACGACTGTAAATGCTAGAATGTCAGATAAGCAACCAAAAGGGACGTACATAGTGCTGTTGGAAGAAAAACAAGGTTCCTACTCCTCTTGTAACGAACAGTCTTTACTTAGTATTATCTTTCCAACTCCTAATGCTCTATCCTTGGTTACTGTCAATGATCCCAAAAGTTATGAAGACATATGAGATAAAGACGCTAAAGAAGTTGGATATCTTGTGTTCCCACCTTAAACTCTAACAATTTCACTCAAACATAATATGTGAACATGCATTACTGTTTGGAACATAAGACTAAAAATAATAGAACATTGACCAAAGAAATACCATCATTCTCTCTTCGATTTGGTCTTTCTGGTCAAAAGCCTGCTGAACTTCATCCTGCTTACCCATACTAGAAGAGAACTGTTCACGAAGTTGCTTCAGTTGCTTAATCTCACGAATAAACTGCTTTTCTTCCTTCAAAGGGAGGGTTTCATGTGCTATCATATGTTCCATATTACGTATCTGCTTGCATGTTATTTAATAGTGAGAAACCTTTCAAATAAAACAGACTAACCACTAACAAAATAATCCACCAAAAAGCATCCAAAGAAGGGGAAACTTGATAAAGGAAAAAGAGCTAACAAAGCACTTACCCTGCTATCAATATCCTTGACAGAAATTGCATTCTTCACCTTGTTAATTGTAGACTGGAGAGAATCTATTTCCTGGCGTTTGGACTTGAGCAATTCCCGTGCAGCTCTCTCTTCCGACAAAGCAGCTTCTAAACTTTCACTATATGTCTTATAAGTAGCCTGATCATAGAAAAATTCCAACAATCACATGATAAGATACCAGAACTTTATTATTCTCAGGAATGCAACAAAGTACACACAAAGATTTTTCGTTATACCCTTGTTCTTTGGATTTCATCTCGAATAGCATCCCGACTTTGAGTTTTCTCATCAACTTGTGATTGGGCAGATTTGATTTGTTCTCTTATATTTTCGTCATCATATCTTGGAACCTTGACCAAGTAGTAGAATGGCCTCTTAACCACCTCAGGACCCAATTTCTGGGTTTCAGAAGCATCAACAGCAGAACCTTCTGGGGAAGATGTTGCTGTTTCATCCCTTTGAATACCATCAATGCCCTCCACCTCTTGACATGTTTTATCACTACTCTCTTCACTAGTGAAGTGAATTACCCCATTTTCCTTTACTTCTTGACATGCTTTATCATCATTCTCGCCATCAGTGAACTGAATTTCCTCATTTTCCTCCACTTCATTACTTATCTGATCATCAGTCTCACCACCAGTGGACTGAATTTGCCCATTTTTGACACATACAACATCGAGGACGCCAGTGACAGATCCATTAAGAACCTCGCATTCAGACAAAACCACGTCCTGACCAGGCACATCTCTGCAAAGTACTCTAGATTCATTTTCAATTTCAGACTCAGTTTTCACATCAGCACCACTTTCCCTCTCCACTGAATCGCTTTTACTGGATTTAACAACTGCATTGTCAGTAGGGATAAGTTGCTCATCAACACATTCAGTGACCCCTTCTGAAACTTCTGATTTTGAATGTGAGTCAACACACACTTTCTCTTTCATCTCAGTTGAATCATGAGCAGTCTCAATTTCTGATCTTGCATCATTATTAGGGCAACCTGATGCACTATTATCTTCAATAGGGCCATTGTCAACTTCAATCACATTAGGATTGTCTACAGGATGAAAATCAGAGCTTTCACTACTTTGCATTCCCAATTTTCTGTTTTCTGTTTCCCTTTTAACAACATCTACCTCACAAGATAGAGAATTTTCAGCAACAGTCTCAATTTCGGATCTTACATCATTATTAGGACAACCTGATACACTATCATCTCCAATAGGGTCATTCTTAACTTCAATTAAATTAGCATTGTTAACAGGATGAATATCAGAGCTTTTGCTGCTTTGCATTTCCAATTTTCCATTTTCTGTGTCCCTTTTGACATCATCAACTGCACAAGTTGGAGAATTTTCAACAACAGTCTCAATTTCTGAACTTGCATCATTATTAGCTGAAGCTGATACACTATCATCTCCAATAGCAAGACTCTCGACCTCAATTACATTAACATTGTCAACAGGATCAGTCTCAGAGCTTTCGCTACTTTGCATTTCCAATTTTCCATTTTCTGTTTCCCTTTTTATATCATCACCCTCACAAGATGGAAAATTTTCAGCAACAGTGGAAGCCATAAACACAGAACCAGTTTCTGTTGTTGTGTCACTGATACTGGCAGGAGCAGCCGGAATTGTTTGGACACTCTCAACAAACACATTCTCAGAAACAACAGGGGAGGGCAAGCTTTCAGCAATCTTCAAAGTTTTCTCTAGCTCAGTTGTTCCTTGACTATCATCAGCCTGAACATTTTCAACTGGTGCATTCTCAGAATCAACAGAGGAGGGCAAGCTTGCAGCAATCTCCAAAGACTTATTTAGGTTGGTTGTTTCTTGACTAGCATCAACCAAGTCATTAACAACAGTCTCTGAATCCCCATCCCGGGTATCAACAGTATCCAAGACTTGTTCACTTTCCTCGGTGCCAGTACCGCGGACTACTTGTGAATCCAATTGAACATCAGGCATTGGACACGATGCTACTACAGGAATCTGCTCTGTGGGTTCCCCCACGGAATCAGCAACAGGAATTTCGCCGGCCATGTCTGCTACGTCATTCTCACAGGCGATCTCGACCGGTAAATCTGCAGGCAAGCCTTCTGCACTTTCAGAGGAATCATTTTGTGGGGCTGCGCCCTGATCGCAATCAACAGAGCTATTGACAGCAACGGTTTCCAAAATATCTTGGGGTTGATCTTTGACAGCCTGCATTCCTAATTCAGCATCAGCTTCCAAATTCCGATCCACATCAATACGGAGATCCCCAGAACTACCTTCCTTATCAGCTAAATTCTCAACTTCATTCTCCTGATCCACATCACCGCCAGTGACTACGGCTAAAGATTCTTCGTTTTCAGGTTCAAGCTTATCCTCTACGTTTTTTTCCAGATTTTCATCAACTACAACTAGAGATTCTTCGTTTTCAGGCTCAATCTTATATTCTTCGTCGTTTAACAGATTTTCATCCCGTTTTATTATTGGTGATTGCTTACTTTCTTCAACTGCTAGTTTGCTATCGAGCTCAGCGGAATTGGAGTTAAGATCCATGACAACACACGGATCAACAGAAACAACATCGTTTCCATTTCCGTTAACGGAGCCGCCGGCATTGGCATTCCCGTTAGGCAGATCCTTCGGTGACGACACCTCAACACCATGCACATCCACCTCCGCGGTCATTGTAACCAACAAATATAATATAATAATAACAACAACAACCAAACCTACAAAAGACAAATATACTTAATCCAAACAAGTTCAATCTAAATTACATTCTGAAACCAATCTAGATCTCACAATATCAGATCAACTTACCTCACTGGATCCGACGGCCAAAAATGTGAACGCGAATGTCGACGACACCGTAAATATTTCACAGACTAACCAATGAGTCCTTCGAGAAAGAGAGAGCACTTTTTGAGAGAGAGAGAAGAGTTCTGGTGTCACTGTACCAGTATCCAGAGACTCGTCGATTTGAGCTCTAATAAACCCCTCACGTTTTTCTCTTCTCCCTTTACTATTACACGTCGTATCGTTTATTAAATATTTATTTATATATGCTAACTAGTGTTATATTGATAATATTATTGGAGTCCCTAATTTGTGACTCTCTTTTACAAATAAGAATGTTATTTTATATATTTATATCAATAGGCCCTTTTCAAGGTAATTTACAAGCCAACCTCTCAATTTGACATGAAGTTCGCATGTTTACTTAAATTTTGATATTTTTGGAAATTATGTCACAATCTTTCTTACAAATTCTATATAACGTGAGACTTACACGACTTGCATATAATATTAATGTTTTGATAACTTATCTTGTAAGTATGAGACTTAATTTAAACAAATAATATATGAAAAAAATTACGAGTTAAAGTCTTTAAAATATTATTGAGAGAGATTATTATGAATTATGCAAAATATGAATGATTTATTTTTAAATATATTTTATGTACATCAGAGTGTAAAATTCCTCAAACACATTTATAATATATATAAATGTCACACATATACACATGTTGAGTTTCGAGCACGTATTTGTGTGTGTGTTAAGTTACATAACATGTGGGCAAGAGCAATTTTGTCCTTTTGACAAGGGTCAGGACTTATTTGATACAAATGAGTAACTTATATCTTTATTTATAAAACTCTAAATTCTCGAGGACCCGATAACATTCTCTACTGTATATGTATTTGCCCGCTCTATCTACGTAATTCTATTTTAATTTTAACAATTTTTTATTTTTATAATAATAAATTATCCAACTTTTATCCATCAGTTATCGGATAACAACCGCATTATCTTTATAAATTATTATTATTATTATTGTTAACAAGATAAATAACATAAATCATCCCACAAATTTATACCATGCGCGATTTCTTTTCATCCAATATCTACCTTCTCGATACAGCGTATATATAAAACTTTTTTCTTTTAAATATATATATATATATATATATATATCAGAGCCGACGAGCGACCTTCTGGAAATTTTTTTTTTTAAAAAAACAACAAATAGGTGGGGCCAAAGATAAAAGGCGAACCGCGTGAAAGAGGGACGACGATCCTATAAAAACGATGCCGTATGGGGCATTTCAGATGAGGACATAAACGTAGGTTGCGTGAATGTGTTAGTTTCTGTTGTTATTTAATGTCAGCAGGAAAAACCTCGTGAGAGAGTAGGTAATGGGTCCTAATTCGAAGCCTTGCATTCTGTTCCGGTTCAAGTCCAACGGCTGAGAGACAAGAGTATTCGTTCCTTTGTAATTATTGATTTATAACAAATACGTCATTATTTTTGTCTTATTTTACTGTTTAAAATGATGGTCAACTATCTGTTTGGGTTGAGAGATTAAGAGTCAGCATGATTCTATGAATGAAACAAGCCCATTTCCTAGGCAGGCATTAATCAAAGGAAAGCAATTTAATTTTGATTATGATATTTACTGAACAAGGTTGAGCCTTCAAAATCCTAAAATTAATATCCGGTGGCATTCAAATTTAACAAGTGATATCGACTTAATAGGTTAGGAATTCAAAACATATCAATTTAAGCCAGCCAACTCTACAAATGCATGTATATATATAAATATATATTCTAATTTCAATATTATTATTATTATTATTATTATTATTATTGTGACAGCTAACATCTTATCAGGAATGTCAATTATGGGTTTCAATGTCTAGTGTCGGCAGATTTATTTCCTTAGTAAATAGGTCCTAAAAGGTAAAATAGATCGGAATAATGACATTTGTGTCTTTACATATAAGTTATGACATAACATCTTTTTTTGGTTCAAGCTGCTTATCGGTGCTTTGTACAATTTTGTGGTAAATATCAGCATTCTTAGCTATCCGGATGAAATGCTTGTGCCTCGTTCAATTCAAATATCAACATTACAAATTCGCATGTTCGGCCAACCACCCATCCAAGTGGGCACATCTATTCTAAGGGTCCAATGGTTGTTTTCTTTGGAACAAATCAAAGATGATAAAAGCATGCGAGAAATTAAAAATCTTCCACGCAACCGCAAGTCTTTTCATTTGCAAAACTGGAAGCAACCAACGGAGACCACTAAGATTGCTACATTAACCTCTTTTATGCTGCAATACCTTCTACTCATCTTGTCACCGCAAGCCCGTTGCACTCCATAAAATTTGAGGAATGCAATCCAAAAGCTCTAAATATAATTTACAAATCGTTAAGTAACCTTTTAATTTTATCAATCAATCCGTAAAGTATTCTATGGAAAATGCCATCTGTTAAGCCAAGGCAGTGGGCCATGAAATGCAATGCAATTGATCTAATTGATTAGCCTTAGATTTTGATTAATTGATCTCTCGGATCAGTGACACGTGGTCACCGACACTATGAGCTGGATTTTTTTTAAACTATTCAATACTCACCCACCCAATTCTATAAAAAACACAGGTTCAATGGGCCGTTTACACAGCTGTACAGTAACGTACAACTTGTGTTGTGTGCCCTGCCATGACATGCCATGCCATGCCATGTAATAAAAAAACGCTAGACTCAACTATTTACACTGATTTAGTTACATAATGCGGATTGACATGAAATGTATATCTTCAATGTATTACGAAGAATGTGGGTAATTTTGGATTTAACAATAAATGAGTGAGTAAATGAAGTGCGCACGAAGTAGCTTCATATAACCAAAAGCAATGGGGAAAAACGAATGGAGGTGATTGAATTGTAGAGTTGTTACTATCGGAAGGGCTTTGCAAATAGCAATGACAATTACTCCTTGGCTTCCAGCTGAGTGGAGAACTGGGATGCGCGGTAGTTTAGGGTCCCTCGGCGTGTTAAAAATGAAGAGGAAAAATTGTTCAAAGATAAAAGTCAGTAATAAAATCAAAACTTTAAAAAGTTGGTATAAGCATACTCAGAAATAAGATTCAGGACCACCCCATAGAGGTTTCCCTGGGACTTGCTATAAGTCTGTAACAGGGTGTCAGGAAATATAAAACGGAACTGCTTCATGGAGTGTAGACATTCAACATCGTGCAGGATTATACACAAAGTTCTTATCTTTGGTTCTTGACAAGATTCCGACTTAAAAAGTTCCCCATGAAGCTGATCCTCAGTGAGTAGAATAAACTAAGTCACTAAAATCAAGAAGTTGGAGCAATGATCTGGCATTCATTTTAGACAACAAATATTAATTTGCCGGTCCCTTTTCGGGTTTATAGCTGTAAGGTGCCAGGATAGTAATATGGCTATCATTTCCACTGCATCAACAGACAAATAAGACTAAAATCAAGAAGTTGAACCCATCATCTGGAGAACAAATTCTACTTTGATGTTAAACTTTAACTGAAACTTTTAAGGTAATGGCAGGATCATTTTAACAAATTTTATATTCTAAAGCATCCCTGACAGCATTACGCCTATTTGAGGCCCTGCCCAGAAAGTACGGTCTAATGATAGTAGTAACTTAGACAACACTTGGCTATATTATGTATTTTCAGAAACATTAAGGCTTAGAACAAGCCATAAGGAAAGTAACTCTAGGAAAATTGAGAAACGTTATAACATTGCACCCATAGGCTTAAAAAGGGTTTTTTTTTTCCCAGGGGCCAGGGGTTATGACAATGTAAAAACTCACTGCTGCTCATAACATTGTATTTCTGCTTTTAGGGACTAAATAGAATCTTACTAGCTTATCACTAATCTATATGATTTGGGAACCAGGAAGAATTCATCACTGGTCTTACTCTAACCAACCCCACCACAGTCCCCACACCACCCCACCCCCACCACCCACAAAAAAAAAAAAAAAGAAAAAAAAAGAAGAGGGTTCTTCTTTCACCCTTTCTATTAAAGTGCTCTTTGTAGAATCCATAATTTTAAGACGTTGTGCGACGAAATGTCATTGTGTGGCGAAAGAGATAATTAGTTCTGGTTCGAAAAAGGCCACATATACTTGAGTTGACATTCTCAAGTCAAATGAAGTAAACAGAGATCAAAAAGCAAATCTACTCAATGGTAAGGCGGTGAACTACATACAGCATGGAACACCTAGCAAGTTAAAATATATGATGAAGATTTCATAATTCAAAATATCTCAGAACCTACTTTACTGAGATAAGAGACAAGCACTTGGAGCTTTGAATAGCCAACTCGTCAGCAGACAGGTTCAACAAAGTGAAAAGCTCTAACCATATCTAAAACTTCTGGAACCAGAGCACCGAGGGATGAAAGCATAACCCAACGAGCATGTGGTATTTTATAGCTGCAAAATGATAAGAGTTCACACTGGTTGTTCACCAGTTTCAACTTTTGGAAAATCAAGAGCCTTGCTCTACTACTAGAGTTAAAACAGACATCCCCAATTTCGCAGAGAGTTGGACTACCGACCAACATAAGCAATAAAGTAAAGCATCCCACAGAAAAATTCTTCCTTTTATACAATTGTAGACTATACAATGACAATGAGTAGCTATATTTTACATCATTGCATTTGGCAATATCATTCTAGTTACATGAACTCAAAAATCCTAATTTCATTACACAATTCAAAGATCTCTTTTACATTCCCATTCTTTTGGCCATAAAGTCAAATACCCAGTGCAACATCAAATTTCTAACTACACGAGAAGATTAAACCTAAGCAGCCTTAAAATCAGGTAAAAAATCAACACAACTGATAAAGAAATGTATCATAATTACTTGGAAGTATTTCTCAAAAGCCACTGGATCCTTTCTCAGACCAGCAACATCTAAGCCATAATCCCTACGTATTTCTCCAGTAAAATATGAAAGATAATCACACGGAATGGGACCAAGCCAGCGCGGACGCTCTTCTCCATACCACAAGCTGTAAAGGCTGAGAGTTTTCTAAATATGAATACAACTTTTTTTCGGGATAAACATTGAATCATCTTTTTAGTAAGTTGTACAAGCAGGAGTATTCCAGCGAGCAGAATGTTTATCGCAGCTCAAAATATATAATTGGTAAAATACTAATGACTGTTTTATCAAATTTTAGATTCGGCGTAAATACAATTAATCAATATTAAGTATTTATGTTGCATGAATCCAAATTTCATTACAAGTAAATGCAGATACAGCAGCTCTAATTCTTGTCAGTTTTAAGCAATGCTCGCATTCCTTTCTACAACAAAGAAGTAAAAACAAACAATTTTTTTTGGTTCTTTTATTTACCTTTCATCTGGAGCGTTTTGGGCTAAGGCTTTGAACTTGGAAGACTTATGGAGAGCAGATTTCTTGCTCTTCGACATACTGTTTTGGAGCCACTCTCCTATAGGGCTATTTGCGATGGCTTTCACCGCCATGAATGGCGCCTCCGAGAATACTAACACTCCGGCAAGCTGATGAAAACCAAATTCTTATAAATTCAAGTTTGAAGAGAAGAAACTTCTAGCCATGACCCTTTGCAGACTAACGATGAATACTTTTTTTAAGGAGATTGTTGCAGGTTTCAAGGCTAACATATCCCAGAACAATCCTATTCCAGGCAAGTTCGAAGAAGATATCCAAGAAACCGAAGCCTGTGGCTGAATTAGAGCCATGACAGCCACAACTATTAAGCTCTCGCTGTTGTGTTTTTTTATTTTATTGAGTAACCGTGACAGATAAATGGTGACAAATTTTTAATTGTTATTATAAATGGGGTAATAACAAATAGGTTTTTATTTACCTATTTATAACAATTTAGTCCCGAATCTCTATTGTAATGACAATATCATCTTTAATATCACATCAAATTATAATACGTAACTTAATAAAGAAGTGTAATTTAGTTATTTCAGAAGAGGTCAGAGACTTGATTGTTGTAGATAGATAAATTATGTTCTTATTTGTATAATTGAAAACGTAAGGACACAGGTGCTACCACCCTGTTAATTGCATGTAATTGGAAATATAAAACGGCGGGCGTTTTAGGCAAAAATAAAAGGCCTATAAAACGACAGCGTATTTCTTTTTGAAAAAAAAACATCACTTTCCCTTAGACTGTGCAGGGTGTGGATTGGTGGTGATACGAAGATGGAATCCCTATGTTAGTTTTTCTCCGTTCGTGATCGTGAGTGCGCTATATTTTACTTTTTAGATTTACGTTCGATTTTTATGAATTGTTCTTATTCAACGAATCGTTACTTGTTTGGGGTTTACTTAAGGTTTTGTTTATAGTTCTATTTCGTCTGAATCCTAGACCTTCTGTGTAACTTGTATTGCTTTTTTGATGTGGGGTTTTTATTCTATTTTGTCTAAACCCTATTTAACCTGTTATTGTGTTTTGATCTAGGTTTTTATATGCTTTCCTGTTAAATTTGACTGTAATGTCGCATCTCGGTGGTGGTGCGGAGGCGCACGCCCGGTTCAAACAGTACGAGTATAGAGCGAACTCTAGTCTAGTGTTAACAACTGATTCTCGTCCCCGTGACACTCATGAGCCGACCGGTGAGCCAGAGTCTCTCTGGGGTAAGATTGATCCCAGAAGCTTTGGTGACAGGGCTTACAGGGGTAGACCTCCTGAATTGGAGGAGAAATTGAAGAAATCTAAGAAGAAGAAAGAGCGGGATCCGGACGTCGATACTGCCTCCGCTCGACAGAGCAAGAGACGCCGCCTCCGTGAAGAGAGCGTGCTTACTTCTTCCGAGGAAGGGACTTATCAACCCAAAACTAAGGAAACCAGGGCTGCTTACGAGGCTATGCTCAGTGTCATTCAACAGCAGTTGGGTGGCCAGCCTCTTAATATTGTTAGTGCTGCTGCTGATGAGATTTTGGCTGTTCTTAAGAATGATACTGTTAAAAACCCGGATAAGAAGAAGGATATTGAGAAATTGTTGAACCCTATTCCCAATTATGTGTTTGATCAGCTTGTATCTATTGGGAAGCTTATTACTGATTACCAAGATGGGGGTGATGCTGGGGCTGACGCTGCTAATGGCGGTGAGTCTCTTGATGACGACATGGGTGTAGCTGTTGAGTTTGAAGAGAATGAGGATGAGGATGAAGAGAGTGATTTGGATATGGTGCAGGAGGATGAAGAGGATGATGATGATGTGGCTGAGCCTAACAGTTCTTCAGCTATGCAAATGGGCGGTGGGATTGATGATGATGATTCACGTGATGCCAATGAGGGCATGAGTCTTAATGTTCAGGATATTGATGCTTATTGGCTTCAGAGGAAAATCTCTCAAGCTTTTGACCAGCAGATTGACCCACAGCTGTGCCAAAAACTTGCAGAAGAGGTTCTTAAGATACTTGCTGAGGGGGATGACAGGGAAGTTGAGAATAAGTTGCTCTATCATCTTCAGTTTGATAAGTTCAGCCTTATTAAGTTTTTGTTGCGTAACCGGTTGAAGATTGTGTGGTGTACTCGCTTGGCTAGAGCCCAAGACCAAGAAGAGAGGAAGAAGATTGAGGAGGAAATGGTGGGTTCGGGTCCAGAATTGGCTGCAATATTGGAGCAGTTGCATGCCACGAGGGCAACTGCTAAGGAGAGGCAAAAGAACCTGGAGAAGAGTATTAGAGAAGAGGCTCGGCGACTGAAGGATGAGAGTGCTGCAGATGGTGACAGGGATAGGAGGGGCCTTGTTGACAGAGATGCTGATGGTGGTTGGTTGGGCCAGCGTCAGTTGCTTGATCTGGACAGCCTTGCTTTTGAACAGGGTGGTCTTTTTATGGCAAATAAAAAATGTGATCTTCCCAATGGGTCTTCAAGACTTCCAAGCAAGGGATATGAAGAAATTCATGTGCCAGCTATGAAGCCAAAACCATTGGATCCCAATGAGAAGTTTATAAAGATATCAGAAATGCCAGAATGGGCGCAGCCAGCTTTCAAAGGAATGACACAGTTGAACAGAGTGCAAAGTAGAGTCTACGAGGCTGCCCTCTTTTCAGCAGATAACATTCTGTTGTGTGCTCCCACTGGGGCGGGGAAAACTAATGTTGCCATGCTAACCATACTTCAGCAGTTAGCGTTGAATATGAACCCTGATGGTTCATTCAACCATAGCAATTATAAGATTGTATATGTGGCACCTATGAAAGCCCTTGTTGCTGAAGTTGTAGGTAATTTATCCAACCGTTTGCAGATTTATGATGTTAAGGTTAGGGAGTTGAGTGGAGACCACACACTCACTCGGCAACAAATTGAAGAAACTCAAATAATTGTGACTACTCCAGAGAAGTGGGATATTGTTACTAGAAAATCGGGGGATCGCACCTACACACAGCTTGTGAAACTGCTTATTATTGATGAAATTCATCTGCTACATGATAGTAGAGGACCTGTGCTTGAAAGCATTGTTGCTAGAACCGTTAGGCAGATTGAAACCACTAAAGAACATATTCGGTTGGTTGGATTATCTGCTACCCTTCCAAATTATGAAGATGTGGCATTGTTTTTACGGGTGGATTTGGAAAAAGGGTTGTTCCATTTTGACAATAGTTACAGACCTGTCCCTCTTTCTCAACAATATATTGGGATCCAAGTTAAGAAGCCACTGCAAAGGTTTCAATTAATGAATGATTTGTGTTATGAAAAGGTTATGGCTGTTGCTGGAAAGCATCAAGTTCTTATATTTGTCCACTCGAGGAAGGAGACAGCAAAAACAGCTCGTGCAATACGAGATACTGCACTTGACAATGATACTCTTGGTAGGTTCTTGAAGGAGGACAGTGCAAGTCGTGAAATTCTACAAAGTCACACCGACATGGTCAAGAGCAATGATCTTAAAGATCTTCTGCCTTATGGTTTTGCAATTCATCATGCTGGGATGACGAGAGGTGACCGTCAACTTGTTGAGGACCTTTTTGGTGATGGACATGTACAGGTGTTGGTTTCCACGGCAACTCTTGCTTGGGGGGTGAACTTGCCTGCTCACACAGTGATCATCAAAGGAACGCAGATTTACAATCCGGAGAAAGGGGCATGGACGGAGCTTAGTCCTCTGGATATCATGCAGATGCTTGGTCGTGCTGGGAGGCCTCAGTTTGATTCATATGGGGAAGGGATTATCATTACTGGTCATTCTGAACTTCGGTACTATCTTTCTTTAATGAACCAGCAGCTCCCAATTGAAAGTCAGTTTGTGTCCAAACTGGCAGATCAGTTGAATGCAGAAATTGTCCTTGGAACTGTACAAAATGCTAAAGAAGCCTGCAACTGGATTGGATACACTTACTTGTACATTCGTATGTTACGAAATTCTGCGCTTTATGGGTTGTCACCCGAGGTTCTCAAAGAAGACATTACATTGGGGGAGAGGAGGGCTGATTTGGTAAGCATCAATCTTGTTGTATAGCATTCTTTTACACTTATATTTATAATTATATACATACATTTGTTATGGTTTATATCTTTTAGTTTGCATGGTCTGTTATTGTGATTGGTTTGATCTCACCTGATGCATGTTATGTTATTCAACTGCTGTTGCTCATTAGTTATTATTTTTTCTTTTTGGGAGTGGGTGGGGGGAGTGGATTGTGATTTACATTTATTTCTTTCTATGATTACATAGAATGTGTTTAGTATTAGGTTTCATTATGTTGAATGCAAAGTTTCAGTAGTCTAGCCAGAGTTTTTGCTGTCAAAACAGATAAATTTGTTGTTGTATTTGTCATTTAAGGCAATATTACACTTCTTTGACCTTTCTTCATGTTTTATAGGCTTTGTTCGCATAAAAGGGTATACAAAGATGTATGCAATTGGTGTCTATGCATGATAGTTTCCAGAACTGGAGTACTTAATTTTTGTATATTTGATATGTTTGCTGAATATTCTATTGTTTTGAGTGTCTGTAGTTTACCAAAGGGGGGCAAAAATAAGATGGATGTTTCTTTGATTCTCCTTGTCTGAAGCCCAAGTTTTATTAATGTGACATCATTCTTGTCCGTCTTTTAGATTCATGGATTGGTTTTGTTTATTTTTCATCTCATTGGGCCTTTTAACCGTGAATTTGTTTAAATTATTATAGTTTACTCTTTACATGTGCCGGAGGTTATGTTTGTGACTGCTATTTGATATTTTTTGCAGATCCACACAGCTACTACCATCTTGGACAGAAATAATTTGATAAAGTATGATAGAAAAAGTGGATATTTCCAAGTTACAGACTTGGGCCGCATTGCTAGCTATTATTATATAAGTCATGGGACAATATCTACATATAATGAACATTTGAAGCCAACAATGGGTGACATAGAGCTTTGTCGGTTGTTCTCACTCAGTGAAGAATTTAAATATGTGACAGTGAGACAAGATGAGAAGATGGAGCTGGCTAAGCTTTTGGACCGTGTTCCCATTCCTGTAAAGGAAAGCCTGGAAGAGCCTAGTGCCAAGATTAATGTTTTGTTGCAGGCATATATCTCCCAGCTGAAGCTTGAAGGGCTCTCATTGACTTCTGACATGGTGTTTATAACACAGGTTAGTTTCTTCTTGTTGACATGTTCTTTCTTTCCTTTCCTTATTGCTATTGATTACATGATTTTTATATGTTTGCTCTTTTTTTTTTTTCTTGATCAGAGTGCGGGACGTCTCTTGCGAGCACTTTTTGAGATAGTTTTGAAGAGGGGTTGGGCACAACTAGCTGAGAAGGCACTGAACTTGAGCAAAATGGTTACCAAGAGGATGTGGAGTGTTCAAACACCTCTTCGCCAGTTCAACGGAATCCCAAATGAAATTTTAATGAAGTTGGAGAAGAAAGATTTTGCTTGGGAAAGGTATTATGATCTCTCATCACAGGAACTTGGGGAGCTCATCCGTTATCCGAAGATGGGCAGAACTCTTCATAAGTTTGTTCACCAGTTCCCAAAACTAATCCTTGCAGCACACGTCCAACCAATTACTCGCACTGTTCTGAGGGTTGAACTTACAATAACACCAGACTTCCAGTGGGATGACAAGGTCCATGGCTATGTTGAACCATTTTGGGTCATTGTGGAGGATAACGATGGTGAATACATTCTTCATCATGAATATTTTATGCTGAAGAAACAATATATAGACGAGGACCACACTCTGAATTTCACGGTGCCCATCTATGAACCATTGCCGCCACAATATTTCATCCGTGTGGTTTCAGATAAATGGCTTGGGTCACAAACAGTTTTACCTGTCTCATTCAGGCACCTTATTTTGCCAGAAAAATATCCTCCTCCTACAGAGCTCTTGGACTTGCAACCTCTTCCTGTGACAGCATTGCGGAATTCATCATATGAAGCTCTATATCAGGATTTTAAACATTTTAATCCCATCCAGACTCAGGTTTTCACTGTGTTGTATAATACAGATGATAATGTCTTAGTTGCTGCCCCAACAGGGAGTGGAAAGACCATATGTGCAGAGTTTGCTATATTGAGGAATCATCAAAAAGCATCTGAAGGTTTTGCCATGCGTGCTGTGTATATAGCACCCGTTGAAGCTCTTGCCAAGGAACGTTATCGTGACTGGGAGAGAAAGTTTGGCAAGGGTCTTGGAATGCGTGTGGTCGAATTGACAGGTGAAACAGCTATGGATCTGAAACTGCTTGAGAAGGGTCAAATAATAATCAGTACTCCAGAGAAATGGGATGCTTTATCACGCCGCTGGAAGCAGAGGAAATATGTGCAGCAGGTTAGTCTTTTCATAGTTGATGAACTGCACTTGATTGGCGGTCAAGGTGGTCCTGTCTTGGAGGTGATTGTTTCGAGGATGAGATATATTGCCAGTCAGGTTGAGAACAAGATCCGTCTCGTGGCTTTATCAACTTCTCTTGCAAATGCCAAGGATCTGGGGGAATGGATTGGGGCTACCTCTCATGGACTTTTCAATTTCCCCCCTGGTGTCCGGCCTGTGCCTTTGGAAATACACATTCAAGGAGTGGATATAGCCAATTTTGAAGCAAGGATGCAAGCAATGACAAAACCAACATACACTGCAATCGTTCAACATGCCAAGAATGACAAGCCTGCTCTTGTATTTGTTCCATCTAGAAAGTATGTCAGACTCACTGCAGTAGATTTGATGACATATTCAAGTATGGACAGTGATCAGAAATCATCTTTTCTATTGCATTCTGCTGAAGAGCTGGAGACATTTATTGACAAAATTGATGAAGAGATGTTGAGAGCTACTTTACATCATGGGGTGGGCTACTTGCACGAGGGATTAAGCAGTTTGGATCAAGAAGTTGTATCACATCTGTTTGAAGCTGGGTGGATTAAGGTTTGTGTTATGAGTAGTTTGATGTGTTGGGGAGTGCCATTGACGGCACATTTGGTGGTTGTGATGGGCACACAATACTATGATGGGCAGGAAAATGCTCATACGGACTACCCTGTTTCGGATCTGTTACAGATGATGGGTCATGCCAGTCGACCTCTGCTTGATAACTCTGGAAAATGTGTAATTCTATGCCATGCTCCTCGTAAAGAATACTACAAGAAGTTCTTGTATGAAGCTTTTCCTGTGGAAAGTCATTTGCATCATTTCCTGCATGATAATTTTAATGCAGAAATTGTTGCAGGAGTTATTGAAAACAAGCAAGATGCTGTGGACTATCTTACTTGGACGTTCATGTACAGGAGACTCGCTCAAAATCCAAACTATTACAATCTCCAGGGTGTTAGTCACAGGCATCTCTCTGATCACCTCTCGGAGCTTGTTGAGAACACTTTAAGTGAATTGGAAGCAAGCAAGTGTATTATTATAGAGGATGATATGGACCTTTCTCCTTCAAATCATGGCATGATTGCTTCTTATTATTATATCAGTTACACAACTATAGAACGCTTCAGTTCTTCTTTGACTCCTAAGACAAAGATGAAGGGTCTTCTGGAGGTTCTTGCTTCTGCATCAGAGTATGCGCAACTACCCATACGAACGGGGGAGGAAGAGGTGGTACGGAGGTTGATTAATCATCAGAGGTTCCCATTTGAGAATCCAAAATGTACGGATCCCCACGTGAAGGCAAATGCGCTTCTTCAAGCTCATTTTTCTAGGCAGCATGTGGGTAGGAACCTAGCTTTGGACCAGCGGGAGGTGCTCCTTTCCGCTACTAGATTGCTTCAGGCTATGGTGGATGTCATTTCAAGTAATGGTTGGTTGAGTCTTGCACTTTTGGCAATGGAGGTTAGTCACCATTTGACTAACCTCCATT